>OY731404.1:5145519-5730081 GCA_963425845.1 Sphenostylis stenocarpa | reverse complement strand
ATGTATATAAATACTCTAAGTGTATGTTCTAATTATTGTGTACTTTACTTCTACAAGAGTGTATTGGTAATCAAATACTAAGAGAAACTAATAATAATTAATAAATCATAATAAAGTAAATGTTGGTATTAAAGGTGTCACAAAAATAATCACTCAGTCACTAATCTCTTTATTAAAATAACTCTATTATTAAATTGACCAGTGATTAAGTCACTAAATCATGTACTTAATGGGTCATTAAATAGTTCATTAATTAGTCACCAAATTAATCACTAAATTAATCATTGATTTTTTTTATTTCATCATTAATTTTTCAATATTTTGATTAGTCATTGAAATCGATTACTAAATCAATAATTTATTTAGTGACTGAAATAGGTAATTAATTTGTAATGAATAGGTCCATTTTTTTCTTTTATTATGCCATTAGTCACTAAATTATTTATTGAAACTAGATACAAATTTATCATTAAATCAATAATTGATTTCATCATTGAATTACTTCAAATTCACTCACAAAATTGATCATTTATAAATCGATCACTTAAATAGCTAATTCATTTGAAATCACTCACTAAATTAATCATTCAATTGATTTTATCATTAAATCAATCACTAAATTGTTTAATTCAACTCATTAATCATAAATTTAATCTCTAAATCAATGAAACAACTACTAATTGATCACTAATTACTAATATATAATTATTATTTTATTGAAACTTCAGATACAATTTTAAATTTGAACTTGTATCTGTATCGATCTAGTAACTCATCGAATTTGAAGTAGGTGTGTTGAAGTAATACAAGGTCCAATGAATGGTTAAGAATGTACTATTTTTTATTGATTGATTTTTACTATTTACTGATAATAATAGTGACTGATAAAAAAATAGTCTTGGTTGTAATCACCGAAGAAGTGTCAGGGTTCTCTCTGGGTTTTGGGAGACATCGAACTACCGGAGGGGGAGCGTTCCCTTGTGTGGCCACCGCCAACTCCACCTCCATCCAACAACTCACTCCCTCCTCCAAGCTTCATTCCCCAACCCTTTATTCATTCCATTCCTTCGTTATGCTCCTCTTCTCAAGTGTTTAACCTCTCTCTCTTCCCATGCCCTATCCCTGTCACCCCACCACCTGAAGAGCCTTCTAAAAGCACCCTGTAAGTGCCTAACCCCTAATCCCTTATCAAAATCTCATCTTTTTTTGTTATGCCTCAAACAATATTTGTATTACCCCCTCGTGCCGCTAATGCTGGTTGAACTTGTTCCTAGGGTTTTTTTTTTTTCCTTTCTGTTTCTTTAGTTTTGTTTTGGTGAACTTAACTGCGTTACTGGAGTCTCGCTGCTTCAATTACATGTACTGTGCTATTTAGTTATTTATTTATTTGGTCATTTATTGCAATGGGAAGCTAATAGTTTGATCAAATGTGTGTTTGTTCTTATGGGTAGGTAAGTGTGGTCCGAATGGCATGGATAGAAGATAATGACGGGGATAATGGGAGGGAAAAGAAATTCGTTGGGGAAAATGGGTTTTTGAAAGTGTCTGAGCCTTCTTCTGATGGTTCTGTTGGGGATGGGGGTTCGGTGAGTAAGAAATGTGAAGGGAAGGATGATGTTTCGTATGCCAACATACTGCGTTCGAGGAACAAGTTTGTGGATGCTCTTGCTCTGTACGAGCGTGTGCTGGAGAGTGATGGTGGGAATGTGGAGGCTCTTATTGGGAAAGGGATATGTTTGCAGATGCAGAATATGGGTAGGCTTGCCTTTGAGAGTTTTACTGAGGCGATCAGGTTGGATCCTCAGAATGCTTGTGCTCTCACACATTGCGGTATTCTGTACAAAGACGAAGGTCGCCTCATGGAGGCCGCTGAGGTATGTCCATTATGCCAATTAAGTAGTCTTAATGGTGAAATGGAATGGCATTTTGTATTTTCAATATTGTTTGTGGAAGATGAGAAATGCTTTAGCTGCTTGCTTATTGAGTTTTTCCTGTTTTCATATGAAGCTTGTGTTTAACTAACCTAATGAAGTAATAATGATTATAGATTTATAGGTTTATTGATTACATTGCATATGACATTACCTGCAGGGTACATCTATTATATTGAGTGAGGCATAATCATATAATAAAATTCTATTAGCTCATTGATTATGACCAGATACCAGTCCCTGATTATGTCTTGATCTCGTCTTTACTCATTAAGTTTGTAAAGTTGTAGCTCTTTCCAATAGGAAGGGATAAACTCAAGACTAGACTTATAGAAATTAGACAGTTCTGCAAGTTACTTACATGAGAGAACTCCATATCTTTGGTATTTTACACACATATAAATTAATGAATACATTTTACAATTACAAGGACAATAAGAAAGAGTTAATCTATGTTTTACAACCCTAGTCTTTTCAATGATACACAACTTCCAGAATTTCCACTGACCATATTAATCAATATTGTTATTTCCAATGAGAATAATAATTTGACAGGCAAGAAATGGTAGTGTATAAGGCATCCTTGATAATATGCAACTGCAAGTTACATAAGAATTGAGTACAGTTTTGCGTGCAACTTGTATTCCTTCCGATGATCCATATTGTTAATTTCACCCTCACTTCACCTGAATCGGGAAGATTGTAGTGCATGATCATAGTGCTTGATTCTTTGTCACTTTGAACCGAGTTCAATACAATGTTGATTAAGTTTAGCTAACATTGTAATCAATATTTTGAAAGTGCCATGATTTGCATATTTCTATATGTAGAGAATCTTCAGTTCCACTCATTATTGGGCAAAGTGTTTTCTTTTCTGGGTCATTTCAAATGTCTATGTAACATAATATTGGTTAATACACCTGTAGAGTTACTTTTCTTTTAGTAATGTACATTTAATCCATGCTGTTTTAAATTACAGAATTCAGATACTATGACTGCATGCCTATTTTACTTAAAATAATTTTAGAACATGAAGGGATGCATTTTCCTGTAGTTATTTGTGTATCTATTCTGCATGCCTATTCACTAAGATATTACTGTCAAGCTTACAAGTCATTTGATAAGTACTGAACTTCTGATTGAGTAAGATTGCTTAATTAAGCTATTTACAAAACAAACCCATGATCTATAATGAATTTAATTTTAAATGCGAATGAGATAATTTTTCTGATTACTAAATTTGCATGACATACTAAACTTTACCTCTAATACTGAACTTAGATATTGTGCTTACACATTTTGATCACAAGTCATAACTGGTATATTAATATAATGATTTATTGGGAACAGTCATATCAAAAGGCTCTCCAAGTGGATCCTTCATACAAAGCAGCTGCTGAGTGCTTAGCAATTGTTTTAACAGATATTGGTACCAACATAAAGCTTGCAGGAAGCACTCAGGAAGGAATTCAAAAATATTTTGAAGCTCTCAAAATAGATCCACACTATGCTGTAATTCTTCCTCATTTCCGTCATTTAAGCTTTATTATTAAATCCCATTTAAATTTATTTAGCTTTCTGTACCCTCATGGAATGTTTTTTCATTTTATTTGTGCTTGCAGCCAGCATATTATAACCTTGGTGTGGTCTATTCTGAAATGATGCAATATGATATGGCCCTTAATTTCTATGAAAAGGCAGCACTAGAGAGGCCTATGTATGCTGAAGCATACTGTAACATGGGTGTAATATACAAAAATCGTGGTGATTTGGAAGCAGCTATTACTTGTTATGAGAGGTAATACATATATCTAGAACTTGTAGTCCTTTTTACGGTACATGTAATTTTAATATCTTTTGAATGTTTTATATGATTACTTTAATTTTGCTCAAGATAATATATAATAAAATTCTTATTGACAGAGCTTTTGAGAAAAGGAAAAAAAAATGATTACTTCCTAAAAATAAATAGTCAAGCATGCACTTAATGACTTGATTTCTGCTGTTGTATTCTCTGATCAGTTTATATTGTGTCAGGTGTTTAGCTGTTTCACCTAACTTTGAGATCGCAAAGAATAATATGGCTATAGCTTTGACAGATTTGGGAACAAAGGTGATGCATACATTATCCTACCTATTTCCAATTGTTTTTGAGCCACACTATTGATATTTTCTGTTAAATGATGTCCTGTTTCTATGAAAAGAAACAAATTTAACTATCAACATGAACAATAATACAATGGTAATAAAATTGAACAATAATACAATGGTAATAAAATTGAAGTGAGTTGGCAAGCAATGCAAACATAATGGCAAGGAGCTTGTCTTTTTATGCAAATTTGAATTAATGCAAAGCTGTTTGCTTGATAAAGGTCGGAGGACTGATTAACTTAATTGTGAAGTGGCTTTTATAAAATACAAATACTCTCTTTGTTGCATGTAGATCAGGAATAAATTTCTGGAAAATTTTGACTTTAGACCTATGGTTATTGCTTTCCATTTAATATTTACTTTTTTCTTTTCTAAAGTGTATTATATTGGTTTATAGGTTAACATGCATATGTTGACAACTCTGAATCACCGTTTCTTACTTATTTAGATCGTTGGTTTGGTGTGTAGGTTAAATTGGAGGGTGACATCAACCGTGGTGTGGCTTTTTATAAGAAAGCTTTGTATTATAATTGGCATTATGCTGATGCTATGTATAATCTTGGGGTTGCTTATGGTGAGATGCTTAAGTTTGATATGGTATGTCTCAGACCATATTTCTAAATGTACTTCATCTATTATATTACCAAACTAATTGCCTTGTTGAAAAATTGTTTATACTACGTAGGCTATCGTGTTCTATGAACTTGCCTTCCACTTCAATCCTCATTGTGCGGAAGCTTGTAACAATCTAGGTGTTATATATAAAGATCGTGACAACCTTGATAAAGCAGTGGAATGTTACCAGGTATGACAGTCATGTCAGTTGTTTTCAGCCTTGTTGGAGGGATTGCATAGATATTTATCAAAGCTTTTGTTTTTTCCTGTTGTGCAGCTTGCTTTGGGAATCAAACCCAACTTTTCACAGTCATTAAATAACCTTGGTGTTGTATACACTGTCCAGGTTAAGTATTTGTGCATTCCTTAAATTGGAAGTTAATCAAATTCCTTCTACTGCTGATTTCATTTTCTTTTTTCTCCAGGGAAAAATGGATGCTGCAGCAAGTATGATTGAGAAAGCTATCATTGCAAATCCAACATATGCAGAGGCCTACAATAACTTAGGTCTTCTTTTATCTTTAATTGATAATTAGTCTAGTAATTGTGGGGTCACTAAGTGGGATGAGGCTGTTGTTGTTTGGTCATTTTGGCTTTGTTAGGACTAAAATATGCTATCTTAGTCAAGGTTGTGCTGCTTATTGCCTTCTTGCTTGACATGTCAGGAGAGTCTAGCCTTGGTTATATGGCTTATGAGAATTTGGTTGAAAAGAGTCATCTAACCATTACACCGCTGAATAACCGAACTGTGAATGAGTAATGTTATGGACTTATTAGGGTAGTCAGGAAAGTCGACAAATAATGCTCTAATAGGTCCACAAGTGAATCATATTTTGCTTGCTCTTTGGACAGACCATTTTTGGTTGGAAGTTCATTGATTAGTTTATAAGTAGAAAAAATTCCTATAGAGTGACCACAAAGCAGGCTACAAGCTTATGTTGAAATGATATTCCTACTACTTAAACAAGGATAGCTAAATTTGCTTCAAACCAGCATTGAGTTCTTAGAATTCCAGTCCAAGGGAGTTTTGAAAAGTTGTGATTGATTGTGTTTACATTACATACTTTGCATGGTGGAGACTGCTAAAAGTACCCCTATGTTATGAAATTTTGATTTCTTACAAAATATGATTTATGTCAATGTGCACAAGTGAATGAAACTCTTACCACATCTATAATCATACACTTAATCTTTTGCATTTTTGTTGTGCAGGAGTTCTTTACAGGGATGCTGGTGATATCACACTAGCAATTAATGCATATGAGCAATGTCTTAAGATTGATCCTGATTCTCGAAATGCTGGCCAGGTCTGATTCATTATGGATGAATGTTTCATATTTGTTGATTTTGTAAATTTTTTCCACAGCTGGAAGTTGCCATGCTGGTGTACATAAAACCATTAAATTGTGGTTTGCGGAAAATATGAATTGAAACTTAGTTTGAACCTATCATTATTTCTTAAAGCTTATGCAAAATACAATTGGAACTATTGAGAGAAATTACATTCGCATTTTAACTCTTATAGAGCATAATTTTTTATTTAAGAATTTCCCTAAATCCTTTGACGTGCAACCTGACAGGACAATTTGGGCACTCTAACTTCTATAGAATAGAATGTTGTAAAATAGAAGTTACTACTAGTAGTATAAAATGATGGTTTTATATCACATTAACATTAAGATGCTCCCTTATGTAATATCCCTTTAGGTTTTAGTCCTTCTAAATAAAAAGGAAACAAATCGAAGGAGATTGATCTTAGAATTACAAGTTAAAACAAAGGGTATAATAATTGGTTTGTGTTTAGTTGTGAGCTTGAATAAATAGGTGGTCTCAAGGTTATCATATTCGAGAGTCTACGGAAACTCGTGAGAGGTTTGTAGACTCGTAAGAGTCTACTTCATATGAAAAATACCAATGTAACAAAAAGTATAAGCATGATAATATCAATTCCACATTATTGAAATTAATAAGTTCATACAATAATAGACCAATCAAATATAAGTTCTTAAAGTGATAAGATAACAGTGAAATAACTAAAAAACACAAATATTATTATGTTTATATGTCTTCATCTAATCCTCTAATGAAATCATATATGTGATTTTCATCACCATCATGTTCTTCCTTGGATAAGAAGTGTGTATCAATAATGGAATATAAAACTATATTATCAAACTCAAGTGTATCTAGAGTTGGATCATATGAACTTGGTCCCACTAAGTCAACATTTCTACTATAATCTTCCCCTTGAGTTTACTCAACCTCAACTTTATTTCCCTTTTCGGTTCTCCATTCATCTTCTGACTTAATATCATCAAATGGAAGAGCAACATTTTTCCTAATTTGTTTTTTTTTTTTCAACTTCAAGTTATACATGATATAAACGAAATCATTCATCTTTTTCTGGTGCAAATGGTTTCTTCTTTTTGTATGAACCTATAAATGTATAAACCAAACCAAGATAATTACATAAACTTGAATTACCATTTCAAATGAACACCAATTATGTTCACATTCAGAAGAGCTACAAGTCAAGCTCAAAACTTGAATAACAAACCTCTTTAACTCTGAAGTTCCATCCCCAAACATCTCCTACCATTCTCCCAGAAACATAACTCTCCTACAATCCTTTGCGTCTTTCATAGAAAATAATCCTTTTTGTATAATGAAAGTCAATGGGTTTTAAATTGATTTTTTTCGATTTTGTAGTATCATTAATCAATCTTTTCATGCATGTATAAACCCCTCTTTCACCTCAGGATCATCATTTTTAAAATTAGGCTCATACTGCAAATGGAGATTAAGGTAATAAGGTGTTGCAGGTTCATGGAGTTCATTACCCCACCTCTCATCAATGATTTTCCAAATAGGTTCATAACTACAAAAATACCAATTGTGTTATATTAGAAGTTGATTGCAAATTAAGTAATGAAATTCTAAATGAGATAAAGTTTAGAATTTTTACTTTTTCTTAATATTATTGAAGTTGTTTTTAATCTTCTTCTTTGCACAATCCATTTACTCATATATAAACCCATTGCGGGTTTTGAATGTGAATCCACCATTAGAGGGGCTGCAACGTTTAGGCATGTAAGTTACATTCTTCCAAACACGACTATCTAATACCATGTTCTCAACATTTCTCCCCTCCTATGACATTCCAAACATGCTTGTTTTCAACTCTTGAGAACTAAACATGTTCATCAATGATGCTTTCAATTCATGAAGACAAACTAGAGTCAAATAAGATGTGGCAAATATCTAGTCATACCAGGCCTTATCAAGTCTCTTCCCTTTGCGAACTTCTTCAACATACTAATTAACATTGTTCTACCATAAAATGTAGGTGATGATCATTCAAATTGTTAGATATTTTAGATATTCTAGATATTATTAGTCACAATATATGTATTTACCATATTTACTTGTATGACTCTTAATTATAAATATATTACCCTATGTGTATTTTAGACACAAGAGAATTAACTCTATAACTAGTTTTTCACTATATCCAACATGATATCTAAAGCTTAGGTTCTCTTTTTTCTTTGGTTGTCACCGCTACCCCTGCACCTGCTGCCACTGTCGTTGGAGTTGCCACTGTCGCTGGAGTCGCCATTGTTGTCGGAGCCACCGTCGCCGCTCGAGTCACAGTTCTAATCGGCGACTACACCGTTCTTCTCATCTTGACTAGGCAACCACCATGTTATTGAGATGGTTGCAATCAAAGTCTTTATGCGTTATTTAAAGTTTTTAAGGTTTTTACTCTCTCTTCTTCCATGGCTTCTTTTGTTGTCCCATAATCATCTACTGTGGATCCTATGTCATTTTATACCGCAGACAAATATGCTATTTTCAATGAATTTTTCAAATGGTATGTATTTTCAATGAATTTTTCAAATGGTATGAGGCTCGTCTGAACTCTAGTTCCATTATTTTTGTTGTACTCACAGGTACATCTTTTGTTAACCTAACTCAATCTCCTTCTATTGGATCTTATATTCTTGACTTAGGCACCACAAATCATAGTACTGGGAACAAATCTTTGTTTTCTTCTTTATCCTCTCTGAATAATTTACCTTCGATTACAATGGCTAATGGTTCTAGGGTTTTGCCTCATGGTATTGGTACTGTTAAACTTTTTCCATCTTTATCCATTAATAAAGTTCTTTATGTCCTTGGGTCTCCCTTTAACTTATTATCCATTAGTCATCTAACTCGTTCTCTTGATTGTGTTATTTCTTTTACCAAAGATTATGTTTGTTTACAGGATCGGATTTCGAGACAGATGATTGACATCAGATGTGAGTCTCATGGTCTTTATCATCTTCGTTCTTCTACACATGTAGGTACAGTTATGGAGTTTTCATCTCTCCTCCATGCTCAGCTAGGTCACCTTAGTCTTCGCAAATTGCACCAACTTGTTTTCAGTTTGTCCAATTTATCTAGTTTACTATGTGAGTCATGTCAATTAGGAAAACATAGTCGTAATTCATTTTCTCGTAGCATCTCACAACGTGCTTCATCTCCTTTTACATTAGTTCACTATGACATATGGGGATCTAGTCGTGTTAAATCTAATTTAGGTTTTCAGTATTTTGTTACTTTTATTGATGTTTATTCTAGAAGTATTTAATTGTTTTTAATGAAAAATCGTTCTGAGTTATTTTCTATATTCCAATCCTTTTTTAATGAAATTAAAACTCAATTTGGGATTTCTATTCGAATTTTGCGAAGTGATAATGACTGAGAATACCTTTCTCGTTCTTCTAAAAATTTTATGGCTTTTCGTGATATTTTGCATTAAACTTCATATGCTTATACACCTCAACAAAATAGGGTGGCCGAGCGCAAAAACAGACATCTTGTTGAAACAACTCACTCTTTTAATTCATGGTGAGGTTCCTAAACATTTTTGGGATGATGCTGTTCTTACTACATGATATCTTCTTAATAGCATGCGGTTTTAAATAACAAAATTTCTCATTCTCTTTTATTTCCTCATGAACCTTTACATCTCTTACCTCTTAATGTTTTTGGGTTTACATGTATGTTTATAATTTTAGTCCTGGTCTTGATAAATTATCTCACAAATCACGCAAATATGTTTTTTTTTGGATTTACACGATCACAAAAAGAATATAAGGGTTTCTCTTCTTCTCTTAACTGTTATTTTATTTCTAAAGATTTCTCTTTTAATAAGTCTTCCTTTTATTTTAAGTGTTTTTCTTCTCCTTGTGTGTCGTCATATGTTATTGTCAATATTCCTATGTGATTCTCCTATTAACCCACCGTTGGATTCTCCTCCGCCACCACCATTTTAGATTTATAATAAAAAACAACAATCACAACTACCACCAAATGACTCACGTCTAGTGCCAATTCGTTTGTCTCCTCTGGCTCTGACAACTGAGTTTGACCTTCCAATTATCTTACGTAAAGGTATACATTCTACTTGTAATCCCTCCCTTCATTATACTGTTTTGAGTTAGTATAGATTATCTCCACCTTTTTATACTTGTCTTTCGTCCATTTCTTCTGTGTCAATTCCCAAATCCGTTAGTGATGCCTTAGTCCATCCTGGTTGGTGTCAAGCCATGCTTGATGAAATGAGTGTTCTTCAAAATAATGGAACTTGGGAACTTGTCCCGTTATCGTCTGGGAAACCTGTTGTTGGTAGCAGGTGAGTGTTTGTTATCAAAGTTGGTCTTGATGGTACTATAGATCGTCTCAAAGCTTGTCTTGTGGCCAAAAGGTTACACACAAATTTTTGGATTGGACTATGGTGACACCTTTTCTCTAGTGGTAAATATTACTTATGTTCGCTTATTCATAGTCATGATTCCTCTTCAACAATGGTATCTTTACCAATTGGATGTCAAAAATGTATTTCTTAACGGAGATTTGTAGGAAGAAATTTGTATAGAGCAAACTCCTGACTTTGTTACTCAGGGGGAGTCCTCTAGATTGGTACATCGCCTTCACAAATCTTTATATCACCTAAAACAATCTCCTAGGGCTTGGTTTGAAAAATTTAGTAGTGTTCAGCAATTTGATATGACTTGCAGTGAGGCAGATCATTAAAGTATTTTACCGTCACTTAAGTGTTTGGTGTATCTATTTAATAGTATATGTTGATAATATTGTTCTTACCGGAAGTGATCATCATGACATTTCCTGGATGAAGCAACACCTTTGTCACCACTTTCAGACCAAAGATCTTGGCAAACTTAGATATTTCTTGGGGATTGTGGTAGCACAATCTGATAATGACATTGTTATATCTAAGAGATAGTATACATTGGATATTTTAGAAGAAATTGGGTTGATGAACTCAAAATCTATTGACACACTCATGGATCCCAATACCAAACTCCTACCTAATCAGGGGGAATATCTCAGATCCTGAGAAGTACAGAAGATTAGTTGGAAAATTAAACTATCTTACTGTTACTCGTCTTGACATTTTCTTTGCAGTTAGTATGGTAAGTCAATTTCTTAATTTCTCATGTGCAAATCATTGAAGTGCAGTCATTCGTATATTAAAGTATATTAAAGGATTTCCTGAAAAATGTTTGTTATATGATCACAATAACCAGACTAAAATATTCTGTTATTCAGATGCTAACTGGGTAGGATCTCCTTCTGATAAAAAATCTATTTCCGGATATTGTGTTTCTATTGGAAGTAATTTGATCTCTTGGAAAAGCAAAAAACAAAGTGTTGTAGCAAGATCTAGTACTGAAGCAGAATATAGAGCTATGGTCTCAGTCACTTGTGAACTTGTTTTACTTAAAGAATTACAATTTAGAGATATCACTCAAATAACACTTATATATGACAATCAGACTGCTCATTATATTAGCTCTAATCCTATTTTTCATAATAGAACCAAAAACATTGAAGTTGACTGTCATTTTATTCAAGAGAAGATTGTATCTAGAGCCATTAAGACCGCGTTTGTTAACTCAAGTGAACAATTAATAAATATTTTCATCAAGTCTTTACGGGGGAACCTAGAATTGATTATATTTGTATCAAACTTGGTACATATGATTTATATGCATAAGCTTGAAGGGAAGTGTTAGATATTCTAGATATTATTAGTCACAATATATATATTTATCATATTTATGATTCTTAATTATAAATATATTACTTTATGTATATTTTAGACACAAAGGAATTAACCCTATATCTAATTTTTCACTATATTCAACATAAATGTTTCTCAAAATCTTTAAAGATCAAATCAATATAATGGGCAACACATGGTGCTTGTGTTTGCATTAACAATCTTTGAAATTTGTAGCATTATCAGAAATCATGTGCACTACATTATCTTCTCTAACAAATTTCACCGCATCATCTAACATCTTAAATACCTTATTTGTAGTCTTTGAGATATCTAATCCAATGAATAAAGAAACATAGTCCCTTTAGGATTATTCATCAGGAATTTACAAATTGAACGTCTTTTTTTATCTGTCCACCATCAGACATAATTGTACAACCTATTCTCTTCCACTTATCCCTATACTAGTGAAGAATTGCATCAATTTTTTCCACTGCTCATTTTAGAATCTTCTCTTTAATGGAGGTTTATAGCTAATACCATATCTCCCAATCGTATCTCATATTTTTGCAAAAGTTGGATTTCTAATAACATCGAATGAAATGACACCCATGTAGGAAAAATAAGCAACTTGAGCATATATTTTTTCTTTATCACCTTTCTTGCATAATTGATTTAGAGTTACTTGAATTGCACTACTAAGTTTATTACCCTTTCCAGTATTTTTAAGTATCCTACTACTTTGACTTTGTTTCACTTGGTTCATCATCAATTTCCTCAATACTATTTAACCTTCTCTTCTTCATTAAGACTTCCTTAGCTTCTGCGACAATTTTTATCATTAAAATTATAATTTCTTTTGGTATTGAAGTACAAGGTTCATAATCATATCTAGTTTCAGTAAGATGATGCTTAAATCTAAAAATTCCTCCATTGAATATCTTTGAGCATTAAATACATTTCACTTTTTTTCATTTCCCAAAATATCTATTCCATATTTCCATCCTATATCTTTTTTGTTTCTTGGTGCATTTTTACTTTTAGGTGGAAGTGAAGAGGTAGTTACATTGCCTTCAGAGGAAATTTGAACCAATTCCAGACATTTTTAAATTTCAATTTTTATATCTAAAAAAACCAAAAAAAAAAAAAAAATTAATTCAACCTGTGCCCATGCAGAAGAATAACCAAAAAATATTAAAAAAAATCCCTAATCCCAATCCAATTTGTGTCACTACAGTAGATCAACATCGACTAGCAAGCCACCATTGACTAACGCGACTAGCAACAACTTCAATGGTGAGTAGCCTGCGTCCAACGATGACTTCAATGGCGAGAGCAGTGTGACTAGCTACCAATGCGACAACGACCAACGAAAAGTGTGACAATGACCAGCAAACAACGACCAATGAGTAACATGACTAGTGCAACAACGACGACAGCCAATAGAGTGTTGCAGTGACAACGACCAACACAGTGTAGCTGTAAGTAGTGAGAAGGGATGAGGAGTATGAAAAACAAAGAAAACGTAGGGTTGATCCAAATCTAACGTTCAAAACTTTGTAAGTGTCGCTTTTCCTTCAAACTTAGTGACTCGCCCTCACACCCCGTGAGTTTGCATAGAGTCCACCAAGTTTAAATCCGAATCTATTCACGAGTTAACTCGTGACCAGCCATTGGGCTTGCTAACTCATCTGAGTCAGCGAGTTGACTCGCAAGTTTGATAACCATGGGTGATGGGTGATGTGACTTAATAGGTATTTGTAAATGATTCATTAGTACATGACATCTTAAAACTGTCATGACCTTTGGACTCTGATATAGAATTGCTTACCTCCATCCTTTTATTGGATAAAAGAATGTAGAATTTTTGTTTATATATGTGTATAATGTTTTTGGGTATACTCTGATTTGGCATTTTCATTCATCATTGTTTTATGTTCTGTATCTTTCAACCTGGAGATAGACTTATGTCCCCATTGGGCTACTATGGATGCCTTTATTATCATCACAGGAAACTTTGTATATATATATATATATTATTATTTTATTTCCTTTGACTAGGATAAGGAAAGGAAACTTTTTTCAACTAATCCAAGATATCTATTATTTTGGGTTTCATTTTACTCACTTTCCCGCTGAAATCTTGCCTCCCATCCTTTTTTGTTTTGTTAGAGGTTTTTAAGAGTTTAAAGTAAGACCTTGAATATATGGTATATCTAAAGCTGCAAAAGTTTTGCTTCCAACCTAGCTTGCAATTCCATTTTTTTCTTATTTTTGCTATTGACAATGTTGAGAATCAGGAATAAATTTTACATCTTTTGTATACAACAATTTGATATCTAGTGGACCAGTTTCCTTGGAATCCAATTTTTTTGGAAATGAACATAAATAATTAAGTATCTTGTCAATAGAAGTTTCTTTTCTCCCTGATCTCCTTTTCCTCTCTTTGTCTAGTTCTGATCTTTCTTTAAATTTCTTAAAAAAATGTAGAGGACTTCAAGTTTCCATGATGAATGAATAGCTCAGTTAGGTGTTAATGGTCTTGAAGTGGCATTTTTCAAGATTCAAAGTCACATAGCTTTCTCATAATTTGGAAATCTTTTCTCGTTATTTTTCGTTAGTTGTGACCTGATAGTGGAATGGGATGATTGATTTTGTTTATTGCAGTCCTTTTTTTCTTTTAATTGTTTTTTTTATACAGAAATTGATATCTCTTTATATACAATAATGTGCAGAACCGTTTACTTGCAATGAACTATATAGATGAAGGAAACGATGAAAAACTTTTTGAGGCTCACAGGTACAGTTTTAAATTTTGATTATTGATAGTGTTTAGTCAAATGCCATTACATAAAACGGTCAATTCATTGACTATTTTTATAAATGTTCAATTAAAAAAAGTATGATTTCCCTATATGAGACAAATAATACTTTGATTGATTTCCTGTTCAACTTCATCGATTTTCATAAATGTTTGGTGAAGTATAATATTTTTGTTGGTGATGAGAAAAGGTACTTTAATTAGTTACCTAAAACTGAAACAGATATGCCATCTGCATGGTGCCAGTGGAGTGAGATGGTTTGTGCCGATTTATTAGATTTCAAAAACATTAATGGTTGGAATGAAGTAAAATAAAATAGAAACAGTTAAAAGAAAAATAATTTTCTTATATAGCTGTGTACTAAGAAAGTAAAGCGGAATGGAGTGAATACTTGATTGAGTTTTAAAGGAATTAAGACATTTCTGGTGACCTGGTTGTAAACCTTAAACTGCAATGATACTTTTTTCAATAAATAAAAATTTTAAAATCTCTTTAACTTGAATCCGATTAGATGTTGTGTTGATATATCCCTTAAACTAGTCATTGTATTGGAAACATGTAATAAACCTCTTGAATGTTTATTTACACTGAAGTAAGACATTTATATAATCACGATAGTAGCTGAATAGCTTCAAATTACAATTGGCATGGGTTTTAGGAAAAAAAAATTCATATTCCTGTGTTCTGTAGTAGGTTTACTAATGTATATCTCTTGTTGGCTCTGCTGGTAGTGTTTCGTTATGTGGTTAATGAGATGCATGGGTTTTCATTGGTGGTAGTTTCAATTGCCACACTTTTCAGCCATAATTTTTATGCATATCAGCTTACATGATGTAGGAAAAGTGAAATGACATGCAGGCTGGAGAATTTATCAAAGAAATGTTTCCTTGCAGGGATTGGGGTAGGCGATTTATGAGACTATATTCACAGTTCACATCATGGGACAACTCGAAAGATCCTGAAAGGCCTCTTGTGATAGGATATGTCTCTCCTGATTATTTTACGCATTCTGTGTCATATTTCATAGAAGCTCCGCTTGTCTATCATGACTATACCAATTATAAAGTCATTGTTTATTCAGCAGTTGTCAAGGTATAGATTATGAATGCATGTGCAAAAAATTTATATATTCTTGCTGTCCATTTGGTTTTAATGATAGTTGCATGAAATATTTTACCATGCTATCTTAATATTGTAGTTAAATTTACCTGATACTCCATGATAGAAACTGAGGCATTATAGTTGATTGGCTTTCAAAATTGATGCATGCTACTAAAATATAAGAAAAGAGAGCATTGAGCTGAAAGTATGTGTTTTTATAATAGCGTGATGATTTATTTATATTAGAAAATGAAATCAATACCATAACTAGAAGAGATTTGATTTCCACTAATAATTAAGATATGATACTAAATCAAAGATACATGTTGCTAAAAATAATTATGACACTCCTTAAATTGGAAAACTGATTGATCCTTAGACCTCTCAAAGACTTGGAGAATATTGTGAGAAATTGCGTAGACAGCCTTTGAATATAAAGGAAATAGGGTTTGAGATTAATCTCCCTTGTGTATAAACCACACATAGGATAATCTATTTATAACAGAGAGAGGTACAACTAAAAAAGGTAACTGAAAGTAAATAAAATAAATAGAAGATAGTTTGATATTGTGGTTAACAATATCTTAACAATATCAAACAATATCTAACACTCCTTCAAGCTGGAGCATATAAATCGTATGTGTCAAGCTTGTTACAAATATAATCAATTCTAGGCCCTCGTAAAGGCTTAGTAAAAATATCTGCTATCTGATCACTTGAGTTAACAAACTCAGTCTTGATGTCTCCAAACATAATTTTTTTTCCGAATGAAATGACAGTCAATCTCAATGTGTTTGGTCCTTTCATGAAAGTCAAGATTAGAGCTAATATGAAGAACAACCTGATATTCACACACAAGTGTCATTTGAGTGACATCTCCAAATTGTAACTCTCTAAGCAATTGCTTGAGCCAAACAAGTTCACAAGCAACTGAGGTCATAACTCTATATTCTGCTTCTGCATTGGATCTTGCCACAACACTCTGTTTCTTACTTTTTCACGAGATCAAGTTACCACCAATGGAGACACAATATCCAGATGTAGATCTTCTATCAAAAGGAGATCATGCCCAATCAGTATCTCAGTAGCAAACAACTCTTCTATGGTTATTAGAACCATATAACAATCCTTTTCTAGGAGATCCTTTAATATATTCAAGATAGGAATGACTGCATTCCAATGATCTTCACATGGGGAATTAAGAAATTGGTTTACCACACTGATTGTAAAAGAAATGTCAGGACGAGTAATTGTAAGATAATTCAATTTTCTAACCAATCTTCTATACTGCATAGGATTAGATATAGGCTCCCTTTGATTTGGTAGAAATTTAGTATTGGGATCCATTGGTGCATCAACAGACTTTGAACTCATCAACCTAGTTTCCTCCAAAATATCCATGACATACTTCCTCTGAGATATAACAATACCATCATTAGACTATGTCACTTCAATACCGAAGAAATATCTGAGTTTGCCAAGATCTTTGGTCTGAAAATGGTGACAGAGATGTTTCAACTGAGAGATGTCATAGTTGTCACTACCTGTAAGAACGATATCATCAATATATACTATCAAGTAAACACATCCAACACTCGAGTGTCGATAAAAGACAGAATGATTTGTTTCACATTGAGTCATACCAAATTGTTGAACAACCTTGCTAAACTTTCCAAACCAGACCCTAAGAGACTGTTTTAGACCATATAGGGATTTGCGAAGATGACATACCATCCTAGAAGATTCCCCCTAAGCAACAAACTCAGGAGGTTGCTCCATATAGATTTCTTCTTGCAAATCACCATTAATGAAAACACTTTTAACATCCAGTTGATAAAGAGACCATTGTTGAAGAGCAAACATGGCGATAAATAAACAAACAGAAGCCATCTTTGCCATGGGGGAAAAGGTATCTCCATAATCCAACCCAAAAATTTGAGTATAACCTTTGGCTACAAGACGAGTTTTAAGGCGATCAATAATACCATTAGGTCCAACTTTGATAGTAAACACCCACCTGCAACCAACAACAGATTTCGCAGACGGTAAAAAGACCAATTCCCAAGTTTCACTATTATGAAGAGTACTTAGTTCATCTGTCATGGCCTGATGCCAACCAGGATGGGATAAAGCTTCATGAACAATTTTTGGAATAATCACAGAAGAAATAGAGGAAAGACATGTATAATAAGATGATGATAGTCGATGATAAAAAGCAATATAATGGAGAGAGGGATTATGTATAGAATAGATCCTTTTCGGAGGGTAATGGGAAGGTCAGATTCAGGTGTCAGATCCAGAAGAGACAGAGTAGTTGACACTTGAGTGGAGTCATATGGTTGTGGTTGTGATTGGTTTCGACGACTATAAACTTGAAGAGGCAGTAGAGAAGAAGCTGACTACGGAGCATGAATTAATAGTGAAGAAGACACAGTTAGAGGGTCACAAACAATAGGAACATTAAATGTACTAGGAGTGTTGACAGGATTGGATGGAGACAGAGGTGAAAATTGAATTTTAAAATAAAGGGAGAACTCATCAAATATGACATCTACAGACATAAAATAACGGTTAAAAGGAGAAAAATATTTGTACCATTTTTTTGATTTTGTAAACTCTAATAAAACACATTTATGTGATCTAGGAGAAAGGTTGTCAAGACCGGAACTTAAATTATGAACAAAACATGTAGACCTGAAAACTCTTAGAGGTAAGGGATGAAGAGGTTCATGAGAGAATAAAATGGAATGAGGTATTTTATTATCTAAAATCAAAGAAGACATGCAATTAACGAGATAACATGCAGTAAGAAGATCATCACCCCAAAAATGTTGAGGAACCTCTCCATGAATTAAAAGAGTGCGAGTTGTTTCAATAAGATGTCTATTTTTACGTTCAGCTACACCATTTTGTTGAGGTGTATAAGCACAAGAAGTTTGATGTAGAATACCGTGAGAAACCATGAATTGTTTAAAAGAATGAGAAAGATATTCACAACTCTAATAGAAACACCAAACTAAGTTTGAATTTCATTAAAAATGTTTGAAAGATATGAAATAATTCAGAACGATTTTTCATCAAAAATAACCAAGTGCATCTGGAATAATCATCAATAAAAGTAACAAAGTATTGAGAATCTAAAGTAGACTTAACGCGGCTAGGTTCCTAAATGTCAGAGTGAACCACAACAAAAGGGGACGAAGCACAACGTGTGACACTACGAGGAAAGGAAATACGACTATGCTTGCCTAATTGACACGAGTCACATGCCAAACTAGAAAACTTAGACAAGGCAGGGACAAACTATGGTAACTTGGCAAGACATGGATGGCCCAACTGAGCATGAAGAAGAGAGGGAGACTCCATAACTGCACCAACATGTGTAGAGGAACGGAGATGAAAAAGACCATGAGACTCACATCCTGTGCAAATTACTTGTTTCGAACTTCAGTCCTGTAAACACACAGAATTGTTGGTAAAAGAAACAATACAATCAAGAGAACGAGTTAGACGACTAATGGATAACAGGTTAAAAGGAGACCCAGGGACATAAAAAACATTATCAATGGTTAAAGAAGAGAAAAGTTTAATAGTTCCAACATCATGAGATAATACTCTAGAGCCATCAGCCAGTGTAATAGAAGGTAAAGGATTAGGAGAGGATAAAGAGGAGAACAAAGATTTATTACCAGTAATATGATCAGTGGCTCTGAATCAAGAACCCAAGGACCAGGAGAAGAAGATTGGGTCAGATCAGCAAAAGATGTACCTGTGTGTGCGACAGATACAGTAGAACTAGAAGACTCTTGATCCTTATATCATTTGAGAAATTTGTTAAACATAGCAGGTGTATCGGGTAAAACAGAAGGAGGATCCCCAACAGATAAAGGTGGGGAAAGATAAGTTTGAACAACTGCAGCAGATCGAGGAGGACGATAATGTAATGCATAACACTTGTCAATCTTGTGACCTAACTTACCACAATGTTCACACTCATGTAATGCATAACAATGGTCAATCTTGTGACTTAGTTTGCCATAATGTTCACACTGAGGATGTCCTTTCCCTATTTGCGAGGGTGAGTTTGGTCATCACGGTGAGATACCAACGCAGAAGAATCATTAACAGAAGCAGGTGTGTCAAGATTGGGTTTTGCTGGTACACACAAAAGAGTAGAGCAGGTCGAAGTCAAGGTGGGGACAACCGGAGAACCCAAAATCTGATCACGAATATGTCAATATTGATCAACAAGTTCGTGTAATGCCCTTAGCATGAAGAACTTTGATCGTTGTGTTATTTCGGTGGCAGGGTCAGGGGAAGGAGGCAATAACTCATTGAACTCATGAAAAAGAGCATAAATTTTGCCCATATAATCAGTAATAGAATCTTAATGTTTAGAGGCAATAACATCTACAAATTTAGAACAGACACCATAGAGACGTTGAGTATCATTGGTATATAATAACTTGGCATGTACCTAGATTTTGGCACACGTTTTGTAGGAACAAAAGATCTGTTTTAACGAAGGATCAAGAGTATCTTTGAGATCCACACATAATTGAGCATCAATGGTATCCCAACGATCTTCCTCATCAGGAGTGAGAGTAAGTGCTTTCGAGGCAAGATGATCAAGATACTTTTGACTCTTAAGCCATAATCTGATGTATGATGACCATGTGGCATAATTAGGGTTAGTTATTTTGTCAGTGGATAAGTGCACATTAACATAGTTAGTGTAGACGAAAAGATCAAACGCAGTACTGACAAAATTGGAAGTACTAGAAAGAGCAGAATAAGTCATGAAGGGAGGTAAAACAAAAAATGTAGTTAGAGACTAAACGACGTTGGAACTCTGATAATGTTGATCTCAATGGCACGGTAGTCGCCTGGCCAAGGCGAGCAAAACTGTATGTCATCGGTCAAAAATGAAACTCCGGCGGAGGCGGCGGTAGTGACAACGGCGTGAACTAGTACATCAGGTAAGTTCCTAGGAAAGAGGTGGGTCACTAATGGACACGCTTAAATACCAAGTCTTTCTTTGTCAGAACCGTCCTAGACATGAACTTTCACACTACCAAATAATATCCAGGAATAAAGATAAATCTTTTCTGATGTGGAATATCAGTTTAACTGGCAACGGCAGCATTGGCGGCTCTAGCAGTGGACAAAGGGAAAAAAATATTTCAAAATAACCTTAAGTTCTAGATACCATGTTGAATAAAGAGGAAATAGGGTTCGAGATTAATCTCCCTTGTGTATAAACCACACATAAGATAATTTATTATAAAACCACACATAAGATAATTTATTTATAATAGAAAGAGATACAACTAAAAGAGTAACTAAAAGTAAATAGAATAAACAGAAGATATTGTTTGATATAGTGTTTGATGTTACTTTTTTAAAGGGTATCCATTTAAGTTGGTTTTCATTCTGTCAATATAGATTAAATGTTATACAAATTTCTCTTGCTATAGATTATTATTCATCCTCAGTCTTAGCAGGCCAAATGTGATTCTGATTTGCATACAGACATTTACATAAATGTCTTGACATTTAAATAATTTTATGTAGAATCTGTAATTGATTTTCTTGTGTTTGTGTAGGCAGATGCAAAAACCAGCCGATTTAGAGAGAAAGTCTTAAAGAAGGGTGGGATCTGGAGAGACATTTATGGAACTGATGAAAAGAAAGTTGCTGACATGGTTAGAGAAGATCAAGTTGATATTTTAATAGAGCTTACTGGTCATACTGCAAACAATAAGCTGGGAATGATGGCATGTCGACCTGCTCCAGTTCAGGTGTTTTGAACATCTATGTTGATTTTTTCCCTTGTCTATCAATTTGTAACTTTACTGATCCTTGCTTACCATATTCCCTGTTTCCCCGTATCTATATCTTGTAGTATGTTGATTTTGTTAAGCTGCAATTTTGAATTCTGTAGCAAGTGTTCACAAGTTCTTAGAGGAAATTTACATTGAACTATGCTATGGGTTAATGTGGATTTCATTTTGTGCAAAATAAGGTGAAAGTTCCATTGTATTACTGACCAACTCTTTCCCCAATTATTATGCTAAATATTAATGTTATTTTCATTTTCTCTGTAATAGAAATTAAAAGAGTTGGTCAATAATGCTTAGTTATTAGTTAGGGACCGGGCTTAATGCCAAAAGGTAACTCAGTATTTCAATCATAATCCTAGCTGATATTGGACATCTGAACACACTCTCCTTAAAGAATGGACGGAAGCAGTGAGGCACAATGCAGATACTATTGTATTGTGTTTTGAAGTTGCAGTTCTAGTGGGGCGCTGAGTGTTTTGGCATCATGGGTCTGAAGCCTGAGTGGAACCTGTTGTGCCAAACACATTCTGACCTCCTTCATGCCACTGCCAACTTTTGCTATTCCTGTTTGCATTATTTGACTTCTGTCATTGAGAAATTTCAGTGTGTCGTTAGCTAATAAAATATGATGGGTCAGGTTCTTAGGGTTTGAGGGTGTCTTTTTATCTTTGGTATGGCCTAACTCCAATTTGAGTCTAACATTTCTCAGCCATGTTTTTATATAAGTAGGTTTAAACTAATATTTATTTGTATAAAGTGTAACTTATTATATTATTAAAATTAACAATGTATAATGATAATCAGCCTGATAATAGTCAAAATTCTAAATAATATAATAAGTAATAGAGAATATAAATTTTATTAAAATACATATGTATATAATAAGTAATAGAGAATATAAATTTTATTAAAATACATATATTGTTATTGTTATATAATTCAAACTGTGGAGCTTTTGTTCAGTAGCGTATTAGTCTATGCTTTTGCTTCAGTATTACGTGTAGCTTTCTCCATGTGTATAATGGCATGTATCATTCATCTTAACATGGAAAATATTTCGAGTTTCAATTTGATCTTTTTGCTAAATTGTCACATATTGCTTGGCTTGCAGGTGACTTGGATTGGTTATCCCAATACAACAGGATTGCCAACAATTGATTATAGAATTACTGATTCTCAGGCAGACCCCCCTGAAACAAAGCAGAAGTAGTTCTCTTCTTGAATTTCTGTACTTTCTTGTCATTCATCTATAGTGCTTCTTCTTTACTACTCTTATCGTATTTTATTTTCTAATCTTTAATTTTCCCAAATCACAGGCATGTTGAAGAGTTAGTTCGATTACCGGATTGCTTCCTTTGTTACACTCCTTCTCCTGAGGCTGGTCCTGTTTGTCCTACTCCAGCTCTTTCCAATGGCTTCATTACATTTGGTAGTTTTAACAATCTTGCCAAGGTAGAGTCAATACTATATATTTCATACAATTCTATTTCAATTTTTTATTATCCATAACAATTTTTAATAGTTAAGTTGTGTATCCCGTCTTATGTTGTTTTATTTCTCCAGATTACACCAAAGGTACTGCAAGTCTGGGCGAGGATACTATGTGCAATTCCAAATTCTCGCCTAGTGGTAAAATGTAAACCATTTTGCTGTGATAGTGTGAGACAGAGGTTTCTTTCCACACTAGAAAAGTTAGGTCTGGAACCACTACGAGTTGATCTTCTCCCCCTTATTCTTCTTAACCATGATCATATGCAAGCTTATTCTCTAATGGACATCAGGTAATATCTATTTTTGGCTTTAAAAATTTTGGTCCATATCAAGTTTTTATTTGTTTATTATTTATTCATACATATTTGGTTGTGTTGACTATGTATTTTTATTACGCATGGCACCACATTTTTATAACACAATTTTTTAACATTTTGCATGTCCTTGGTGTATATTGGATATGACTGCAGTTTAGTATAATTCTTGAGCACTAATAGAATCTTGTAGATATGTTAAAATCCTAAATAATTTAAGATATTAAGATCAGTTGATGATATTAGAATTAATTAGATTTATTCTATATTTATGTTATTAGTCTAAAATAGGTAAGCTGAATATTCTGTAATTATTTTTCTCCATTATAAATTGAATAGCTCTGTTGTGATTCAAACACAAAATTCATCATGTCTTTTCGATTCTCTTTTCTGAACATGGTATCAATAGCCTAATGAATCCCAATCCTTGTATTACGCTGCCCCATTCATAGGTGTAAAATTTTTAGAAACCATGTATGTTTTTTGGTTTCTGTTTTTGTTTTTCGTATTGCCACCATTGGTGTTACTGGTCACTGCCAACGAGGTTTGTAGATGATGTCTTTTTAACCTATCAATCATATAGGGTCATGGGGTGTAGGCTATGATGCATGGATAAGATACGAGTCTCATAGAATATGTATAATATATTTTTAAAATGTAAAAAAATTCATAAAACATAATAACTATAAAACTACAATCATACAAATCCAAATTTCAAATCACATTTCTTAGATATTGTGGAAATAAAAAATATTAATAATTATCATTATAAGATATTTTCTCTTGTTTACATATAAGAATAAGACTATCATTCTCATTAATTTCTTAAAATAGTTCATAAGAACAATTTTTTTCTCTGGTTTATGAAAAATAATATTGATATGTTTCTATTTTATACATACATGTATGTTTCTTAAACTTTTTTTAATATAAATGATTTAAAAGTTTTGACATTTGACTGACATACACATCGGTAAATTATCTAAAAGTATATTTGTAAAACAAATGAAAGTATTGATGTTTTATAGGTTTGGATATTTCATTAATACGTATCAGTCAAATATTGGTGAAGTATCCGATACGATATGTATTGGATAGGGATACATTAAGCAAATTGAAGTATTGGTGCTTTATAGGGTGTAGGTTTTCTTATCAACCTTTTGTATCTCAGACTCAGATGGTTTTCTCCTTTTAACAGTTCAGCTGAGAGAGATCTCTCAAGCTTAATTTCCTGTTATTTAGTATTTTTCATACTTCATCATATATGATGATATCTGGTAAAGCAGGAGACTGTTTACCAAATATCTATACCAGGTTATCTCTTGGTTACTTTGTCCAATATTAAGCATGCATTAACAGCTAGATGTATTATTCAACTTATCTTTATGAAATTTTATTAAATGCTGTCTATTCTACATTAGTATTTTAGTCTGTAGTTTCACGAACCTTGATTGAAGTTTTACCATTTTATTGTTGATTTAAATATTTTTTTTGAGTTTCATCATTACATAATCTAATTCTATTTTCGAATATATCGAGAGAAATAAATTCCTTATTTATAAGTATAAGTTTTGTTCTATTTATAAATTCATTACTCAATTTTTTTCTTTTTTCTTCATTCCTATAGGTCCAATGATTAGACAATTTATCATAAGAAATTTGATCTCTTATGAAGACATCCATTTTGGTTTCCATGATTTTTTCAAAAATTGATAAATTGGGTGGATACATAAAAGATATTTTTTCTCTTCCATCACTTTGACATGTATGAAAAAAAATTCTGAAATTTCATTTTTTACGATATTTTCAAATTGATTATTTTTTATATATCGAAATAGACGATTCCATCTTTTATAATTGAAAAGAATATTCACAAGAGGTTTTTGTAACTTATATTTCTGCTCATCCATTTTGTATAAATTATGTTCTTTTTTCAAAAAAGATAAGGAATAAGATTTGTGTTGTTTGATCTTTTTTTTAGTTTAATTTTATGCACACGATACATATATCTGAAATATGATAAAAATCTTCTGAGTCTGATCCCAATACTTGGTGCTTTTTCATGTAGTTTGGACACATTTCCATATGCTGGAACAACCACAACTTGCGAATCTTTATTCATGGGAGTTCCATGTGTTACAATGGCTGGTTCAGTGCATGCACACAATGTTGGTGTTAGTCTACTGAGCAAAGTTGGTAAGTGTTGAATATAGGGTTAATTTCCCTTATGTATTTACCACACATAGGGCAGTGTATTTATAATAAAGAAAGGTACTCCTCAAAAGAGTAACAGAATACAAATAGGATAAATAAAACGATATTATTTGATATTGTGATTAACAATATCTAACAATATCTCAACAATATCAAACAATATCAACTAATATCTAATCATATCTAACACTCCCCCTCAAGCTGGAGCATACAAATCGTATGTGCCTAGCTTGGTACAAAGATAATCCATCCTAGGTCCCTGTAAAGACTTAGTGAAAATATCTGCTAATTGATCACATGAGTTAACGAACTCAGTCTTGATGTCTCCAGACATAATCTTTTCCGAATAAAATGGCGAGTCAATCTCAATGTGTTTAGTCCTCTCATGAAAGACAGGATTAGAGCTTATATGGAGAGCGCACTGATTGTCGGACACTAGTGTCATTTGAGTGACATCTCCAAATTGTAGCTCTTTAAGCAATTGCTTGAGCCAAATAAGTTCACGAGTAGCTGAGGCCATAGCTCTATACTCGCCTCGCACCTGGATCTTGCCACAACACTTTGTTTCTTACTTTTCCATGAGATCAAGTTACCACCAATGGAAACACAATACCCAGATGTAGATCTTCTATCAAAGGGAGATCCCGCCCAATCGACATCCGAATAGCAGACAACTCTTGTATGATTATGGGAGTCATACACCAAATCTTTTCCAGGAGACTTTTTGATGTACTTCAATATACGGATGACTGCATTCCAATGATCTTGACAAGGAGAATTGAGGAATTGACTCACCACACTAACTGCAAAGGAAATGTCGGGCGAGTAAGCTGTAAGATAATTTAATTTTCCAACTAATCTTCTATACTTGTTCGGGATCCGACATTGGCTCCCCCGATTTGGCAAGAGTTTGGTATTAGGATCCATGGGTGTGTCAACAGGCGTTGAATTCATCAACCCTGTTTCCTCCAAAATATCCAATGCATACTTTCTTTGAGATATAACAATGCCATCGGTAGATTGTGCTACCTCAATACCCAAGAAATATCTGAGTTTGCCAAGATCTTTGGTTTGAAAATGGTGGCAAAGGTGTTGTTTCATCTGAGAGATGCCATGATGGTCACTATCTGTAAGAACAATGTCATCGACATACACTATTAAATAGATACATCCAACATTCGAGTGACGGTAAAAGACTGAGTGGTCTGCCTCACTTCTAGTCATGCCAAATTGTTGAACAACGCTGCTAAATTTTCCAAACCAGGCCCTAGGAGACTGTTTTAGGCCATATAAAGATTTGCGAAGACGACATACCAATCCAGAAGACTCCCCCTGAGCAACAAATCCGGGAGGTTGCTCCATATAAATCTCTTCTTGCAAATCGCCATTCAAGAAAGCATTTTTGACATCCGAGTTGATAAAGAGGCCATTGTTGAATAGCGACCATGGCAATGAATAAACGAACGAAGCCATCTTTGCCACTCGGAGAGAAAGTATCACCATAATCCAACCCAAAAATTTGGGTATAGCCTTTGGCTACAAGGCGAGCTTTGAGGCAATCAATAGTACCATCAGGACCAACCTTGATAGCGAAGACCCACCTGCAACCAACAACAGATTTTTCAGATGGTAATGGGACAAGCGTCCAGGTTCTACTAGTCTGAAGAGCACCGAGTTCATCTAGCATGGCCTGACGCCAACCAGGGTGGGCTAAGGCTTCGAGACGATTTAGGAATAGACACAGAAGAAATAGTCGAGAGACAGGTATAAAATGGTGAAGAAATTCGATGATAACTTAAAGCGAGTATAATGTGGAGAAGGATTACGAGTAGAACGCGTACCTTTATGAAGGGCAATAGGAAGGTCAGACTACGTGGACGAAGCCGGAGGAGGCGAGTATTTGGCACTGGGAGTGAGTCATGTGGCGTCTCGTTGTGGGCGAGGTCTGCGACTATAAACCTGAAGGGGTGGTGGAGGAGGAGGGGCTAATGGTGGATGGTCCTCGACATAGGGATCAATGAGAACAGGGAATGGGAAGCTGTAGCGAGATGGAGACTCAGCGGGTAGGGAAGGGTCCTTAAAGTAAAAGGAACACTCATTGAAGGTGACATCGGCAGACACAAAATAGCGATTAAGAGAAGGAGAAAAACACTTGTATCCTTTTTGGGATCGAGTAAATCCTAAGAAAACACATTTGTGTGATCGAGGAGATAACTTATCATGACCAGGATCAAAATTGTGGACAAAACGAGGTAGACCCAAAAACCTTCAGAGGTAAAGGATGGAGAGTGTCATGAGGAAATAAAATAGAATGGGGAATTTTGTTATCTAAAACCGAAGAGGGCATACGATTAATAAGATAACAGGCAGTAAGAACAGCATCACCCCAAAAATGTTGAGGAACCTCACCATGAATTAAAAGAGTACGGGTTGTTTCAATAAGGTGTCTATTCTTGCGCTCAGCCACCCCATTTTGTTGAGGGGTATAAGCACAGGAAGTTTGATGAAGAATGCCATGAGAAGCCATAAATTGTTTAAACGAGTTTGAAAGATATTCACGGCCATTATCACTTCGAAAAGTTTGAATAGAGACACCAAATTGATTTTTAATTTCATGATAAAAGTTTTGGAATATAGAAAACAACTCAGAATGATTTTTCATTAAAAATAACCAAGTACAACGAGAGAAATCATCAATAAAAGTAACAAAATATTGAAAACCTAAATTAGACTTAACACGACTGGGTCCCCAAATGTTAGAGTGAACTAAGGCAAAGGGGGATGAAGCACGCTGGGAAACACTACGAGAAAAGGAAGTACGACTATGTTTGCCTAACTGACAGGACTCTCACACCAAATTGGACAACTGGGATAAGCTGGGAACAAGTTGCCTGTAATTTGCGCAGACTGGGGTGACCAAGCCGAGCATGAAGGAGAGAAGGAGACTCCATAACTGTGCCAACATGTGGAGAAGGTTGAAGATAATAAAGTCCATGTGACTCACATCCGGTGCCAATCACTCTTTGCGAGCTCCGGTCCTGTAGGGAAACGAAGTTTTGGTAAAAGAGATAACACAATCAAGAGATCGAGTTAGACGGCTAATGGATAATAAGTTAAAGGGGGACCGGGTACATACAAAACATTATCAATGGACAACGAGGGAAAAGAGTAACCGTTCCAACACCATGAGCTAAAGTTGTAGACCCATTAGCCATTGTAACAGAGGGTAAATTATGAGAAGAAGTGAAAGAGGAAAATAAGGATTTGTTACCGAGTGATGTGATCGGTGGCGCCTGAGTCAAGAACCCAAGGGCCAATAGAAGAAGAGTGAGTCGGACCGAGCAAAAGATGTACCTGTGTGGGCAACGAAGTAGTGGAACTGGAGGGCTTTCGATCCTCATACCATTGAAGAAAATCATTGAAGATAGCAGATTTGTCCGAAGGTACAAACGAAGGAGGATCCACAGCGAGAGGATTGTGCGGAAGAATCGGTCCGAGCAACTGCAGCGAGATCGGCGAGGATAACCATGTAAAGCATAACATTTGTCAATTTTGTGGCCTAGTTTGCCACAATGGTCACACTTGACACGCCCTTTGCCTGGCTTGTGAGAGCGATTACGATCATCACGGTGAGAGGCCAAGGCAGATGAATCATTAGAAACTACAGGGGGAATATTGAGAGGTTTACATGGCACCCGCAAAAGGGAGGAACTGGTAGCGGTAAAGCTGGGTGTAACAGGGGAACCCAAAATGCGGTCACGAACGAGGGCATATTTATCGAGCAAGTCCGTGTAACATCAAAACCATGAAAAACTTTGATCGTTGTTCTAATTCTTGGGCAGGAGTCAAGGCGAGGGGTAATAACTCATTAAATTCATGGAGAAGAGCATGGATCTTACCCACATAATCCGCCGCAGGATCCTTATCTCGAGGAGCAATAACATCAAGAAGATTGTAACAAACACCATAAAGACGTTGAGTGTCATTGGTGTATAATAATTTGGCTTGTTCCCAAACGTCATAACATGTGCCATACGATCGAAAAATTTGTTTTAAAGAAGATTGGATGGTATTCTTGAGAACCATACATATATGAGCATCAACTTTCTTCCAACGGACACGATCATTGGAAGGAACATCATCTACCTTGGTAGTAAGATGATCAACATACCCCTGTTACCATGTTAAGGTTCCAACATAAAACCAATTGGCAATATGTGGAGTAGCCTAACATGTATTTAAATCATACCAAATGACATGAGGTAGGCGATGTAGGACTTTCAACACACCTCCTCCAACGAAGCCTGCCGGATCAGGCAAATGGTACTTTTGACCCAACTAAAGGACAACTTTTGGTCCATGACAATAACCGGAAAGATGTTAACCTGGCTCTGATACCATGTTGAATATAGGGTTAATTTCCCTTATGTATTTACCACACATAGGGCAGTGTATTTATAATAAAGAAAGGTACTCCTCAAAAGAGTAACAGAATACAAATAGGGTAAATAAAAAGATATTATTTGATATTGTGATTAACAATATCTAACAATATCTCAACAATATCAAACAATATCAACTAATATCTAATCATATCTAACAGTAAGAAACTGCAGTATTTTCCACTGAATTAGTCGTTTTATGTGCTACCTTGTGAATTATGAAATTTTGGAATAGTTTTAAACAAGCCAAAACAGTACTTGTCAAACTAGCAGTACATTTCTTGCAACCTATTATTTTATCTTGGCTGTCGCTGTTTTGTTTTCATTTAAATAGAGCATTTATGTTTATTAGAAATTGATATTAGTTAACAATTATTTTACAAATAGTCAGTTGTTGTAAAGTCAGAGTTATAAGTTGTGCAGCTTGTGACTATCAATATTGGATGAACTGAATTGTGTAATTAAGCATATCTTTCTATTGTCTGTAACGGACTTGTGTTCACTTGGTGCGTGTATAATTCTGCTCTTTCATCTGTTTAATACTTTTTTTCTTGGGAGGCCATTATCTTAAACGGACTTGTGTTCACTTGCATCTTTGGCTTTGCCATTGAAACTGGTAAATATCTTACGTTTAATAATTCAGGTCTGGGCCATTTGATTGCCAAAAATGAAGATGAATATGTAAAATTTGCTCTGAAGTTGGCCTCCGATGTTTCGGCACTACAAATTTTGAGAATGAGCCTGCGAGAGCTCATGTCCAAGTCCCCTCTTTGTGATGGAGCAAAATTTATCCATGGACTAGAGTCAGCATATAGGCAAATGTGGCGCAGATATTGTAAAGGAGATGTTCCGGCTTTGAGACGCATGGAACTGTTGCAGCAACCTGCTTCTACTAGTGACCCACCCAATAATAACTGTGAGCCAACAAGGAGCATAAACTCAAGTGAGGGAAGCCCTGGATCTGTCATGGCAAATGGATTCAATGCCACGCAACCACAGAAGCCTAATGTTCACAGTTGCGAAGAAAATGGTAGGCCATTGAATCAAAATAGTAATCAAGGGATGGTGGTGGGTTCAAGTTGAGTTTCACCTGGGAGTCTGCCACTGTGATTCAAGGATTCTCAGCTGTTTTACAATAGGTGCTGTATTAGGTTGCCAATCGGCATGATGTATATTGTGGTTGCTACGGGAACAGGCATGCGGCTACTACAGCATCAGAAGGTTAAATTTTCATGGAATGACATTTTTATCAGGGAAAGAAATGTCAGTTACCAAATCAGTGTCCTCAACTGCTGTGGATACTCTCAGAAGCTATGCTGCTATAAAATGGCATCCTTCAATATCTGTAACACATTCATCCCCACCCCTAATTTCAATAGCCAGTTGAGAGTGTAAATTGTGTAATATTTATTTACTTCTTTTTGGGGGTCTGGATATCTTTTCTAGCATGGTATTGTTCGTCAGAGAATGATGCAGTACCTGTGTGAATGTAATAGGCTTTCATGTGGAAAGCAGAGATGGATAATGGATATCTTAAGAATTCTGTGGTAGCATTCCATAACAAAAATCTGTTGATTAAGATAGGAATATGAAAATTTAATTCTGCGGTGCTAAATATCAGTGCCAGAGTTAACTACAGAGGAAACAATATCAGATGCAACTTCGCTAGCTCTTGATCTAGTACTAAGTTCATAAGTGTTAGTTATTATGATAAGATTACTGCTACTATGTGACGAGATGTGGGCATAATTTTATCCTTCCTCAGAATTGATCACTACTTATGTGATTCGTTAAAATGGTTGCCTTCATCTTATAGTTGGCAATATGTTCTCATTAAATTATTAAACGCACAATTTTTCATAATTTCCTGTAATTAACCCAAAAAAATTCCACAATACCCCTGGGTCCTGGTAGCAAGGATCTTAAAATACTAGTTAAGTATTAGTCTCTTAAAAAATTTTGATATTAATGTAATGGGTTAATTATAAAGAATGAATAAACGTATGTAAAATTTTGCATTGAATATATATATATAAAGGGAAAGAGAGGTATGTTGATCATATAGGAAATATGTATATCTAAGGGTTTATGAGGTGAGACGAATTGGTATGCATAACTCATAATACCTCATGCTTATTATAAAAGATAATATTATTTTTTTCATATTTAATAGAATTGATAATTTAAAAAAAAAATTAGAATGTCATAAATTAAGGATTCTGAAAGAATTTTAAATTAAACAATCAATAATATATAAAAAAGTTATATTTTCCAAGTTTTGAATTGGTAGATTCGATATTTTATAAAAAAAAACTTCAAATTAATTAATCCCAAAATTTCAAGATTGAATGATCACAGTTAAAAAAAATTAAATTGGCTTCCGGTAGAATGTTGCAACCAATTCTCGGATGGCTGGGTGCATATGAATTTGTGATTATTATTATTTTTTTTATGTCAAATAGCTCATAAGGTCATTTTTTTTCTTTTATCCATGCATTTATTATTTTATATGAATAAATTAATTTATTTAATTATAAATAATCATAATAATATTTATATTATTTAAAATTATTATCATTAGTATTATTATTTAAAAATATTACTTTTATTTAAAATTACATAAAATTATTTTGTTTATATAAAATAATACATATATATGATAAAAAAAACTAAATGAAATCAAGAGAGGGGAAAAAATCAATGTAATTAAAGTGAATTTAAAAATTTAACGGATTATTTTATAAAAGGCATTTTTATTTTATTTTTTTCCTTAATCATCAAATCCTTCTCTTTGAAAAGATTTTGAATTCCTCGATCCAGAAATTTTTTATAACAGTTTTGGACTTAAACTTTTTGGAATTCATAAACTAAAAATTAAAATATAAAATTTTATATATTTTAAAATTTTTAATCTTTAACTTAAAAAATATATTTAAAATTTTCGGATTAGAAAGGGAAAAAAAATGTAAACTCTAAGAAATGGAAGTTTTATAAATAAAAACAAAATTCAAACCAATAGACCCAAGGTTGGAGGATCAGGACTAGCTGATCCAGGACAGTTGGTTGGTCCACACCAACTTACGCGGAAATAAAATTCACCATTTCCTTCATTTTCATGTGATATGATTCTTGTATTTTGTAACTAGTATTAGTTATTTTTATTTTATTAATCTATTTATTCTTTTTTTCTTAATTATTGTCTATTTATTAATCTACTTATTCATTTTCTCTCTTCAATAATTTTCAGTACTCATAGTTATATATATATATATATATATATATATATATATATATATATATATATATATATGTATATTATATTTAAAGATAAACATTATGAAAATTTAAACAAAACAATATAATAATAAAATAAATTAAATAAAATATCACAATAAAAAAGAATTGTATTCACTTGTAACATTATAACAAAATATATTTATCTACTCATGCTATTATCATTATTATTTTTCTTATAAATCTATAGAACATTTAGAAAATAAACAGTAAAAAAATAATAATTATTATTATAAAATAAAAAAGAGAAAGAAAAAACAGTTAGAGAGAAAATAAAAATGTATAGAAAGATAAAAAAAATTATATTTCTTATTTATATTTTTCTGTATGAGCGGAAAAAATAAGTAAGTCATGTTCATTATTTTATTAATTTATTAATTAATTAATTTTTTTTAATCTTAATTATTTATTATTTTATAAATTTTTATGTGTGTGAATGAAAAAAAAATACTAGATAAACCATAGTTTTTATTCCTTGGTGGAAAGTTTAGTACTTATAAAAGACACATTAATGATCATTATAAGCAGATTTTAGTGTAAATTTCCCTTCCATCTTCTCAGTTTTATTTTGTTTTTTCTATAAATATTCATTAAGAAATGTGTAGGTTGTGGTATTTTTAAATACATAATGTGACATTCAATATTGTTGATGCTCTTTTTATAATTATTTACTAAACTTTGTACTTGTTATTAACTCTTTAATCCAAAAACAAACTAATCAACCACAAAAAGTGAAGATTAAATATAATTTTTCCCTCTCTCTACTTGCTTCGGTACTAAAAGGTGACATTGTTAAGAGGGAAAAAAATTTCATAACAACTTCTAAGTTCTTTAGTTGGTATCCATGCATCATCCCACTTATCCTAACATCTACCACTCTTAATTTCTCCCTCTATATATGTTAGTTTCAATCATCAACATGCATCATCTTCTCTCTCTCTCTCTATTGTATCCTTACAACATAAACTAAGCTTCTTTTGTTCCATCAAAGTAAAAAATGTCAACCACCATTGATATCCCAGAATCAAGTAAAGTTGCTAAAGGAAAAGCTGTGGCAGTTGCACCACCAAGGCCAGGAGGATGGAAAAAAGGGGTAGCCATAATGGATTTCATTCTAAGGCTAGGTGCCATAGCAGCTGCTCTTGGTGCTGCTGCCACTATGGGAACAAGTGATCAAACACTCCCTTTCTTCACTCAGTTCTTTCAGTTTGAAGCTAGTTATGATAGTTTCACTACTTTTCAGTATGTAATTAATCCTCAGAACTCTATTTTCTTTGCCTTTCCATGACAGCTATGTTAATTCACTGAAAGGAGGATTTCATCCAATGCTTAACAAAATGCAGGTTTTTTGTTATTACAATGGCTTTAGTGGGAGGCTACCTGGTGCTATCCCTTCCTTTCTCTGTTGTTGCCATCATTCGCCCCCATGCAGTTGGACCAAGGCTTTTCCTCATTATCTTGGACACTGTAAGTTCTTTAAAATCTTGATAAATTCAGTGTTCTATATCAACTGAAGCCTTCTCGCATACACTAAAATATCAACTTCTGGAGAAGTTGTGAGACATTTTTTTTTTTTAATGCTGTTATAATAACAAGATTGTTTAAGTATGATGTATTGTACTGCTATTAACACTAGCATAATATTGAGTTATAGACTTGTGTTGGTGAAATTTCAGGTGTTTCTCACTCTAGCCACTGCTAGTGCTGCTTCAGCTGCTGCCATAGTTTACTTGGCACACAATGGTGATCAGGACACGAACTGGTTAGCCATATGCAACCAGTTTGGAGACTTTTGTGCACAGACCAGTTCAGCAGTTGTCTCATCCTTCGTTGCTGTTGTTGTCTTTGTGTTGTTGATTGTCATGTCTGCTTTGGCTATTGGGAAGCCTTGAAAATCTAATTCTGGGGGCTTAAGTTGTATGAATGTTTACAATTATATACATTATATTGTGCATGTTTACTCTGTTTCCTAAGTCTTAATTCCCTCGGCTTGTGAGGTTTTACTTTTCTTGAACTAATGATGTGACAAATTGATTACTTCTATAAATTTGATCATTATGATAAATATACGTTTAAAGTTTGAGTCACTGTGTTTTACTTTCCCCTTCTTATTCTCCACTTAATTTTCTCTATGCAGTATTTTTCTCTATTAAAATATCCTGTTCCATTTTTTCTTGTGATGCAGATCTGAAAATTAGAATAAGAGAGGTATTTAGGTTAATTCTATAAAATTAATTTATAAATTGATATTTGTATTTTAATTATATATTATCATTTTATTATATCTTTATGTATGTTTTAACACTTTTTTTTTCACTTTGCCATTTTGAGAGCATGAATCAAACAGTGTTTTATAACGTTTTTGATGACCATTACACTGATAGATTTCTAAATTTAATTAAAATAGATTTTGATATAATGAAAAAATATTTAATTTAATTTTACAAAATTGTTTTAAAAAATGAAAATTTTTATTCAATTATATATTATAAATTTACTAAATCTCTTGTATTTTTTTTAAATTATTGAAATGACCGGATTAACAATGTTTTGATTGATAAAAGAAAATCATCACAAAACAGTTATTAGTTTGTTTGTTTTTTAAATAAAAAAAGTTGTGTAATTTTGATCTTTAAATGTTATTATAATAGTCTAACTGTAATTAGTATTATCACATTAACATTGAAATTATCATTGTGTATAAAACCACATTCACCAATATTAAAGTTAAGCTTGTGTATTACTTAATTCTTGCATAAAATTAAGTATTGTGATATAAACCACTATATAAAGGAAATACGCTTCTACAATTTATTTATTTTTTCATTTTTTATATTGAACTATTTTATTAATTTTATTATTTATTAATACAAATTGGTAACACCTTCTTTAGTTAAATGTAATAGTACAACTTTTTTTTACTTAAAAATAACCCTATAACTCACTCAAAAATAATAATAATAGCAGAATAATTCAGAGGTACACGTAGTTCTTTCATAATATTACATCTTTTTCTTTCTTCACATAATTCTTTCAAAATCATTTTATATATATTTTTTAATTATATTAATTAGTATAATAAAAATATGGACGTTAGGAAAAATTTATTATTGTTAAAAGATTTGAGTAGTATTTATATAAAATTTGATATCAGTACATATGTTGTAAAAGAATATAGAAAATATATGTAATATTAAACAACTCCAATATAACTTAAAAAGGAAAATGATTGACCAATCAATTTCATAAAAGGTATTTTAGTCAAACTTCTAATTATAGGTATAATATTTTAAATATTTAAAACATGTTTGACTTAGTTTTATTTTTAAATTTTAAAAACTATTTCAGATATTATATTTTAAAATACAATTTTAAGAAATTTTTTTAATAATTTTAATTTAAATATTTTTGTAGATGAAAAATTATTGATAAAAACAAAAATTTGCGATAAAAATAATTTTGATAATTTGGTCTAAATTATTTAATTAAATACATTTTTAATTCCTGAAAAATAAGAAATGGTAGCTTTTAGTTCTGAAAAAATAATATTTCATTCTGATTTCCCATTTTATGTAAAATTGTAAATCTTTCACTTAATGGTGTTAGTAATAGGGAAGATGAATCACTACAAGAAAAAACATATTTAGCCACCGAAATTAGCGACCGAATTTTTTCGGTCGCAATTAGCGACCGATTTAGCGACCAATTTAATTTTAGTCGTATTTAGAGACCGATTTAGCGACCACTTTAATTCCGTCGTAATTAACGACCGATTTAGCGACCACTTTAATTCGGTCGCAATTAGTGATCGATTTAACGACCAAAATATGATTTGGTTTTCACTTTTTTATTTAGCGACTGAAATAGCGACCAATTTTTGTGCGTCGCAAATTTTCAGTCGCTAAATCGGTGGCTATTTCATACATAAATAAAAAAATCATTTAGCGACTGATTTAGCGACCGAATTACAAATTGAAATAGCGACCGAATTAAAATCGGTCGCTAATGAGAAAATAATACATGATTATATCTGATTTTTGCAATATCGCTCAAGCAAAAATAACATCGCTCGAGCGACGCCACCTGCACAAAATTGGCATTCTCGGGTTGTATTTCGCTTGAGCGACACTATTCTCGCTCGAGCGACATCCGATTCAAACATGAGGCACCCAGGTTACATTATCCGGCTAACTTTGATCGACGTTTACGCAGGTCAACATTCGCTCAAGCGAAAGTAACATCGCTCGAGCGACGCCACCTGCACAAAATTGGCATTCTCGGGTTGTATTTCGCTTGAGCGACACTATTCTCTCTCGAGCGACATCCGATTCAAACATGAGGCACCCAAGTTACATTATCCGAGCTAACTTTGATCGACGTTTACGCAGGTCAACATTCGCTCAAGCGAAAGTAACATCGCTCGAGCGACGCCACCTGCACAAAATTGGCATTCTCGGGTTGTATTTCGCTTGAGCGACATTGGTCTCGCTCGAGCGATATCTGATGCAAAAATGTGTCTATAAATAAAATATTTGTCACTTTTAAGAGCGGTTAATATTTTCACCGCTCTTAAAAGTGAACATATAATAGCGGTTCCAAGTGGAACCCCTATCATATACAACCAGATTTTTTTATTATGATCGATTAGATTTTCGAAATGATCGATCATATTTGATAATTTTTTCAAATAATTAATTATAATCGATTAATTTTCTAAATTATTGATTAGAATTGATTAGTTTTTCAAATAATATATTAGAATTGATTAATTTCTGAAATATATACTAAAAAATTATAATTAAAAATATAAATTATTTAAGAATATTGACTATTGTAAAGATAAAGTAGAACATGGGAGGAGATGATGATGATAATATAATGATAGAACTTACAAAAATGTAGAATTGAGAAGTTTGAAACAAATAAAATTAAGAAAATAGAGATTTAATTACACTTTTAATAAATTTAAGATTATACTAGTTTTGATTTTTATTTTTAAATATTTATTTTAATTATTTAAAACAGAGAAACTATAATATTAGTTTCTAAATACTGAATTTAAAGAATTAAATTTATTTAATCTTTTAATTTTAGTATTAAAAATTTAAATTATATTTTATTAAATTAAAATAATTACAATATATTTTTCTACTTTGAGAATGAACAATATAATTAAACTCAAAATTGACAATATTATAATATATTTTTGAACTCTTTTGGATTAATTTTTTTTCCTAATTTTTGATAAAGTTAATTTTAATATTTAAAAGTATTTAACATTTTGAATTCTGAAAGATTTTCTCTAATAGCAAATTTAAAAACATAATATTCAAAAAAATAGTTAATGTAAGTTTTCAGTATGATCGATTATAATTAGAAATGATTGATCATAATTGAGAAGATATAATAGCGGTTCCACGTTAACAGCTATCTAAAGTATATTTTAGATAGCGGTTAAGGGTTAACCGCTATTAGAAGTGTCCTTTTAATAGCGGTTCAGGTGGAGCCGCTATCATATACAACCAGATTTTTTGATTCTGATCGATTAGATTTTCAAAATGATCGATCATATTTGATAATTTTTTCAAATAATTAATTATAATCGATTAGTTTTCTAAATTATTGATTAGAATTGATTAGTTTTTCAAATAATAGATTAGAATTGATTAATTTCTGAAATATATACTAAAAAATTATAATTAAAAATATTAATTATTTAAAAATATTGACTATTGTAAAGATAAAGTAGAACATGGGAGGAGATGAGGATGATAATATAATGATAGAACTTACAAAAATGTATAATTGAGAAGTTTGAAACAAATAAAATTAAGAAAATAGATATTTAATTACACTTTTAATAAATTTAAGATAATACTAGTTTTGATTTTTATTTTTAAATATTTATTTTAATTATTTAAAAGCAGAGAAACTATAATTTTAGTTTCTAACTACTGAATTTAAAGAATTAAATTTATTATTATTTAATCTTTTAATTTTAGTATTAAAAATTTAAATTATATTTTATTAAATTAAAATAATTACAATATATTTTTCTACTTTGAGAATGAACAATATAATTAAACTCAAAATTGACAATATTATAATACATTTTTGAACTCTTTTGGATTAATTTTTTTTCTAATTTTTGATAAAGTTAATTTTAATATTTAAAAGTATTTAACATTTTGAATTCTAAAAGGTTTTCTCTAATAGCAAATTTAAAAACATAATATTCAAAAAAATAGTTAATGTAAGTTTTCATTATGATCGATTATAATTAGAAATGATCGATCATAATTGAGAAGATATAATAAGCGGTTCCACGTTAACCGCTATCTAAAGTATATTTTAGATAGTGGTTGAGGGTTAACCGCTATTAGAAGTGTCATTTTAATAGCGGTTCCAGTGGAACCGCTATCATATACAACCAGATTTTAAGACTGTGAAGTCTCGGGTTGTATTTCGCTTGAGCGACACTATACTCGCTCGAGCGACATCCGATTCAAACATGAGGTCACCCATGTTACATTATCCGGCTAACTTTGATCGACGGTTAGCAGGTCAACATTTGCTCAAGCGAAAATAACATCACTCGAGCGACGCCACCTGCACAAAATTGGCATTCTCGGGTTGTTTTTCGCTTGAGCGACACTGATCTCGCTCGAGCGACATCCACATTTTTTGATTATGATCGATTACATTTTCAAATGATCGATCATATTTGAAAATATATAATAGCGGTTAAGATTTAACCGCTATTAGAAGTGTTATATAATAGCGGTTAAGATTTAACCGCTATTAGAAGTGATATTATAATAGCGGTTAAGATTTAACCGCTATCATATACTACCACATTTTTCACTTTCGTATCTCGCGCCACTTATCCCCAAATAACCCTAACTCTCGCGCCTCACTCACCCATTCCTCTTAACCTTGGCCAGTATCTCCTCCTCACTCCCGGCGAGCCCTAGCCCCCTCACTTGCTCCCCCAAGTCAGCCCTCACCCTAATCCAACCTCCACCAAAGCTCCTCGTCAGCCGGACGCCACCACGTGAGCCACCGCGCCACACCTCTCGTTCTTAACCTCCTCACGCAGCCTCGAAACCCTCAACCAAGGTTTGGCTTGTTTGAATGTATATACTATTATTCTCTTGCATTGTGAATAATATAGGAGAGATAATTTTGACAGAATTTCTTTATCGTTTGTTGTAGGTGGATTTGTGAAGTAGATAGGTTCTTCGATCCCTCTTCTTGCGGATTTGGTGGTGCTTGACAGACCAATTTGGGAACTTGTTGAGACTGTACGCCCTCAGGTTAACCATTTGTAATTTGTTTTAATTATTTGTTGGATCTTAGTGAAAAGAAATTTCATAATTATTGGGTTTACTTATACAATTATTTGGTGGTCTGTATCATACGTACTGCATAAGTAGTGGATAAATACCTTGGAAAAAATGTATTAGAAAAACGTAAGTACTACATCACATGAAGTGAATAATGCAGTTTCACTTATGCTGATTGTTGTAGTTAATTTGCAAGAATAGAAAAACATAAGTAGTGCATCACATAAAGTGAATAATGCAGTTTCACTTATGCTGATTGTTGTAGTTAATTTGCAAGAATAGAAAAACATAAGTAGTGCATCACATAAAGTGAATAATGCAGTTTCACTTATGCTGATTGTTGTAGTTAGTTTGCAAGAATGGAGATCCCCGTTGGTAGAATGTGGATGTATCAAAGATTGGATGGTAACAAACATCTAACAGATGAATTTAGAGAAGGAGTGTATAATTTCATACAATATGTTATTGCTCAACCTATGTTTCAAGAACAAGGTGAAATGTTAAGATGTCCTTGTGTTAAATGTAAGTGTAAAGTTTTCAAGTTTGTTGATCAAGTTGCATGAGATCTTTATCAAGAGGGATTCATGCCTAATTTGCAGTGAATGAGTGGTAAGCTAATTGACACGTTTGGGTGTAGAAAACACAATCAGGTAATTCATTGTTTCAATTGTTTAATTTTATGCATGTTACATATGTAATAAGATCCGCTTGTAGATGCCACAAAGGGGTAGAAGTGGTGGTCGTAGACCACCTCATCGTGGTGGTCGTAAACCACCTCATCGTGGTGGTCGAGGTGTACTTGTTGATGATAGAGGTTCACCCAGCCCTAACTCTCCTAGTTCTGTTCGACCAAGATCCATGGAGTCTACTAATCCTATGTTTGTAGAACGCACACCTCCCTCAACTCAGCAGGAATCTCCTGTAGCTATAGTAGGAGAAACAATTCCTACTACCTTCTCTACGAGGCGACATTTGGTCAACCTACACAGGTACTGGGTCGATCGCAACTGAGGTTGAGTCTGGAAATATGGTTGATCAAAGGTCATGGTTACAAGCAGACAAAGGAGAGTAAGTATGTTTTAATTTAATTATAATTCTTTAATATGAAATTTCTTAATAATATCAATCCCACAATATGTTTCAACACAGGTTTATACCGAGAAATGGTCCTCCTGCTATAATCTCTAGAATCATCAAACAAAAATTTGATGAACCAAGTCCCACTTGGAGAAAGGTTTCACTTGAGCTTCGAGATAGATGGTTTGGAGAGTTCAAGTTAATTTGAATTATAGTTACATTAAACAATGTCATTTCATTCTTATAAATTAAATGTTTGTTGTGTATTTTATTTATGCGAAAGAGTATATATGGGATGTGGAACAAGAGCAAGCCATAAGATCTGTTTTTGATAAGAAAGGTTCTCGAATTTTAAAAAACTCAATGAACAAAGTTAGGAATGGTAAGGATATGGGAATCTGGATACCGCCAGTTGTTCGAGCATCTTTGGACTTACATTGGAGTTCTCCAGATTTCCAAAACAAGAGTGCCATTGCCAAGGCTAATCGAGCTGTTGATAAGGGTGCCTCGAGCTTACTGTGGGGGTTCCATATCTACTGCAACTCACTTTGAGAAGATGGTAAGTTTATTATATTTTTATATAAGTAATTTAATACAATATATTACACTTTAGGTAATGAATTTTGTCTCATTTTAATGTGTAGACTACGGAGTTTCAACGGGAACCAACCGTTTGGGAGGTTGTTGAGAGGACAAAGAAATTAAAGACTGGACAATGGGTCAATGAAAAAACTCGTTATCTTGCTGTATGTTTAACATCTAAGTTATAGTTTATTATTCAATATATGTTTTCTTCATAATAATTATATTTCACTTCATTTTTAGGAACAATATATGCAGCGCAGAGAAGAAGTCCATCAACATAACTTGCGTGAAGGCTCATCTTCACAAGAGTCTTCTATTGTCTCTGTTGATGATAATCAAATATACATTTCGAGTTGTTGGAGGTGAAAATAAAAAGGAAATGTGTATGGACTTGGTACATTGAGCAAAAAGTTCACTACTACATCGGGTTCTCAATCTTCTATTACTCAAACTCCAGTACTTCATCAAATTGAACAAATGTGTGAGACTATTGAAAAGTTAAATGCTGAATTGGTGGCAAAGCATAATAAGGAGAAGACACTTGAAGAAGAGATGCAGGAGTTGAGGAACAACCAACGCCAACAAGATGAGCAGATGAAGCTTATTTTACAACATATTTAAATGAATAGTCATCCTACTACAAGTCAACATGACATCGACAATATACCAGAGGACTAATTTTCAATTTTATGATATTAAGACTTTGAATCTTGATTAGTTGTTAAGTTCTTAAGTTTCATTTGTGTTATGTTTGGATGAATTAAGCAGGTACAAATTTTGTAAAATTGCATATACAAAATTTGACTTTAGTTCTTAAGTTTTCATTTGTGTTATGTTTGGATGAATTAAGCAGGTACAAATTTTATGATTTGAATAATTTGACTTTAGTTCTTAAGTTTTCATTTGTGTTATGTTTGGATGAATTAAGCAGGTACAAATTTTGTCAAATTGGATATACAAAATTTTAAACGAAAATTTTCAGATTTGGTTAGATTAGCGATCGAATTTTTGGTCGCTACAAATTTATTATAATATACAATTCAAATTTAGCGACCGATTTAAATTATTAGTTAAATAATTCAATTAATATATTAGCGACCGATTTTAATTTTTATTTAAATAATTGTATTAATATATTAGCGACCGAATATATCGGTCGCTATTTTTTAAAACTTTACCACGGATATAGCGACCGATTTATTATATTAATTTCAGTCGCTATTTTGGTCTTCAATGAATAAGTGACCAAATTATTTAGCGACCACTTTAGCGACCACCTCATCGGTCGCTATTTAGCGACCGAAATGTAAATCGGTCGCTAACAAATTAGCGACTTGCCCTTTTGCGACCAACCATTTCGGTCGCTAACAGAATAGCGACCGAATTTTGGCCATTAACGACCGAATTTTTCGGTCGCTAATAACGTTTTTTCTTGTAGTGAATATTTTCCACGTTTTCTGCTATTAAAACTATATTTAATCAAACCCTAAATTTTATCCATTCCAATATAACACTAATAAACTTGTTATTTCATAGCTTTTTCTTTGTCGCAATTAAAACAACAATTATATACTTTGATGCAAAGTGTGAAGAAACAAAACATCTGACCAGATTCGATTTAACAAATCCATATATGACCAATAAAAGAGTATTATTTCTCTCAAACCTATCTCCACTTATGAATTAGTGGAAAGGGTGTTCATAACAACTCCTCTTGCCTTCATCTATATCTGAACGTTGACCATTCAATCTCTATATAAGCTACTACCATCAACCCATTTGCATCACTGAGTCTTGTAGTTCAAATTTCAGTCACATACATTCCTAGAACACCGGCTTCTCTCAAGTTTCAAACTCAAAAATGTCAACCACTATTGATGTCCCAGAATCCAGCAATGTTGCTAAAAGCAAAGCTGTATTAGTTGCACCACCAAGGCCAGGAGGGTGGAAGAAAGGGGTAGCTATAATGGACTTCATTCTAAGGTTAGGTGCCATAGCAGCTTCTCTTGGTGCTGCAGCCACTATGGGAACAAGTGATCAAACACTCCCTTTCTTCACTCAGTTCTTTCAGTTTGAAGCTAGTTATGATAGTTTCACTACTTTTCAGTATGTAATTAATCCTCAGAACTCTATTTTCTTAACATGCATTTTTGCATTTATATTCAAACTGATTAAATCCAATTAATATATGCTGACCAAAATGCAGGTTTTTTGTTATTATAATGGCACTCGTGGCTGGCTATCTGGTCCTGTCACTACCTTTCTCCGTAGTAGCCATCATACGCCCTCATGCAGTTGGACCAAGGCTTTTCCTCATCATCCTAGACACAGTAATTATGATCCATCCCTAAACCAAACCTAATTATTACTAGAAACTAAGATTCAGAGAAACATATATATTATGGGAAATTTTACTACTTATAATAATTAATTATTGTGTAAGTACATCAATCCAATTAATCATGACCTCGCCAAATAATATTAAACCAACTTTGTCATGAGCCACAAGTGTTGATAGGTTGATAGAGCAGTGAGAGATCTAGGTATTATGAAAATAGCTGTAAAAAAATACATTATCTTTAATTTGAATAAAAAAACCATTTAATTTATGTTTATGAATTGCAGGTGTTTCTGACTTTGGCCACAGCTAGTGGTGCTTCAGCTGCTGCCATCGTTTACTTGGCACACAACGGGAATCAAGACTCGAACTGGCTTGCCATCTGCAACCAGTTTGGAGATTTTTGTGCGCAAACCAGTGGAGCTGTGGTTTCATCTTTCGTTGCTGTGGTTATCCTTGTGTTGCTCGTTGTTATGTCTGCTTTGGCCCTTAGAAGACATTAAAAATTAACTAAGATGCAATTACGTAGGGACTAAGTTATACCTGCATTCGTTTTCACTGTTATGTTTGGTTTATTATTCCTGAAGTATTCTTCTTTTGGTTGTGGGTTTAATTTCCTTTTTCATGATGTGAAACCTGATTATTTGAATGATGTGGGCAAATGTTAACATTGTCATGGAGTTTGAGCCTACTTCATATTCAATTTCTCTGTGCCTCTTCTACCTTTTTCTTTCATTCCTGAAGAGCTATTGAAACAAAATATATATAAATAATTTTGGGGGTTTCTACCTCCTTGTAATAAAACAAAAAAACTGCAAAGAGAATTAAAAAATTTATTGTTAAAAAGTTTGCCTCCCAAACAAAAATTTAAGAATAAAAAAGGCTAAATTATTGTATTCACCCTCGAAGGGCCATTTTAATAAAAATTAAAAAGTCAACTAGTATATAAATAAGCTTTGTATCTCTTATTAATCAATAAATTTCCCTATAACTCGTGTAATGTTTTCTTTACCATTTTAACTAAACACCAGCTCATTAATTATTTACTTAACCAAACTTAACTAGAACACACGAAATAATATCGGTCTTATTTCCTATTTAATAAATTTAACTTAAGTATAAATAAATTGGTGAGAGCTAATAAACTTTGATTAATAATAAATTGTGTGTTATATAATTGTGAGTTATTCGAATTTCTCTTGCAGTTATTTCTAAATTGGAATTTAAATTTGTAATTAAAAATAAAATTAAGACAAATTATAATTGGAAAGTTAGAATTAGTACTATTTTAAAATTTTAAATCATAGATAAATAAAATAACTTTGTTTCAAAATAAAAATTTCTACGATATTTTTAAGGTTGCTGAATAGCTTATTAGGTTGGGACTTCGGAGTAAAAAAATTAATTTTTAAACTAAGAACATCCTTTGATTCATGTCGAATATAGTATTTAATTTATTTATTTTTAAATGACACTCACATTCTTTATCATTTTTAAATAGACTTATATCTCTTATGTTTATAATAAATGATACTCATCTCTTCTATATTTTAATAAAATTACACTTTCTTTCCTTATTGTACTTTACAATATCATACTCACTAAACTTTAAATAAAAATTATGAAAATTGAAAATGCAAAAAATAAATATTTTTTTATAAATTAAATTATTTTATTATTATATATTAAAAATTATATTGTGACTAAATTATTAATTGTCTTTTGAAAATAAGTTCTATTTTCTAAAATATTTTCTTAACAAAATAAATATAAAGTATATAATTAAATCTATTAATATATTTAGATTTAGATATGATTTTTATATAAGTATAAATATAAATAAAATAACGAGTGTGATTGTTATTTTATTCATAGTATTAGAAAATGAATATTTATTTTAAAAATAGATTGTGATTTTTTTTCTTTTTTTCTTTCCATCTCACTAAGTCAAAAACTAATCTCACTTACAATATTATATAACTGTTATTAGTATGAAAATTTCCACATACGAGTTATCCTACATGGATTGTTTATACAATATAGGAACATTAAAAAAAAACATGTAAGTCTCTGTTTTAAAAATTAAAGGGTGTCATTAACTTTTAGGAAAGTGAATGTAATTTTTCCGCTTTAAAAAAATGCAAATTATTATATTTAGGGAAAGATGGTCAACAACTCAGATACAATACCATACTAAAAAATGATAGTGCAGAAAAAGTCGATCTATTATTACAACTACGTATGATTTGATGTCATGCAAATTACTATTCAAGTGGATCTATTAATATTAATTAAAACTATGTGTGATTTGATGTCAAGTAAATTATATTTAAGGAAGAGATATAGTCAAACCACATGACAATAGTTTCCATTAACATCGTATATAATAAAAAATTAAGCACCAAAAAAATTCAGTAAGTTGATTAAGTATGTAGTACTACATATCATCCTGTTTGACCCATATTTCGGGCTCCCAAACCTTGATACGTTACGTGCCACCTAAAAGTGGGTTTAATTGAAGGGATAACAACTCCCCTTGCTTGCACTAAACTCATTAATTTTATCTTTGACTTCATTTTTATCACTGTATATATATTAAACCCATTGCATCACAAGTTTGAAGTAATATACATTGATATATAGAGAGCCAACACTGCTATTTGGAGCATTGATTAGCTACCACTAACATCTCACTTTCAAAGCCAAAAATGTCAACCATTGATGTCTCAGAATCAAGCAAGAATATTGGCAATGGAAGAAAAGTTCCAGGTGCACCCCTAAGGCCTGGGTGGAAGAAAGGCGTAGCCATAATGGACTTCATTCTAAGGTTAGGTGCCATTGCAGCTTCTCTTGGTGCTGCTGCCTCCATGGCAACAAGTGATCAGACACTCCCTTTCTTCACTCAGTTCTTTCAGTTTGAGGCCAGCTATGATAGTTTTTCTACTTTCCAGTCGGTGACTCTCTCTATAATGATAAACTCTATTTCGTTCATTCATTTCTAAAACATTAATTAAGATGCTGACATGTAACTTCTTTAACATTATTGACACAAATTCCATGTAACAAAAATAATGCAGGTTTTTTGTGATTGCTATGGCATTTGTTGGTGGTTACCTAGTACTATCTATACCTTTCTCTATAGTCACTATTATACGTCCCCATGCAGCAGGGCCAAGACTTTTCCTCATTATCCTCGACACTGTAGGTTCTCTTTACTATCCTTTTTATTTTCACCCAATATTATAAGCCTATAAATTGATAAAATAAAAGTTGTATAAAGGTTGGTCCAATGATAAAGATATTATATCCTATATATATATATATAGAGAGAGAGAGAGGCTTGACACCTTGCTATCAGGTCTAGATTGAATCTTGGGGGATTCATAATTATTTTTGTGGTGTTTTTTGAATTTTGAGACATGTTTTTTATCTTGATGATCATAAAAAGATGTTCTTATTACAGGTGTTCCTGACTCTATCTACTTCCAGTGGTGCTGCAGCTGCTGCCATAGTGTACCTAGCACACAATGGCAACCAGGATTCGAATTGGCTTGCCATCTGCAACCAATTTGGTGACTTTTGCCAGCAGATTAGTGGCGCAGTGGTCGCCTCCTTAGTTGCTGTTCTTCTGTTAGTTGTGCTGATTGTCATGTCCGCAGTGGCTCTACCACATAATAGTTACCTATGAATTATCTATCCTTCATATTTCACCTGTGTGTGGCTAAATTGCCAGATTTTTTTTTCCTTCATTCTTGTGGGGTAGACATGTGGAATTAATTCTCTGCATATATCTGATGAGATTTGACTTTTAAGCCAATTTGTGTTCCCAAGTCTTTTCGTGTGATTGATTTGTTTCTACTTGCCATCTTTATTCTCCATTCTCCCGACCTGAATCGAAGAAGAAAAAATATGATCGATTTTCTACGCTTGGAATTTTTGGAAAAACACTGATCCATTCACAACCTAAATTTTACATATATTTATTTTATAACTCATATTTAATATTATAATAATAGACATATAAATCTAATATTATTATTATTATTATTATTATTATTATTATTATTATTATTATATTAACAAAAGAGTTATTGGATGATTATTTTTATTAACAAAAGAGTTATTGGATGATTATTTTTATTAACAAAATATCAAATTTTTACATACAAGACATGTGATACTTACAAGATACGGTGTAACGATGAAGTTTAATGGTAATAATAACAAATTTGTTTATCTAATGTATCGTGGTATTTCTGTTAGCAAATAAATTTACTTGTTAATATTATTTAAATTATTTTTTAATATCTATAGAAGCATAATTTTAGAAAAAGAAAACACTATTCAACATACTATGTGCCACATGTTCTAGTTTAAAGTAGTAGAATTTTTCATTATAATTTAGTTTAAAAGATTAAAAAAAGTCATTTTTATTAAAATAAAAGTTTAGAATTAAAACATAAAAACCGCATAAAAAATCAATGCAAACACAATATAAAAGGTTGTTTTTGTATGTTTTAGATATTATTTTAGAATAAATCAAACTAATTTGAAAGTATTTTTATATTCGGTTCAAATGTGTTTTTAATAAAAATGTCAAATTAAACCACAGTGTAATATATGTTAAATTTTCATTTAATTAACATTAAAATTAAGTTTTATAAAATTGATTTGTAAAATAAAATTTAAACTTATTTATATCGTAATTTAGTCTCTTTTTTTCAATATAAAATTTTTAAAATGTGATATTTGATATTAACAAATAAGTCTCATTTTATTCCAACAAATAAATCTTAATAGAATAAGATCTGATAAGATTTAGAAAAATATGTTTAAGTTTAACTAAACTTCATATTATAAAAGAAAAGTGGCTATGTCTTCGTGAACATTTTAAAATGTTAGTTTATTAAAATCATCTTCTATTTTTATATATCTTTATATTTAAAAAATAATAATTCAATCTATTTATTATAAGATTTAAAAATCTTATCCTTATCCCTTCCGCTACTATCACTTTCTCTCCATCTTCTATACCTTTGACTTTAGGACCATACTCATCTCTAGGGTTACTTTTGACTTTAAGACCATACTCATCGTTATTCAACAGCGTGACATAAGAATTTATGATCACATATTGTTTGCTTACATAATAATATAAGATACCATAAATATAATATATTCTAAATTGTGTACCTGGAATTGTTGAAGAATCCATAGAATGCGTATGAGAGAATGTTGTTCTCTTTCTGATAGGTTACCTTGAACGTAGTGTGTAAAGTGGTTTTATTGTCACACTTTTTAAAATTGACTAATGGGGTATCAGTTTTTTATCCACCTATCGGTAGAGACCAAGGATCTCTCAAAAAGTAGCTGATTCCGAATAGTCCAACCCATCACGAACAGTTCATCGAAACCCAAATTAAATTATTATTTATAAAAAAAATGATGATGTATAATATAATTGATAATTATAAATAATTAATTTATTGATTAATGTTAATCCATAACAAATAGAGAATAATAATTTATATATATATATATATATATATATATATATATAATAAATTATATAAATACAACATTCTCCCACTTGGATAACATTGATAAATAAATTAATCATATCAATTACAAAACAAACACAAATATCAATTAAGAAATATAAACATGAATCACAAAGATAATATCCAGATAGGGATGATTACCATATGCTTAGATTTCATAAATAATAGATAAAAAACCAAACATAATAAATATGTGATCCCATAATGGTTCATACATTTTATGTATTAAAGAGATGTAATAAAAATGACGTCATTGATAAATTTACATCTCGTAAAAAACCATAATAATATAAATTATGAATCTCAAACTCCCACTAACCCAGTACATCAAAAGACTTAACCACACCCATATGAGTTACATGATTTTGAAAAACTCCAATAGCTAAGCCTTTAGTCAGTGGATCTGCTAACATATTTTCTGTAGCAGTATGTTCAATCCGAGTTTGAAAATCCAAAACTTTCTCTCTAACAAACAGAAATTTTATATCAAAATGCTTTGAGCGAGTAGAACTTCTGTTATTTTGAGAAAAATGTACAGCAGCAGTGTTGTCACAATATATCACAAGTGGCCTAGAAATACTTTCAACAATTTGAAAGTCGAAACCAAATTTTTAAGCCACACGACTTGACAAGTAGCTTCATAACAAGCAACATATTACTGCCTCCATAGTAGAAGTAGGCTGTAAGAGTTTGTTTAACACTCTTCCAAGAAATAGCTCCTTCTGTCAACTTAAATATAAAACCAGAAGTAGATTTTCGATCGTCAGGGCAACCAGCAAAATCAGAATCTGAATAACCAATGACTTGAAGTTGATCAGACTTCTTATAGGTCAACATGTAATTCTTAGTTCCCTGCAAATATCTAAAGACCTTTTTAACGGCTTTCCAATGACCCAAACCCGGGTCGCTCAAGTATCTTCCTAAAGCATTAACAGCAAAAGCAATATCGGGACGAGTACAAACTTGAGCATACATTAAACTACCAACAGCGGAAGCATATGGAATTTTTTCCATTTCAATTCTATCATTATCATTTTTAGGACATTGAGATTTAGAGAGTTTATCACCTTTTTGAACAGGCACTGCACATGAAGAACAAGAATGCATGTTAAACTGTTTAAGGACTTTATCAATATATCCTCTTTGAGACAATCCAAGAATGCCACGTGACCTGTCACGAAAAATTTGAATGCCCAGAACAACAGAGGCATCACCAAGGTCCTTCATATCAAAATGACTATTTAACATTGACTTTGTCTCAGCCAAAAGTTCAACACTGCTACTCGCAAGAAGAATATCATCAACATATAAGACAAGAGTGATGAAATGACTCTCATTTTTCTTCAAGTAAATGCATTGATCCGAGGCGTTTTCCTTAAAGCCAAAAGAAGTGACCACCTGGTCAAATTTCAAATACCATTGTCTAGAAGCTTGTTTCAACCCATAAATAGACTTTTTTAACTTGCAAACCAAATGCTCATTGTTTCTTTTAGCAAAACCATCAGGTTGAATCATATACACTTCCTCGAATAAATCTCCATTAAGAAAAGCTGTTTTGACATCCATTTGATGAAGCTCCAAATCAAAATGAGCTACTAAAGCCATAACCACACGAAAAGCATCCTTAGTAGAGACTGGTGAGAAAGTCTCTTTATAATCAATGCCATCTCTCTGACTATAGCCTTTTGCTACAAGTCTGGCTTTATATCTCTCAACTTTTCCATCTGGATTACGCTTAGTCTTGAAGACCCATTTACACCCAACTGGTTTGCAACCGAGTGGCAAATCCACAAGATCCCAAACTCCATTATGGGCCATAGAAGCTAACTCATCATGCATAGCATTTAACCAATCAGAACCATGAGAACTAGAGATAGCCTCTTTAAAATTAGTAGGATCATCAACATCATTAAGATCATATTCATGCTCTTGAAGATACACCTGATAATCATCAGGTATAGAAGACTTGCGTAATCTTTGAGATCTCCTCAAAGGAACCTCTTCAGTCACATCATCATGAACTTGTTCATCTACTACATGTGATGTAGCATCAACAAAATCCGGAACCGAATCATTTTCATCACGGACAACTGGAATCACATTATCTGCATGAAAAAAATTGGATGGTACGGGAACAACAACACGGTCTTCTCTAAGAGTGACTGATTGTGGCGCACTGCTCCCACTGTCCAAATCATCCTCAAAAAATATTGCACGGTCAGACTCAATAACCCGGATGGAGTGAGAAGGGCAGTAAAATCTGCTACCACGAGAACCGATACAATAGCCAATGAAGAATCCACTGACAGTCTTAAGATCAAGTTTTTTCAACTGAGGATTATAAGGTCTCACCTCTGCCTTACAACCCCACACATGAAAGTGTCTTAAACTTGGCTTCTTCCCAGTCATAAGCTCATAAGGAGTCTTTGAAACAGACTTGCTAGGTACTTGATTAAGAATATACACAGCAGTCCTTAAAGCGTCTCCCCAAAGGAAATTCGGTAAAGAGGAATGACTCAACATACATCTCACCATATCTAGAAGAGTGCGATTCCTCCTTTCTGCAACACCATTTTGCTGAGGAGTACCGGGCATAGTATACTGAGCTTCAATACCACATTCATTAAGAAATCTAGCGAAAGGTCCTGGATTTCTTCCACTCTCATCATATCTGCCATAATACTCTCCACCTCTGTCAGACCTTACACATTTTATCTTCTTTCCTGTTTTCAACTCAATAGCAGCTTTGAAGGACTTAAAAGCATCCAAGGAACTTGACTTTTCTTGTAGGAGATCTATCCATCCAAATCTGGAATAATCGTCTATAAACGTGATAAAATACCTGTATCCACCCATGGAAATGGGTGTCATAGGTCCACACATATCAGTATGAATAAGTTGCAACACATCATCACACCTGTTTGCACCTGCATTTCTTACTTTTGCAGTAAGCTTGCCCTTAATGCAATCAACACAAGTATCAAAATCAGAAAAATTCAGATCATGCAGAATACCCTCTTTAATCAACCTCTCAATCCGAGGTCTAGAAATATGCCCCAGACGTCTATGCCACAACATAGAGGAATTTTCATCAACTCTACTACGCTTGTGTCCAACAATAGAATTAATAGACATGTCATTCAAATTTAACATGTAAAGCCCATCACATAAAACTCCTAAGCCAACAATAATTGAATTGAAATAAATAGCAAGTTTTCCATTGCCAAATTCAAAAGTGTAGCCACATTTATCCAAAGCTGAAACTGAAATTAAATTCCTTCGCATAGAAGGTACATAAACAACGTCTTTCAATAACAAAACATGTCCAGAAGGTAAATTTAAAGACACTACTCCTATGTCTTCAACTTGTGCTCTAGCTCCATCTCCCATGATAATCTTGGATTCAAGGTCACTTGGTTTTCTCAGGCTTGTGAACCCCTGTAAAGAATTCACAACATGAATAGTAGCACCCGAGTCAAACCACCAAGAATTGGGAGAAACATCAACAACATTGGATTCAAAACAAGCTAGAACATACATGTGCTTACCTTCCTTATCAGCATTCTTCTTCTTAAGAATATAACAATCAGTTAGCTTATGCCCAAATTTCTTACAATAGGCACAATTCCCCTTAAAGTACTTCTTCTTAGGCTCCAAACCTACTGATGCTTTCCCTGTGTTCCTCTTTTCATGGCGAGATTTGCCTTTGAAACCCTTTTTAACAGGTTTAGTACACTGAAGTAATAGTCTGTGAATTGCACACTATGCGGCTTGGATTTTTTAATAGATTCTTCCTCTTGGGAAATAATAGCTATCATTTCATCAATTGTCCATTCCTCCTTCTGAGCGTTGTAAGAAGTCTTCAACACATCAAACTGAGAAGGAAGTGATTCCATAACCTGCCAAATCAAAAAACTGTCACCAAGCTCCACCTTTAAAGATTTGAGTTTATTATAATAGTGCACAAGCTTCATCATATGCTCACGAACACCACTGACACCATCATATTTGGTCTTCTCAAGAAGTGACAGATATTGACCCTTTTGAGCTTTGTCAAAAGTCTTAAACTTCTCACCCACTGATCTCAGAAAAACCTTAGCATTATCAGCATCCGGAATGCTTTGTCGAATAGACTTTTCCATGGTGTATTTCATCACCATCAAACATACCCTATTTGAGTGTTCCCATTTCTCACGATAAGCTCTTTGGACAGTAGTGGACTCAGGAGTAAGAGCTGGAGGCTCGTTCTCTCTCAAACAAAGGTCCATATTGGTAATTGCCAAATACAAATCCAGAGATTCTTTCCAATCCTCAAAATTTGTCCCATTTAAAGTTTTGACCGAAGTCAATTGCATAGGCAAAGAAGCTGGTATCAAAATAACAAAGAAACATTTAATACGCACAATTATTGTGCAAATAAACAAAATAAATGTCTCTAAATACACAACAAAATATGCCTATAATATCAAATTTCTCATTCACTATGACCCCGCCTAAGGGTCCCGAGTCATAATAAATAAGAAATATAATTAAAATAAAAATAAGAATACAATACATATCTTATGTCACAAGAAATCTAATACAGATAGGGTATAAGACAAATGATTGACATAATAAAATTTAGAATTACATTGAAAAAAAAATCATTAATAATAAAATACCGATAGGGCATAATTAATATTAATGTCATATAAAATTAAATTAAATAATTAAATTATTTTATGTCCACAAAATTTTATACAACTATACCCACGATAGGTGAGTTTACAATCATATAAAATTATATTATGCTTAACAAAAGAAGAAGAAAAAAAAATTATGTGATGCATGGATTAATAATAATAATAAGGGTCCTTAATTTTACGGATCAGGCCAGGGACTTTTCTCAGCCAACAATATGCATGAGCCCATTCACATAACCTCTTGATCAAATTTCCTTCATAATAAAAAATTTAAGAAAAACATAATAATATTATTTGTTTTCAAATTCATCTTTTCTTATTATTATATATATAATTTTATAAAAACAAAATAATATATTAGTGGAATTTAACGCTGAATTCTCTTCCACGCCCATTCGTACACAGTGAAACTAGAACTGGACACGCCCACGCCCACAACGTGCAAAGCCACGTTTATGAAAATGGAGCAGCACATGTACGAACACAGTGAAAACGTGCACCGCTTAGTCACTGAAAACGTGCATCGTCGATCACCACTACGATCGCAGTTGTTAATCAGTGACACGAAACACAGATCCACCATGAACAAACGGCCCACCACCATGAGAACCAGATGCGCCTCCGCGAGAAGACAACGCACGTCTCGACGGAGTGACCAATGCATATCGCAGTGTGCCACCACGACGGAGAGACCAACGCCGCAACGAACCACTTTGTGTCACTAGGTAGCGGCTCAAACGTCGTTTCTCCACCACGCCGGTGCGTAGACCACTGTCGCCGCCACCATGCAGTGAAACCGGAAAACAAAGGCGCAGCCACGATGAAGGACAAAAACGCGCGGTGCGTAAACCACCGTCGCCGCCACCATACCAGTGAAACCAGAAAACAGAGGCGCAGCCACGACGAAGGACAAAAACGCGCGGGAAGAAGAGGTTCGAAAAAAAAAAATTGTTTGATTCAAAACATGTTAAAAGGATTGTATATTTAGGGTTCAGCCTCTGATTGCAGATTTAGGGTAAAACCTCTGATGACAGATTTAGGGTAAAACCTCTTATTGCAGATTTAGGGTAAAACCTCTTATGACAGATTTAGGGTAAAATCTCTTATGACAGATTTAGGGTAAAACATAACAAAAAACATAACAAAGAATTTTGAAATTCACCCCTTACTCAATTAATTTGAACTCAAACGAGAAAATTAAATTTTCATGCTTTCTGATAATGAATAATTATTAAAATTTATGATACACTCTACAAAAAATAATGAACAATTATATTCTGTATCTTAAAGCTCTGATACCAATTGTTTGCTTACATAATAATATAAGATACAATAAATATAATATATTCTAAATTGTGTACCTGGAATTGTTGAAGAATCCATAGAATGCATATGAGAGAATGTTGCTCTCTTTACGATAGGTTACCTTGAACGTAGTGTGTAAAGTGGTTTTATTGTCACACTTTTTAAAACCGACTAATGGGGTATCGGTTTTTTATCCACCTATCGATAGAGACCAAGGATCTCTCAAAAAGTAATCGATTCCGAACAGTCCAACCCATCACGAACCGTTCATCGAAACCCAAATTAAATTATTATTTATAAAAAAAATGATGATGTGTAATATAATTGATAATTACAAATAATTAATTTATTGATTAATGTTAATCCATAACAAATAGAGAATAATAATTATATATATATATATATATATATATATATATATAATAAATTATATAAATACAACATAGCATTCATATCATATTAAACTTTAAAGAGGTGATTTGTTCCAGGGTACTGAGACCGATTTTATTGTTGGATTTTTAGCATAAAATTCTAATATAAAATTTTTTATTTTTAAGATTTTGTGTTAACATTGAATAAAAGTCTTTATATATGTAAAATAAAAATAAAAATATTTTTTTTTTAAATTGCATATCCTAATTTTTAAAATTAATCATTTTATAATAAAATTTACTTGTTAAACTAAAAATTAAACAATATTTTTTTCTTGTCGATCTAGAAAAAATAATACAAAATTTTATTTTTTTATGAACCCAGAAAAAATAACGGAAAATCTTAAAATAAAATATATCTTAAAGATGTCCTGCTTGAGAAAAGGTAGAACTTTATTATCTTAATTTATATGTTTAGTTGACTTAAGTAAATGGACATTAATATACTAAAAATAAATAAAATCTACCTTTTAAAACTAAGAGAATGAGGCATGTTAAAAAATAGCCAATATTAAAATGATAATTTTGGATTTACAACATCATTAAGAGGAAAAATTAAAATATTTTATGTATAAGTTAAAATTAAAATTTTAACAAATTAATTTATACAAAAACTAATTTGAACTTATAAAAACCCTAATTTTAATAGTTACTTTCCAAAAATATCACGGAAAGCTCATCTTATAATCTATTCTATCAAATATTTTTTAGTGAAAATATTTAATATATTCGATTAAATTATTTTTTGGTGCGTCAAAAGGTATTATGATACAGATATGAGAGGGGTCGTGTCCCTCAAAGTTTTGTAACTCCCATCTAATATTTATGATTTTGGCCCCCAAAACATAATGAATATTTAATATATTTACTTGTATATTTACAATTTTATCCTCTCGAGTTCCTCCTTAATTTTGTAACTCTCATATAATTTATGATTTTTTTCCCTCAAACTTAATGATCATTTAATATATTTAAGTATATATCTAAAATTTTAATTTTTTTACCCTTTCATCTTCTTTCTTAGATCCGTCATTGAATACAGATTAATTTTCTTCTATTTTTTAATTTCAAATACTCATTTAATTTATAAGATTCAAAATAAAGACTCGGAAAAAAATGCACACAATTCTTGTATTTTACTTTTTTATTAAATAATATTTTAAAACATTGTTCCTTCATTCTTTGTGTTGTGAAGAATATACAAAATAAGATGAAAGTAACTTTAATAGTAGACCAAAATAAGAACAACAAAGCCAAAAAGAAAATTGTATAGAATAATAATAACAAGTATAAAAAGATAAGATAGAAAAAATAGGAAAAAATATAAAAAAAGAAACATTACCAAAAAGTGTTGCTCTAAATATGCAACTAACAACTAGCATAATCCAACCTTATTTATAAGGCCATAGCATAGCAACAATAATTGGTACAAATTAAAGTGGCTTGAGAATGTACATGACTCATCATGACAACTATAGGGGACACCCTTCTCTCATTGATTGGAACAACCTTCCTCCATTCAAATAAAATACATCATTTTCGGTATAATGGACAAATTTTGTGAAATTTAAAATTAGTTATTTTAAAATAATTACTTATTTAAGAAACGGATAAAATACACCTAATAAATCAGTTAGGTAGTGCAAAGAAAATTAATTATATAAGATTTTCGAAAGAAAAAATATACAACCTAAACTACATAAAACAAACCCTTGTAATATTAAATAGATTTTTTTTAATGTTAACTAAAGTTATTTTTAATGAAATTTTAATTAAGATTTTTTTTTCTATATCGATTAGAATTATTTTTTTTCACATAGATTAAGGCTAGTTACTAATATGAAGAGTATTTTTTTAATTAATATTAAATAGATTTTTTTAATTTCAATCAAAGTTATTTAAATGTTGTGTTAGTTATGTTTTTTTATTTCTAATAAAATTATTTTTTTCACATTGTTTCGGTGGATTTTCGATCGATTTCGATTCTAAAGGTGATTTGGTCCTAATCAAAATCCTCCCACGTAAGTTCTTTTTACTTAGGCTAGCGATCGACTTTCAATCGAAAACGTGTATGAGAATCGAAAGTTACAGACCTATAAAAATGCTATTTTTTAGTATTTTATATTTAGACTACCGAAAGCGGTAAAAGTATCGAATCAAGAAACAGAATTTTAAATTGCTAGGAAATGTAAAGTGCGAAAACCCCAAATTTGCATTAATTGTAAATGACAAGGAATCGAAAATAGCGCAAATATAAATGACAAGAAATCGAGATTGCAAGAAAAGTAAATGACGGAAATCAAAATTTGCGTAAATGTTAAATAACAAGGAAACTTTAACTGCAAAAGCTTAAACTTTCATTGAATTGAAATGACAAGGAATCGAAAACACAGAAATATAAAACTGCTGAATGTAGATTGCATCAAAGTAAATTACCAAGGAAAATACAAAAAGCGAGAAAGGTACTCCGTGAGCATAGAAACCCAGATTGCCAGAAGCTTCATGGTGTTCGTCGTTTCTCCGGTAGACTTTTTCACTACTGATTCTGTTCTCTGCCAATTTCTGCTCCCCGTTCCTTCCTCCTTTGCACTATTTATAGGGCATCATTCAAACCTTCCAGGAGCAGTTAACAAAAACTGCTACCACGTTCTTCGTGCGCGTTGCAGTTTCTTCTTTTGTGGTGTCAAAACTGCACCCACGTTCCCATGATCTTCAACTTCTGCCACGATTTAGAAATTGTTTCCTATATGCGTGTTTAACTCCTCTTTATGATCTGGCCACGATTTCGATTTTACGCGGGTTAACCTTTCTTTCGATTTAGACTTCGATTTTATCGAGAACTTCGGATTTACTTTTGATTCCTTTTTACCTTAGCATCATATACTTCTAATTTCTTGGTTTGTTCCACAATAAACTTTTGACTATTATTTCTCTGATTCCAACTCTAACTTTCGATTTTATGTGCCATGCCATTCTAATTGGACATCGAATGGTTCCTCATCTACCTTTTCGTTTTACCGATCAGTCACATGTTTCTCGATTTTTCTTTCCTTCATTTTTTCGATCGCTTTTCTCGATTTCCTACTAACAAAATGCCCCCTTGGAAGAATATCAATAGTTTCTGTTTATATTCTTTCAACGTGATTCCCGCCTTTGCTTGTTAGAGGCCCACAAAACTTAGGGTTTAGGGTTTTTGGGGTTCTAGGGTTTATAGGGTTTTCAATTTTCCTTTTGCTTTATGTCGCCATCGCGTCAGTCTGCTGTCTTACTGTACACGTTACATTAATTACCTTTCACCTCCACCGTTTCCAGCTCCCTAGGCTATTTTCCCTTTAAACTTTCTATTGGTTTTTTACTCTGGTTTTTTACGCGAACTTTTACCTCTTTGCAACTTCGTCTTCCTTGAGCTCTTGTCTTCATCTCTGCACCTTCATCTCTCCCGTTGCTTTTCTTCACCCTACCCATTACTGAAATGGCCACTTCATCCAAATCTTCTGACTTTTCTGTTCCGCCTCTTCCCTCGTTGACGGCTCCCCTTCTGGAGATCAATAACCAGAAGTTTGCTCCAATTCCTCTGATGGAGGAGGCTTCTCAGAAAATCGCTGAGACGCAGGTACTCATTCCTTACACTGCTGATAGTGTTAATTTTGGTTTTGGGGGTCCTGTCCGTTCTAGTAGTGGGACTTTTTCTTCCTTCACCCTCTCGAACAGCCCAGCACTTATTCACCACCCTGAGGTTCGGACGGATTTCTTGAATATGGCATCGAGAGTATACCGAACGGGTCCACCTTCCAAAAAACCTTCATTCCTTAGATGGTTTGATAGAGTACAAGCTAAGTTTGGGAACCACTGGAGAGATATAAGGATTTTTGATTTTTTACAGTTATCTCGATGCGATTTGTCGTCTCTGGATATGGCAATGTTTCTATCTGCCGTGCATTTGTGGAACAAGGATTTGCATGCCTTGGAATTGCCCTGTGGTCCCCTGTCACCTACTCTCTTTGAGGTTGCTGCTATAACTAGATTAAAACCTACTGGGGAGAAGTATTATAAGGGTGCTTACCCTTCAGATAATTCTTTGAGATCTAAAATCGATTGGGAATCGAAGGCTTACGGACATTTTCTTGAGAAGCATTTCGTCGATGACGAATTGAAGGCTGTGACTAATGAAGAACACATAGCCTTTTTGGTATATTGGCTATGTACCCACGTTTTTTGTCCTCGATCCATCCAAATCTCCTCACACCTCTATAATCTAGCCTATCTTCTCCATACTGGCCAGCCTAAGATATGTTTGGCTAAACTCTTGTTAGCGCATGTGTATACCGCTTTCGACGAGGTCGTCGAAATTTTGAGTACTCCTAAGGCATCGGAAACTTTTCTGGTCCCATCTCGGTTTATTCGAGTTATGGTTAAACTCGATTTTTGAGAGCATCCTCCCCCGATTTCCAAGCATCCCCCCAAGTGTAAATATAGAAGGGGCCCGATTATCTTCTTGTCATCCTCACCAAAAACCCAATGAAGCTGCTTATTGTCAATACCTTAATTTTTTGTTATCTAGATTTAATTTCGATTCGGCTTTAGCTCCTTTTACCGTGCATCTCGGACGAATGAATGATCAACTCAGGGGACCAATTTGGTTTAAGTCGAAGTTCCCTGCCTCAACTCCTGGATTGCAATTAGAGTTGGTAGATATCTGTAGTAACTATTTAACTCATGATATGCTGGTATCGGGTTTTCAATCCAAAGACTTCAAGATCATCACTTACTACCCTCAGCTATTCTCGAGACAATTCGGCCTGAGCCAATCCTTACCTTTCTTTCCTTTAGATACCTCCCCGAGGTTCAAGTTGAATGAATCGATAATCGAACGGGAGCTTATCAAGCTTTTGCCAAAAACCCCGATGCATTTTTATCCCTATGCTTTTGAGTCAAATTATTTGTCTACTGTGGGTTTTTCTCAATGGTGGACTGGTTGGTTCTCGAGTAGTCATGCTACTTTTGATGAAGTTCGACAGAAACTGACTGCTCATCCTTCTCTTGTGTTGCAGGACAAGTCGAAATCGAAGAAAGGTACACACTTCCACTGTCTTCAAATATCTCAATTCGAGAACTTTTATCAAATATGTTACACCCCACTGAAATTAGAATCGACCTATTATGATGCTGTTATCTCCTTATCCAATAAAACAGACGCTAATCGATCGAACCACAAAATAATCAATCCTCTAGGTAGAACCCCTTTTGAAGTGTATTGCCCAAATCGCCTTCCCACTTTTTCCACAGCTCCTTTTGGACTTGCCAAACCATTAACTCATCCTAAATGGGTTCGAGAATTGAGATCCCTAAGGGAAACACTTCGCCCAAAACCCAAAAACAAAGATATTTCTGTCTCGAAATTATCTTATTTCCCTTACCTTAACCTCCCCGAGGCTCTTTTGCCTCCCTGGCTTGTACATATCGACCGAGTCAAGATTTTGACTCCATCACCTTTTGGTGAGATTTTACTGCTTTCTTATACTTTTTTTATTCTGTATATTATAAGCTAATCTGTCTTCTTTTATTGGTAGTTTCGAAATCCACCAAGGTCACCGCTGTCGAGAAGGGTCAAGAGAAGGAGAAGGACTCTGATGAATCTGATCCTTCAGCCCTTGTTAGAAAACGCAAATGCTCGGCCACCATTTCTTCTTCTTCTAAAAAATCGAAGGTTCTTTTCGATTCCCTGTTTATTTTGACCTTTCGTTTCTAGTCACCTCATTCGGGTCTTAACATATTTCTACTGTTTTCGATTTCTAATTTCAGAAACAAAAGTCGAAGAGTCCCCGATCTATTCAACCACCTGTCATTGATCCATTGTCGACGGACTCCAATATAATTACTGAAGTGGGTCAAATTACCCCTACAACTCATTCCAGTCACGTAAGTGCTTTCTTTGCATCATTTTATATTCCTGGATTTCGATAGGACTCGTTACCTGATTTCGATTTTTGATATTTTTTAGGACCATCCGTCGACGACTGTATCGACTAATATTGATTCCCAACTCCAATCATCAGTCCCAATTCCTGAGGTACAAGCTTTTTATATGTAGGTTTACTTGAATTATGCACTTCCTTTTTCTGACATTCGTTTTCGATTTTCAGCAGCCTGAGGCTATACAGGCTCTTCCTCCTTCCTCAGCACTCCTCGCTCTACCTCCCCCTGGTATTTATACTTTTCATCCATTGTCACTTTTTCATTTCATTCTATTATGAGCTTTTCGATTTACATTCTCGATTTCTTTCTCTTCAGTAAATATTCCCGTGGTCCAAGTCCAGGACTCTCCATCACCTACTACTTCCGAGCAAATGGGTTTCCACCCTTTCTCGATGCAAGGGATCGAGTTACTCTCGCCTACACTACCCGCGCTCCATGGGTCTACTCCAATTAACGTACCAGAATACCGAGTTGCCATCGAGGAAGACCCTTTCTCGATTCTCGATATTCTAGTATCGAGGGATGCCACTCCTTCGAGCCACTCCACTCAACCATCTGCCACTTCGCCCGAAGGAGCGTTTTAGCTCAAATAGCGCTTCAGAGCATTCTTCTATTCCTCACCTTTGGAGGTTTTGGTAGAGTCATTCGAAAAGAAACAACTCTTTAGAGAAATCCTTAAGTCTATCGAAACCTTCCCTGAAAAGGCTCTTCCCAGAGGCTTTGATGCAGAGGTCACAGCGGCCACTGAACTTTTCAACCAGGCCTATGCTGCAAGGAAAAGGAGGCAATCGATAGCGACTGAGTTAGCTGAAGTTTCTGCGTTCCAGGCTGAGAAGTCTAATTTGTTGAAGAATCAGAAACTCAGTCGAGGGGAAGTTTTGACTACGTTGTGTTCGGTTGATGTTGAAATCGAAGAGTTGGAGAAAAGGCTGCAACAACTGAAGTCGCAGAGAGAGTTCCTTACATCAGAGTTAGATAAGATTAACTCTTCTGCGAAAGAAGTGGCACTGTCTCTTGGCCAAAGCATGGAGCGCGAACACACGCTGACCATCGAAGAGAACTCGATTTCTTTATCTTGGGCTAATCTGTTAATGGATTTCGAGAATTTAAAAACTCGATATCTATCTTTGTAAACATTACTCCATTTTAATTGTAGACCCCAAATCTTGCCCGGCCTCCAAATAAAGTCAGAAAGCTTCCTATTTGAAGACGGCCGGAGCTTAACAAGCCACTAGGAGAGACTATTAGGCTCCCGTACCAAGATAGGAAGGTTTTTTGGCCCCAACATAAAGCTTCTCGCGCCTAAGGGGACTCCCGGGTCAAGTCTCGCTCAAGCGACTGATGTACTCGCTTGAGCGACAGATGCTTCAACCAAAGGGGACTCCCGGGTCAAGTCTCGCTCAAGCGACTGATGTACTCGCTTGAGCGACAGATGCTTCAACCAAAGGGGACTCCCGAGTCAATTCTCGCTCAAGCGACTGATGGACTCGCTTGAGCGACGGATGGTTCGAACAAAGGGAACTCCCGGGTCAAGGCTCGCTCAAGCGACTGGTGTACTCGCTTGAGCGACGGATGCTCCAGGGAGACGGCGTTCTCGTTCACCCATACGGCGGTCTCTTTGCCTACAAAAACGAGACGGCGGTCTCGTTGGACGAGACGGCGGTCTCGACCCTGTCAGACGAGAACGGCGGTCTGGACCCTGACAGCGCGAAAAACTATAAATAGGGGGTCTCCCCCCCTCATTTCCACACAGAAAAACAGTAGCTCTCCCTTCTCTCTAGAGTTTCTCTCTCTAAGAATCCCTCCGAGGCATTTCCGGAGTTTCTGAGCGTCTCTAGGCATAGATCGAGCGTTCTAAATCTTCTTAAGAATCCCTCCGAGGCATTTCCGGAGTTTCTGAGAGTTGTAGAGTGAAGGGTTGCCAAAACGCACCCTCTTTTTTAAACAGATATAAAAGCTTGCTTTGGAGGTGCATATTCTCCCTCTTTATTTTATTACTGCCGTTTAAATTATGCAATAGAAGCTAGGGCCATGTAGTCATATATTTAAATACCGCATAATAAAAGGGTAAAAGCGTAATTTTCCAAGTTTAATTATTCGCAAATAGCCGGCCTATCATAGGGAACCCGAAAGGGGCGTCGTAAAGGGACTAATACTCCCTTTACACGTAACTAACTCCCTTACCCGACTCTGGTTCTAATGACCAAAGTTGGTTTTCGAAAACCAACGCCTTTTTAAAACCCCTTTTCCGATGTTTATGGTAAAAATATCGGTGGCGACTCCATAGAACCCAAAATAAATAAGTCCTTGGGTTAGCCCGGTTGTCGGACAACTCAAGGACACTTTTCGAAAACCTCGTCTCTAGGTTAGCCCGGTTATCGGACAACCCAAGGACGTTGTAACCACCAATAAAAAAACGCAAAAATCAATAAAGGGTCGAAAAAACCATCGCGTCGCTCCGACCGCGCCCCCGTTTTCGGGGAGGCGGCGACAGATGGCGACTCCACTGGGGAAGCCTAGAGAGTTGATCCCATTTAGTGATGGGCTGGCTTAAAAATAATTAAACCAAGAAAATAGCGCTTTTACCCTGCCTTGTATTATAACATGTTTTATTGTTTGGCTTTCAATAAACTGTTGTTTTTTTATATTTACGCAATTGCTTGATATATAAATTGCACACAAAACCCTTGCACACTACAGTTCCCTCTATACCCGGGGGCAAGTGAGATAACCATAGGGAGTGGGTGGCAGGTACGGTTCGCTGCAGTTAGGGCCTTGTGCCCACCAGTGTGATCGGAAACCACCACTCAAGGTGATAACCTTCCTCTTTTGGCAACAAGACCGACTCTGGCCTTAGTGTTGAGCATGGTCGGACGGCTGGAGAGTGGGGACCCTATAATGGGGGCACCTTGGGGGCCTTATGTTAGAAAAGTAGTTTTAAATCAAGAGGGGGGGGTGAATTGATTTTTGAAAGTTTTTCGCAATACACAGATTATCTAATCCGAAAATTAAGATTACTTATCAATTCACAAATCACAAAGCAATCAAACAGCTTTAAGTGCAAGCAGCAGAAATTAAAGAGAGAAAGGTTAGGAAAGATTTCACCGGTAATTTTATACTCGGTTCACCCACAACCAGGGCTACGTCCGATCTCCAGCCAAATTCCAGCTGGTTCCACTAGAATAGATGTTTTACAGACTCACACTCTTACACCTATTCTAACTCTCCACCAAGAACCAAATTCCAGCTCTTGGAAACCTCTCGCAACCAAATTCCAGCTAGCAGAGAAACCAAGTGCCCAAATTCCAGGAACCACACAAGACAAGAACCAAATTCCAGCTCCCGCACTTAACCTCTCCCACCAAGAACCAAATTCCAGCTCTTGATAACCTCTACAACCAAATTCCAGTTGCAGAGAAACCAGTGCCCAAATTCCAGGCACCAAACAGTACAAGAACCAAATTCCAGTTCCTGTACTCAACCACCAAGAACCAAATTCCAGTTCTTGGAAACTTTCTACAACAGCTGCAGAAAAAAACTTGTACCCAAATTCCAGGTACAACACAATACAAAGTAATGAAAAAGAATTTACAAAGAAGAGACTTAGAAAGCTCAAACCGGATTACACCAATCCACAGTAAGTTTCTTCTTCAAGGATGCAAAGTGCCTCAAGAAAGATTTCAAAAGAAGTTCACAAAAACAGTTGTGTATCTTTCTTGAAAAATGCTAATAGTTGTTTGTATTGATTGCTTGAATTGTGTAAAAACTGATATTCTAAAAGTTCAAAACAATTCTGTTTATAAAAGAGTATTTTCAAATCTGCTGCATTAATTAATCTGTTGAAAGTTTGTTTGAATCTGTTGAAATAGCCGTTACAATTTGTTACAAGTCCTTTCAACCCATTAATGCATTCTTGATCTTTAACAGAAAATGTTTTAGTTGATACGACCACGCTTTTTATCAGCTTAAAACGCTTTACAAACATTTTCTAAGTATAAAACAATCGATTGAATCGCGTATTAGTCGATTGATTTGTTTAAAAACCTTCTTATAAAACTTTCCAAGTTATTTTAGCTGATATAAAGTCGTTTTAATTGATTGAAAATCTGCACGTATATTTTCAAGTCATTTTAATCGATTGAAAGTTCGTTTTAATCGATTGAAAAGATTTTCTAAGTTATTTTAATCGATTGAAATACGTTTTAATCGATTGAAATAAGTCTAATCGGTCATAATTCAATTCTGATCGATCATAACCAACTCTGATCGGTCATAATCTCATTCTGATCGATCATCCTGACATCCAAAGTGATTTTAATCGATTGAAACGTGTTTTAATCGATTAAAATAATTCTGATCGCTCATATTTAAGATCTGATCGATTATATTGCATTCTGACCTATTATATTCGAATTCTAATCGGTCATAAAGAGTTTTAATCGATTAAAAGAAGTTTGTATCGATTAAAATATTGTAAAAACACTTTTTAAAACATTCTAAGTGTTTTAAATTGATTCTTTCAAACCTGTATCAGTTAATAACTTGTTTAAGAAAATTCTTTGCCAAAATGCTTTTGTTTTTTATTTGTTAAAAACTGTTTTTGAGGCATTTTGCAAGATGAATGAAGGAGCTTCATGCAGTGGAAAAGGTAAAGTGGTTTTACCTAAGCTTTCTGATAAGACACACTAAGTCTTCAGCTCCATTCTTCTGAGTGACTTGTTTGACTGTTGCAGAGTTGACCTTTGACTTTATCTTTGACTTCATCAAATCACTGAGTTCTTTGCTAGGATCACTTTCACCTTAGCCTGGTGAGAACAGTTAGAACATACCCTAACCAATACACTTTTCTGCAGGAGAACCCTACCTCGTGATAAAAACGACTTCTCGCCTGTTCGCGGATGAGTGAATTGTATGTGCATTTGTTTGTTGCATTTGATTGCATAGCATAACCAAACAACAGAAAAAACTACAAAAAAAAATCACAAAAAATATTTCACAAATAAACACCCTTATCTCGGACAGTCCGCCTTTTAGCTAGCCTGGTTTCGAGTTCTTTGCAAGCTAAGTAGCCACGCAGCTCCGACGAAGAGATAAGGGACGCTAAATATTCTTTCGCATAAAGCCACATTTTATCTCGGACGATCCGCCTTTTAGCTAGCCTGGTTTCGGGTTCTTTGTAAGCTAAGTAGTCACGCAGTTCCGACAGAAGAGATAAAAGGCTATAAAATAAAAAGCAATAAAAATCAAAATAAAAATCCAAAAAATAAAAATAAAAATAAAATAATAATAACAAAATCAAAACATTTATAAAATAATGTTGACAAAGTCGTGTCATTCATATTGCATCATGCCATAAGTGAAAAAAACAAGAGAAAAAATAAGTGTGCATACGTATCATTTTAATAAATCCCTCAAAAGTAGGTCTTAGAGGCGTTTTTTGGGAAAATTACTGGGCCAAATCCCCTGCGGGAATTTGCAGCTTGGTTCTTCACCCTTTTCTCTTCGTTTTGACATGTTGTGCGTCCAAATCGGACAACCCAGTCAAAAGTTATGCCACTTCGAACATCTACTGTCCTTTTGTACTGGTGCATGCATAAAAACATTCATTTTAGGGAGCACTAGATATCCTTAAAACAATGGCGAAAGAGGCCCCGAGCACATTTTTGACCTTCGCGACAAGGAAGGGACAAGTGTACTAAGATGTGATGGCGATTACCATTATACTTGTCAAAATCTATGATGGGGAAGGAACCATTACACCGAAGTGGGTAGGATACCCCACAAAGCGTAAGCTTTAAGGAGGATACCTAAGCCATTGTCTTAAGGAATATCCATCTCATATATCATTCAATAAAAATCATTTTTGCATTCTAGAAAGCAGCTGGTATTCTTCACGCCCTCATCCGCATATAAAAAAACACACAAAATCCCAAACACTATCATACATCATGTTAGAAAATAAAACATGATAATGTTTAGGAAAAAACAAACACTTGCATACATGCATCCACCAAAACTTCATCCTCATAACATCATCTAGAAGTAGGCGGTTGAAGAAAGTGGACATTCCTCAATACCATGTGAAGAGGATAAGGCATTCGCAAGCCATGCACGGGAAGTCAAAATGAAAATAAAGAAAAATTCTAACCTGCCTATGGGTTCATTTAGGCTTCTCCGCTTTTCATTCAAAAAATATGTACTTCAAAACATTGCATTGAGGAATGTACACTGTCTGGATGAAACAAATAAAATTGTTTGTCTCAACCGTCTACTACATTCATGAATTGCATCCATAAATTGCATTCATTCTCACTTTAATAAAAAGATAATAAAAAGAAAGGATTAGTCGATGTGCTTTCCACAAATCAAAGTAAGATGGAGAGTAAGCCTTTCGTCATCAAGCTCACCCCAACGGTCGAATCTTCGCAAGAGGGAAATAAACCTCGGCCGTTGGTCCTCAAGAATAAAGAAGAGGGGACACGGACGCCAGTGCGACTATTTATGCCACGTCCTTTCCCCTACGAATCAAATAAGCTGCACCGTGGAGATACGGAAAGTCTTCACCAATAAAAAAGGATATCACAAATATAGTCGGCATTCTGGGGCAAAATTAGAAGTGAAAAAATCTACACCCCCAAGAGCTACAAGACAACGCTCCTACAAATAAAGGAAAAAATAAAAAGACCGAAGAGGAAAAAGAAAATAAGGAGTCCAAAGAGGAAACTAAGTAGGCTTTGGATTCATGACGCTAAGGCAGTAGCTTCAACGCTCCACCTGGAAAGTCAAGTTCATAGTGGAAGGAAAATTGATCACGGTCCAAGCGTAAAACGACATCTTGATCGGTGGACCATCCACCCAGCCTCATGTGGATGCGGCTGAAAAGGCCCTTGAAACATCTTTTCAAGCGCTCGAAATTGCCAACATAAAAGCGACTTCCTAAAAATACAAGGGTAGCCCACATGATGTTGAAGCATGGTTACCATCCTGGCCAAGGACTGGGGGCAGATTCCCAAGGCATAAGGGAACCCCCAGAATTCAAAGACAATCCTTTCAAAAATGGCCTAGAATATGACCCTACTAAGGGCCGTGCGAAAACGAAAAGGAAGTCTCCCTCCACACACTCAAGCAGATTTTCCGAAGTGGAGGGGTGCAAGCGTCAAGAGCCACTCTAGTCATTAGGAAATCTTTTTCTTTGTTCAAGGGATGTAAACCCCATGATTGTTAGAGACTATCCCCCGGGGCGAGCCCGACCCCCGGGCATCTTAGGGCACATATTCCCTCATTAATTAATAAGAATGATTCTTTCTATTTGCTTTTTTTCTTGCTACTTCTGACTGGACCACATGAATAACCCTGTCTAAGTAAACATAAAAAAAAGAAGAAGAAGAGAATAAGAAGCGCTTCCAAATAATCAAACCTTCGTCATTGCTATCATCATCGAGTTAGCTGATTAGAAGCACATAAAAATAAGACTTCACCTAAAGCCATAAAGAAAGTCACGCTTCGCCAATACTGTGAACAAAAAAAATAAATCCACAAAAAAAGAAAAAAGCCCAGAGAAGCCAAAGGCCAAAGAAAAGGACAAATTACTCGGTAGGAAACCCACTAAGGGGGCTACACAAAAGATAGGGTTGACCCGGTAGGATACCCGAACAACAATAAAGGGTAGCCTAGGCAAAAGTTAGGGTTACAAATAAAGGTCCGCTAGGATTCCTCCAAATTTTTACAAGAGAGAGAACCTAGACAAAAGATAGGGCCAACACACAGTATCCTAGTTCGAAAACCCAAAGGGCGATCTAGGGAAATCAGCTAGCCATTTAAAAGCAATGGAAACAAAACTAAGGCGCAAAAGGGGAAAACGTATGCTTAGACAAAAGCTTAAACACCTAAGCCTAACCCTAGCCAACCATTCTTACAAAAACCTTTTTCTAACAAAAATAACATGCTAAAACACAAGCCATTGAATTTACCTTTTTACTTCTTTTCTCTTAACCCTCACACCAAAATTCTAATAATTAATTTGGGAATATGGAGGCGTATAGTCAACAAGAGGATTGAAATCCCTAGAGTGAAGAAAGAGGGACACTACATGGCAAAGAGTGCTCTACAAGAAAAAAGAAGGAAAAGAGAAAAACCAATCATTCTTCGGTCATGAAATCGAGGCGGCAAAATTGGTACAGCCTATCCCTGTCGACGAAAGCACATAACGTCAGAAGCTCATCAGAAGTAAAAGCACATTGGTTAATCCTTTTGAAAAATTAACTGAAATAGTATTATAGGATGCATATCACAGACATTGCATGCATATGATAGGCTCCTATCTCTCAAAAAAGAAGAGAAAGAAAAAATGACAATAAAAAGAATAATGCCTGCTAGGAGATTCTTAGGCAAAAGTTAGGGTAGCCCGCTAGATCGAAAACCCGCAAAGGGCGGTCTAGGCAAAAGTTAGGGCATTCATAAAAAAGGAAAAAGCCCGCTAAGATATCCTAGGCAAAAATTAAGGCAGCCCGCTAGACCGACAACCCCAAAAGGGCGGTCTAGGCAAAAGATAGGGCTAAACCAAAAAATGAATAAAAGAGAGGGGTCTTTCATCATAATCATGAAAGTCCAGCAGGAAAATGCCAGTCACTTTTCCAGATGCATCAATCAAAAAAGATTGCATTTAAAGCATCCACACACAAGTAGTCGCACAAAACGACTTTGTCAAGGAAAAAAAATAATAAAAAATCACTTCAAATAAAAAACAAAAACGAAAAGCATTCATGCATATAAGGAGATTAGCTCCATGTTTGTGATTGGAAACAGGATCATTGAGTCTCCAAATAATGCCCTCAAGAAAATGGAGCAAGTCGTCAATCAAGCAACTCAGCAGAATAAGAGCTTCCAAAAATCAAGAGCTCCAGCTACCATCCTTCTACCCAAAAAAGAAGGCACAAGAAAGTAATAAGTCTCCAAACATTACTCTCCCTCAAGAAAGAAGAATGAGTGGTCATAAAAAGCTTCCAGAAGCCAAAGCTCCAATCATCACCCAATAAAAGAGGGCACAATCATCAAGACATCATAAAAGAAAAGCCAACGGAAAGGCTTAGTCATCCCCAAGAGGATCCCTGCCTACTCCAAAGGCAACACAAAAATTACCCCATGGCTCAGCACCGCCATCACATGAGTCATCGAGCACACTCACCCAAAGTCTCCTCCACACTCCCCAATGGAGAATAAAGGCTTCAAGAGCCCATCATCATCAACAATCAAAAGAGTCCAAACCATCAAGGGCTCAACAAAAAGAAAAAAAAGAAGAAAACTCTTGCATCCCCAGAGGATGTCCAAAAGAAAAGGTAACAACAGAGAAGACGGAATAAAAATCCTCAAGTGGATCTCCTAAAAAGTCTACAAAAAGAATCAGAAATTCCCATTCTCCAGTGGAATAAGAGCTTCACAAGTTTAGCTCGCATCAACCTCAATCAAGGAGCCAAGACTCCATTTCTAGAAAAGAAAAATTAGATCCCCAGGAAGTCAACTAATTCCCTGGTGGATCACTAAAGAAATAAAACGTCATCCCTAGTGGACCTTCCCCAAAAAGAAAGGAAAAAGCCAGCGTAATAAAAAGAGACTAAAAAGTAAAAAGGCTTACGCATTATCCCCACAAAAGCCAGATTTCAAAATCGCGATAAAAAAGAGGTAGATCGCGGAAAAAAGGCGAAATCAAAACCATTGCAGCAGAATAAAGAGCTTCAAGGAAAATAGCTCTAACCTTCTACACCAATAAACAAAGGTACACCAGAAAAAGCCAACGGAAAGGCTTGATCACCCCCAGCAGAATAAGAGCATAGGCAAAGCCAGCTCAAAACAAAAGCATTCAACAAGGAGTCAAAAACTCCATTTCTCCCTAGAGGGCAAGACAAAATAGATCTTCGGGTAAACAATCAAATCCCCGCGGATCATCAAAAAGAAAAACTATCCCCGTGAAAGCCTCGCCTACTCGTGAGGCAAGCAAAGAGCCAATTTCCCCGTAAAGGGACATCAACCTATTCGGAGGCAAGCAAGTATAAAGTCTTCACCACTAATGAAGCATCCGCCTACTCAGAGGCACATGAAACAAAACTCAGAGAAATAAGAGCTTGAAGAAACCAGCTCTCACCAAACAAGGAGTCACAACTCCATTCCCCAAAAAGGCGACCAAAATTAGATCCCCAAGGAGTCAACCAACTCCCTAGTAGATCACAAAAAAAAAAACTTACCCAGAGAGCCTACTGCAAAGGCAAAACTTCAAACGCATATCCTCAGAAAGCTACTTGCCTAACATGGATATCCCTAGTGGAACACATAGGCAAAACCTTGCAAGCAAAAAAGCAACATTAGCCTATTCAGAGGCAAAGAAAAAATCAAAACCAAAAGTCTTCACCTCCAAACGAAACATCTGCCTACTCAGAGGCATTACCAAAAACACAATGGATATCCGCCTACTCAAGAGGCGTCACCAAGATCAACAAATCCCCAGAGGATTCCTGCCTACCTAAGAGGTACTCACCAAAAATTCTTCGACAACAATCAAGAGTCGAACACAAACAAAAATCCCCGACAACCAACAAAGTCGGATGACCACCACCAAAAAATCAAAAGTCAAAGAATCCCCGGCACAAAACCGGATGACAATTCCCAGAAAAAGACAAACAAAAACAAAAGAAAACACATCTCAACAACGGCGCATGAGCCACCCGAGCAGTAAGCCGCCACTACCACCAGTCCTTCGCAACGGGACTGTACCAGCCTGATAGGGGGTTTATACCTATCAACCATCACATAAAAAGTGCCCGCCCGGCGCATGGGCCACCTGAACTGTAAGCCGCCATTACCACCCTGATGGGGGGTTCATACCCATCCGGTCCCACACAACGGACCGTACCACCCGGATGGGGGGTTCATACCCATCCGGTCCCACACAACGGACCGTACCAGCCTGATGGGGGGTTTATACCCATCAACCGAAGGATCGGCTACGTCAAGAGTAGTATCCGGAGGTTTATACCCATCAACCGAAGGATCGGCTACGTCAAGAGTAGTATCCGGAGGTTCTACCACTCATCAACCGAAGGATCGGCTACGTCCAGAGTAGTATCCAGAGGTTCTACCACTCATCAACCGAAGGATCGGCTACGTCCAGAGTAGTATCCGGAGGTTCTACCACTCATCAACCGAAGGATCGGCTACGTCAAGAGTAGTATCCGGAGGTTCTATCACGTGTCAACCAAAGGGATCGGCTACGTCAAGAGTAGTATCCTAGAGGCGCACAAACACAACATCTCCCTGCAGGATCATCCGCCACAAGACGGAACGTCCGAAGGGTAGCCGGCAAGAGGGTCAACTCCTTTACCTTCCCGTCAATCTGTCTCGGCACAACAGCCAACAGCTGACCGGTCAGTAAAGGGGGCAATCGAGACCCCAAATCTTGCCCGCCTCCAAATAAAGTCGAAAGCTTCCTATTTGAAGACTGGTCGGAGCTTAACAAGCCACTAGGAGAGACTATTAGGCTCCCGTACCAAGATAGGAAGGTTTTTTGGCCCCAACATAAAGCTTCTCGCGCCTAAGGGGACTCCCGGGTCAAGTCTCGCTCAAGCGACTGATGTACTCGCTTGAGCGACAGATGCTTCAACCAAAGGGGACTCCCGGGTCAAGTCTCGCTCAAGCGACTGATGTACTCGCTTGAGCGACAGATGCTTCAACCAAAGGGGACTCCCGGGTCAATTCTCGCTCAAGCGACTGATGGACTCGCTTGAGCGACGGATGGTTCGAACAAAGGGAACTCCCGGGTCAAGTCTCGCTCAAGCGACTGGTGTACTCGCTTGAGCGACGGATGCTCCAGGGAGACGGCGTTCTCGTTCACCCATACGGCGGTCTCGTTGCCTACAAAAATGAGACGGCGGTCTCGTTGGACGAGACGGCTGGTCTCGACCCCGTCGACGAGAACGGCGGTCCGGACCCCGACAACGAGAAAAACTATAAATAGGGGGTCTCCCCCTCATTTCCACACGTAAAAACAAGTAGCTCTCCCTTCTCTCTAGAGTTTCTCTCTCTAAGAATCCCTCCGAGGCATTTCCGGAGTTTCGAGCGTCTCTAGGCATAGATCGAGCGTTCTAAATCTTCTTAAGAATCCCTCCGAGGCATTTCCGGAGTTTCTGAGAGTTGTAGAGTGAAGGGTTGCCAAAACGCACCCTCTTTTTTAAACAGATATAAAAGCTTGCTTTGGAGGTGCATATTCTCCCTCTTTATTTTATTACTGCCGTTTAAATTATGCAATAGAAGCTAGGGCCATGTAGTCATATATTTAAATACCGCATAATAAAAGGGTAAAAGCGTAATTTTCCAAGTTTAATTATTCACAAATAGCCGGCCTATCATAGGGAACCCGAAAGGGGCGTCGTAAAGGGACTAATACTCCATTTACACGTAACTAACTCCCTTACCCGACTCTGGTTCTAATGACCAAAGTTGGTTTTCGAAAACCAACGCCTTTTTAAAACCCCTTTTCCGATGTTTATGGTAAAAATATCGGTGACGACTCCATAGAACCCAAAATAAATAAGTCCTTGGGTTAGCCCGGTTGTCGGACAACTCAAGGACACTTTTCGAAAACCTCGTCTCTAGGTTAGCCCGATTATCGGACAACCCAAGGACGTTGTAACCACCAATAAAAAAACGCAAAAATCAATAAAGGGTCGAAAAAACCATCGCGTCGCTCCGACCGCGCCCCCGTTTTCGGGGAGGCGACGACATTAATATTGAATGTTTGTTTCTCTTATTCGAGGCTTATATTTCTTTAAGTACTTTCCATTTATCGACAACACTTTATCTTTGTTATACCAATCGATAATTGAATAGGCATTACTCGATAACACTTTAATAACTTCGAAAGGTCCTTCCCAATTCGGTGACCATTTCCCATAATTTTTACATCTCTTGTCCATCGGTAAAATCGTTTTCCACACCAAGTCACCTTCGTTAAACGTTTTCTTTCGAATCTTCTTATTGTAAACTCGAACAATTTGATTCTTTTGTAAAATCATGCTATTCAACGCTTGTAACCTTGTTTCATCGAGTTCATTTAATTCATCATACATCATGTTCCAATAATCACAACTGGGTAAATCATTCTGCCTCTGTATTCGATTCGACTCAATATTTATCTCGATGGGCGAATCGCATCGTGTCCATACACCAGCTTGTATGGAGTATTTTGTAAAGAGTCCTTAGGTGAATTCCGATAAGCCCATAAAATTTGCAACAACGTTTCGTGCCATGTTTTGGGTTTATGACCAACATGTTTTTTGATTAACCCAATAATTATCTTGTTAATTGCTTCGACCTGCACATTAGCCTGAGCGTAATATGGGGTTGATGTTAGTAATTGAATGTTTCTCGATTCAGCATATCTAATTATCTTTCTACCAGTAAACACTGTCCCTCTATCTGTAGTGATAGACTGTGGGATCCCAAATCGAAAAACGATGTGTTCTTCAATGAAATCAATTACATCTTGCTGATCAACATCTTTTAATGGTATTGCTTCTACCCATTTTGAAAAATAATCGACAGCAACAATTATATACCTGTGCCCTTTCGATGATTGTGGGAAGATCTGTCCGATTAAGTCTATGGCCCAACCTCTAAAAGGCCAATGTTTAATAATTGAGTGCAATTCACTAGCGGGTACCTGTTGTATAGGACTAAACTTTTGACACTCTTCACAGGACTTAGCATACTCGATACAATCCTTCAAAATCGAAGGCCAATAATAACCTTGTCGAGTCAATGTCCATTTCATTTTCTGGCCTATCATATGGGCCCCACATATTCCATTATGTACTTCAGCCATTGCTAAGTAAGCATCATCATTTCCTAAGCATCTAAGCAACACTCCGTCGATTCCTCTTTTGTATAACTCATCATTTAACAGAACATATTTTACTGCTCGATATTTAATCTTCTTATCAGTTTTCCCATTGGGATTCTGCAAATAATCTATAATCGATTTTCTCCAATCTTGATCATCCAAATCACTCATGTACAAAATCTCACTTTCTTGAGGCAATTTTTCTTTGATTTGAATTATTTCTTGTAACTTTTTCGGGGATATCTTATATTTCGAAGCAATTTGCGCTAAGTCATTGGCTTCTTGATTAAATTCTCGAGGAATGTACTCGAATGTTATGTCATCGAACATTCTCTTTAAAGTCATCACTTTTTCCAAGTATCTGATCAAGTTGGTATTAGTGCATTTATACTCTTTTCGCACTTGTTTGATCACTAATTGCGAATCACCTCTAATAATTACATGTCGAGCTTTTAACTTAATTAAAGTCTCGAGACCTGCTATCAAAGCTTCATACTCGGCTTCATTATTCGAACAAATGGGTTTAATCTCCAATGATACCTTAGTTGGGATATTGTTTGGAGAAATAATAAGAATTCCTACTCCAGATTTGTCCGATGTCCTTGATCCATCGAAATACATTATCCATTTACTTATTTCAATGAATAAGTTATCAGTAGAAACAACTGTATGTTCAGCCATGAAATCGGCGATTACTTGACCTTTTATCGATTTTAAATATTCGAAAGATAATGAGAACTCTGTCAAATCTAACACCCATTTTCCTATTCTATTATGCATAATCGGTTTCGAAAAAAGAAACTTCAAAATATTATTTCTGGAATAAACCATTACATCGTGAGGCTTCATTACATACTTGAGTTTTGTACAAGAGAAATACAAGCATAATCCTAATTTTTCGATATCACTATATCGAGTTTCAGCATCATTCAAAATTCTACTTAGATAATACACAGCACATTCTACACCATTCTCATCTTCTTGTGCTAATAAACTCGCTATTGTTCGATCCGATGTCGATACATATAGCTTCAATGACTTGTTTCTCTTTATCGGGATCATAATCGGAGGATTGGTCAAGATCATTTTGATTTGCTCGAAGGCTTCTTGATGTTCCTCCTTCCACTTAAACTCGCTTCTTTTTTCAACTTTAACAAAGACGTAAAAACGTAAGTTTTGCCGACCAAATTTGAAATAAATCTTCTCAAATAATTTATTTTTCCTAAGAATGATTGCAACTTGTCTCTTAGTTTTTGGAGCGAAGTATCTATTATAGCCTTTGCTTTATTTTTATCGATCTCAATACCTTTACTATGTACTATAAAGCCTAAAAATTCACCAACTGATACACCAAAGGCACATTTCAAAGGATTCATTTTTAATCCATATTTTCTCATTCTCTCGAAAGACTTCCTCAAATTGCTTAAATGTTGATGTTTTTCTTTCGATACAACCACAATATCATCTATGTAAATTTGCATAAAATCATTGATCAAATCATGAAAAATTAGGTTCATTGCTCTCTGATATGTTGCACCAGCATTTTTTAATCCAAATGGCATTACTATCCACTCATATGTACCTAATGCCCCCGGCATCGAAAAGTCTGTTTTGGCTATATCATTTTCGGACACAAATATTTGATTATATCCCGAATAACCATCTAAAAGACTTAACATTTCATTACCAACTATCGCATCTATTAACATATCAGCTATCGGCATCGGATATTCATCTTTAGGAGTAGCTAAGTTCAAATCTCGATAATCGATACACACTCTCATTTTACCATTCTTTTTAATAATAGGTACAATATTAGAAATCCAATCGACATACCTGGCAGTCCTGATGAATTTTGCTTTCAGAAGTCTTTCGATCTCTTTCTTGATCTTACCCATCACCTCAGGTGCAAATCTTCTCGGTGCTTGCTTTACTGGTTTTTTACCTTCCATGATAGGTAGTCTATGTTCGACCAGACTTCGATCCAAACCAGGCATTTCTTCGTATTCCCAAGCGAAGCAGTCCTTATATTCTTGTAGCAAGGAAATCATATCTTTCTTTAATCCTTCCTCGAGATATTTTCTGATATACGTAGGTTTCTGGTCCTCTACACTCCCCAAGTTAATTTCTTCTAGTGGATCCTGAGCCTCGACTTTTTTGTGACTTGATGTGATGGATTTTTCAAAACCTAAAGGAGAATAATCATAAATACAATCAAGTATAACTTGATCGCTATTATTTGCAACTATGGTCGAGTGAATCAACTTATTTATCCCTATTTTACTACTATTACTACTTTCTTGGCTCTTCTTTCCATCTTCATATTTTCCCAATCGAGCCAAGAACTCCTCGTATTCTCTATTCATCTTCACCGGCCACTTTGAGGTTGGCCCCCTCTTTGATCATAACAAATCCTTTCTTCTCATTCATCTCCAAGAATCGCTCCTCATGTAACTTTGAATTGAAATCTTCGACAGTTTCGAAAGTGAATGGTTGAGCAAGCGCTAGATTATGTAGTGTCCGACCAGCCTAAGATACAAATGTTACAAATTCATGCTGGTCTCCTGGGATTACCTCGAGATTTCCGTCTCGATTCCACATAAATAATTTCTGATGAGCTGTCGAAGGCACGGCTCCGACTCCATGGATCCATTCCCTGCCCAGTAACGCATTGAAATTGGCATGCGACTGGACTACAATAAACACAGTAGGCCTCGAGTAAGTGCCTACTTTTACGTCTAAGGCAATCATACCTTCTGAACTTGATTTTTTTCCGCTAAAATTGGAAATCATAATATTGTGCTTAACTAAGTCTTTTAGCTCAATGCCAAATTTCTTTAGCATAGTAATTGGTAGTATGTTCACTGCTGCTCCACCATCGACAAGGACTCTATTCACCATTTGTCCTTGAATCTCGATATTTAGTAATAATGGTTTCAAGTGGAACCTCATTTCCTCAGACGGAGGGTCAATAAAAGCAGCATCTCTATGAGGCACTTCACATGAGGTTTGTGTAACCCATGTTACCTTTGGCTTTATGTTTTATGAGTAGAAGTCATCTTCTCGATCGGCATCACTTTGTTCTTGGTACTTTTGATATTCACTAACATATTCTGCTGGTAGTATTGATATCACTCCGATTTGATGCTCATCCCAAGTACCCTCATTTTTATCATCGAAGAATTCTCTTGCATATTGACTCTCCATTGGTACAATATTCTCTTCAAAGTTTCTATAATTATTCCAATAAGGGATTCTTCCTCCTCTTCTCCGGGGCCTTCCTCGAATCTCCTTTGGAATGTTGGAAATCCAAGTATTCGATCCTTCATCGTATGACAATCTCTCAAAGACATCATTGCTCTGAAGTCCGCCTCTTCCTCCTCGAGAAGGATACATCTCTCTTCTAACCCATTGCCTTTGATTTCCGCTAACACCGTAACCAACATATTTCTGCCGACTTTCTTCGATTGTTGGTCGGACTCGTTTGATCTATTTTGTCATTTTTCCTTTTATTTTGGTTCTCGATCTTCTTCATCTGTTATGTTCGAAAGCTTTAGCAGCCGATTTATCGAACACCGCACTGCATCGTGGGCATAACGACACATCTTCGTCTTTCTCTTTTTTTCTATTCAAAAACTCAATTAGGGAATCCCCTGATCGAGGGTAGATTTCCTTTTCGAACTCCTTCTCGAATTCACTCAGATCGAATTCCATATCTTCTTCAGACACGTCCATTCTAACATGTTTAGGATCAATGTCTTCGATAACATCGACCATGCCTACAAAGGCAGTATTCATCACTCGGACATCTTCGATCATGCCCGTTTGGGATTCGATATACCCCACTTGTACTTCGAATGGACTTGTGTCCACTTTCATTGACATCTCTTCAAATTTCAGTCTTCCTTGGTCAATTGCATCTTGGATCGTATTCCTGAAATGTATGCAATTGTTAGTCCAATGTCCAAAAACATTATGAAATTTACAATATTTTCGACCATTCCTTTGCTCTGCCGAAGGCAGTTTATGATCTTCACTCAACTTAATTTGTTTGTCTTTTAATAAAACATCGAAGATTTTATCAGCTTTTGTCACATCGAAAGTATATGTTCGATTTGCCATCTTATCTTTCACTTCATTCTTTTGTAGCAGTTTACAGATATATGGAGCTCCTACTTTGAGTTCTGCTATATTTACTTTCTCATCGACAGTCTCTTCCACCTCATTCTCTGTCGTGGGGTCTGTTTCATACACATCATTTACATATGCTACTCTTTCTTTTTTCAAGGGTTTCTCAAATTTCTTATATCTTTGTTTTTCATACTCAATTTGTTCTACTCTTCTCACTTTATCAACCAACTGAGCCATGTCATTTAATGGTAAATTGACTAACTTTTTCCTAATCGAAAATTCTAAGCCTGCAGAGGCTATTCTGACTAATTCATATTCAGGAATTTGAGTAAAGCATCTCGATTTCATTTGTCTAAATCGATTCAAATAATCACCTATGCTTTCATGATTGTATCTTTTTATATTCATCAAGTCAATGAGACTTACTTGAGTTTCTCCTCTAAAGAATTGCTCATGGAAATTTCTTTCCAGTTGCAGCCAATTATATATCGAATTGGGTGGCAACGAAGTAAACCAAGTAAAAGCATTTTTAGTCAAAGAACTAGGGAAATATTTCATTTTTAATTCTTCACTCGTCGCGAGATCTCCACATTCGATCTGATATCGAGCTACATGCTCGATAGTTGATTCACCAACTTCTCCAGCAAATTTAGTGAATTTGGGTACTTTATATCCTCGAGGCAATTCTGTCTCGAGAATCGCATTCAGAAAAGGAGACACAAAATATGTCTGATTGGGTGGTCTAAATTCCATCCCTTGTAAATTCATCCTTTGTCCTAACATGTTATTCTGATTGTGTATATTGTGAAATCCTTCGTTCAAATTCCCATAAATGTCATTCCTCACGTGTTGGTACTCATTTCCCATATGTTGATGTTGATCATTGTTTCTATTTCTCCTCAATAGATACGGGGGATTGATGTTAGTATTCTGATTGGCATGATTTTCTACTCTCGTTTGTCGAGGTACAGCCAATGCATCCCCAATTCGTGACATTTGGTCTCGCTAATATCTCAAAACTAGCGGTAGTGTTTTGAACTAATGGATTTAGAACCGTAGTCAACTTGTTGTGATAACATATTTACCATCTCAAAATTACTTTCATCCATTTGTTGTCTAAGTATTCCTAAGGAGTTACTAGATATTCCAAGTATCAAGTATTTTCGATAGTATCAAAATTAGATCGATGATAATCCCTATCGAACGCATATCTCCCATGATCTACGTTTCCTCTATGATCTAGATTTGGAGGTATTTGTCGCGTTCCTACATTCTGCACATTCCCTGAGTTCTGGGGAATTACTAAATTTTGAGATGTTCCTAGGTTTGGGGATACTCCAAAATTCTGTGGCATACCTAGGGTTTGGAATGTTCCTAAGTTATATCTCGAATTTCGTTGCATCGAAGAAGTACCAACTCCATTCATGTTAAGTGAAAACCCAGGTGGTCTTATACTCATATACGGCCCAGCATTTGTTGTTATAGGGTTTCTCATAGTTGGCATACTGTTTAGTGCCACCGTGCTAGATCCTACTTGGGTATTTGCTAAAGTGCCTGAATTTGGTTCATTACTCACGGGTATCGACATACTTACAGCTTGTCGATACTACGGTGTATTCCCATTATGACTTTGCCCCCAGGATTTGGTGGTCGTGACCCATTTAATCCCTCGCTGTTACTCTGGTTACTTGATGAACTCTGACTCATGACTCTCCCACTCCTTAATCTCATACACTCTCGAACTAACCAATTTTGTGTTTCTCAACATAGAAAGGGTCCCCTACCTGGCGCGCCAATTTGTTTCTGGTGGATTTTCGATCGATTTCGATTCTAAAGGTGATTTGGTCCTAATCAAAATCCTCCCACGTAAGTTCTTTTTACTTAGGCTAGCAGTCTGACTTTCAATCGAAAACGTGTATGAGAATCGAAAGTTACAGCCTATAAAAATGCTATTTTTTAGTATTTTATATTTAGACTACTGAAAGCGGTAAAAGTATCGAATCGAGAAACAGAATTTTAAATTGCTAGGAAATGTAAAGTGCGAAAACCCCAAATTTGCATTAATTGTAAATGACAAGGAATCGAAAACAGCGCAAATATAAATGACAAGAAATCGAGATTGCAAGAAAAGTAAATGACAGGAAATCAAAATTTGCAGAAATGTTAAATAACAAGGAAACTTTAACTGCAGAAGCTTAAACTTTCATTGAATTGAAATGACAAGGAATCGAAAACACAGAAATATAAAACTGCTGAATGTAGATTGCATCAAAGTAAATTACCAAGGAAAATACAAAAAGCGAGAAAGGTACTCCGTGAGCATAGAAACCCAGATTGCCAGAAGCTTCATGGTGTTCGTCGTTTCTCCGGTAGACTTTTTCACTACTGATTCTGTTCTCTGCCAATTTCTGCTCCCCGTTCCTTCCTCCTTTGCACTATTTATAGGGCATCATTCAAACCTTCCAGGAGCAGTTAACAAAAACTGCTACCACGTTCTTCGTGCGCGTTGCAGTTTCTTCTTCTGTGGTGTCAAAACTGCACCCACGTTCCCATGATCTTCAACTTCTGCCACGATTTAGAAACTGTTTCCTATATGCGTGTTTAACTCCTCTTTATGATCTGGCCACGATTTCGATTTTACGCGGGTTAACCTTTCTTTCGATTTAGACTTCGATTTTATCGAGAACTTCGGATTTACTTTTGATTCCTTTTTACCTTAGCATCATATACTTTTTATTTCTTGGTTTGTTCCACAATAAACTTTAGACTATTATTTCTCCGATTCCAACTCTAACTTTCGATTTTATGTGTCATGCCATTCTAATTGGACATCGAATGGTTCCTCATCTACCTTTTCGTTTTACCGATCAGTCACATGTTTCTCGATTTTTCTTTCCTTCATTTTTTCGATCGCTTTTCTCGATTTCCTACTAACACACATAGATTAAGGCTAATTATTATTGATGTTAATCAAAGTTTTCTCGATCAATGCTGAAAAAAAAAAAGCATTGTCAGAAATTTTTTTATGATTATTTTTTAATTTATGTAATCCATGGTTTTCATTTTATGTGAATAGGAAATATGTTATTGTCCATGTAGATGTAGGTCATTGCCAAGTAATTATTACTTGTTCGATGTTAGACGAAGTTTTCTCTACCAATATATTCAAGACTATTTTCGATAATTGGCTGCCAGATTTTTTTATTTATATTTGTAAAAAAAAAAATCAATCAACTTGACTAATTTTATTGGTTTTCAAAATTTGATATTTTTATTTTATTTTAATATTTTAGCTACCGTCATAGAGATAATTCTGACCGATATCGATCAAAATATATAATTGTGGATAATATTAACAAAAAATTTGTTTTCGACTGAAAAACCCAGCGAAAAAAATGATTAACTTTAACTGAAAATAGTCCCAACCAACATGGACATAAAAAATAACAATTTTTAAAAGTTATTAAATAATATTTAATATAAAAATAAAATTGTATATTTTGTAGTAATTAAAACACTCTATTCAATTTATATATATATATATATATATATATATATATATATATATATGTCAATATTTATTTTAATTTAAAATAATTGATTATAGTTTTTTTTACTGACGGGCGGAATAAGGAAGACCAGTGGGGTGATGATAAAAAAAATTAAGATTTCATTAAAAATATATTATATATTTAAAAAAATCTTTATTTAAATTTATCTTTAAAGTTAATTTTTTTATTCTGTCTTTAATTCACGTGATATTAATTTTTCATTAATTATTACTCAAAATCATTTTTTTCAACCATAGTCAAACAATTTGTTTTATTTTCTTAATATCAACTAAGATTATTTCATTTAATATCAATAGAGATTTTATTTTTCTTTTTTCGTGTCTATCAAAATTATTCTTTCGTTACGTAACCAATGTTAATTATTGATTACTGTTAGTCAAGATTTCTCAATCAATGTCGGCAAATTTATTTTTTATTTGATGTCAACTAGGTTTTTTATTATCAATTAGTTAGTAGAAAATCGAGAAAAACGATCAAAATCGAAGGAAAGAAATGTGACTCGATAAGATAAACAAAAATTCATTCGATGTCTAATTAGAAATACGTAGCATATAGCGTCGAGAAGCACAATCGAGAATCGAATGAATAATAATCAAATGACTGTTGTCGAATAAAAACTAAGTCATATAAGACCAGGGTTAAAAAAGGAATCGTAATCAATTCGAAGTTCTCGAAAAATACAGAATCGAGAGTAAAGAAAGCCAATGTGGATATCGAGACTTTGGCCAAATCGTGAAAGGAAGTAAGTCGAATGCACGTATAAAGAGCAGTTTTGAAATCATGGGAAAAAGTCGGAGATCGTGAGAACGTGGGAAACTATAGAAGATAAACTGTCATACGCACGTAGAACGTGGTAGCAGTCGTGTTAACTGCTCTTGGAAGGCGTGAAGGATGCCCTATAAATAGAGCAAAGGAGGAAGGAACGGGGAGCAGAAATTGGCAGAAAACAGAATCAATAGTGAAAAGTCTACCGGAGAAACGACGAACACCATGAAGCTTCTGGCAATCTGGATTTCCTTGCTCACTGAGTACATTTACCACTTTCTGTATTTTCCTTGGTAATTTATTTTGATGCAACTTAAATTCAGCAGTTTTATGTTTCTGTATTTTCGATTCCTTGTTCATTTCAATTCAATGAAAATTTAAGTTTATGCATTTAAGTTTCCATGTTATTTAATATTCTGCAAATCTCGATTTAATTGCCATTTACATTTCCTGCACATTTCGATTCCCTGCCATTTATATTTGCACTATTTTTTATTCCTCGTCATTTACAATTAATGCAATTTTGGGGTTTTTGCACTTTATATTTTCTTGCAATTTAATGTTCTGTTTCTCGATTCGATACTTTACTGTTTTCAGTACTTTAAATACAAAAATACCAAAAACAGTTTTCTTGATATCTTGTGATTTTCGATCCTCATACACGTTTTCGATTGAAAGTCAGACTGCTAGCCTAAGTAAAAAGAACTTACGTGGGAGGATTTCGATTAGGACCATAATACTGTTTAGAATCGAAATCGATCGAAATTCCACCAGAAACAAATTGGCGCGCCAGGTAGGGGGATTGTGTTGAGAAACACAAAATTGGTTAGTTCGAAGGTGTATGAGATTAAGGAGTGGGAGAGTCATGAGTCAGAGTTCATCAAATAACCAAGGTAACAGTGAGGGATTAAATGGGTCACACCCACCAAATACTGGGGGGCAAAGTCATAATGGGAACATACCTGTAGTATCGACAACTGTGAGCATGTCGATACCTGTGAGTAGTGAACAAAATTCAGGTACATTAGCAAACATCCAAGTAGGATCTAGTACGGTGATACCAAATAATATGCAAACTATAGGAAATCCAACAACCACATATGTAGGGCCACGTATGAGTATAAGACCGCCCGGGTTTTCACTTAATAATGTGAGTGGGGCTGGAACTTCTTCAACGCATAGGAATTCGAGATATAACTTAGGAATGTCCCAAACACTAGGTATGCCACAAAATTTTGGAATCCCTCCGAATTTAGGGACGTCTCAAAATTTAGTAATTTCACGAGATTCGTGGGATGGACGAGAATGTATGCACACAACGAGATACCTCCAAATCTAGATCGGAGGGGATACTTAGATCATGGGAGATATGTATTCGATAGAGACTATCATCGATCTAATTTTGATTCTATCGAAAACACAGGTACCGGAATATCTAGTAATTCATTAGGGGTACTCAGACAACAAATGGATGAGAGTAATTTTGAAATGGTGAATATGTTATCACAACAATTGACTACAGTCTTAAATCCATTAGTGCAAAACACCACTGCTAGCTTTGAGATATTAGCGTACCAAATGTCACGAATCGGGGATGCATTGGCTGTGCCTCGACAAACGAGGATAGAAAATCATGCTAATCAGAATACTAATATTAATCCCCCATATCTATTGAGAAGAAATAGAAACAATGATCAACAGCAGCGTATGGGAAACGAGTATCAACATGTGAGGAATGATATTTATGGGAATTTGAACGAAGGATTTCAAAATATACACAATCAGAATAATATGTTGGGACAAAGGATGAATTTACAAGGGATGGAATTTAGACCACCCAATCAGACATATTTTGTGTCTCCCTTTCCGAATGCGATTCTCGAGACAGAATTGCCTCGAGGATATAAAGTACCCAAATTCACTAAATTTGTTGGAGAAGTTGGTGAATCGACTATCGAGCATGTGGCTCGATATCAGATCGAATGCGGGGATTTAGCAATGAGTGAAGAATTAAAAATGAAATATTTTCCTAGTTCTTTGACTAAGAGTGCTTTTACTTGGTTCACGTCATTGCCACCCAATTCGATATATAATTGGCTGCAATTGGAAAGAAATTTTCATGAGCAATTCTTTAGAGGAGAAACTCAAGTGAGTCTCATCGACTTGATGAATATAAAAAGATACAATCATGAAAGCATAGATGATTATTTGAATCGATTTAGACAAATGAAATCGAGATGTTTCACTCAAATTCCTGAATATGAATTAGTCATAATGGCCTCTGCAGGTTTAGAATTCTCGATTAGGAAAAAACTAGTCAATTTACCATTGAATGACATGGCTCAATTAGCTGATAAAGTGAGAAGAGTGGAACAAATAGAGTATGAGAAACAAAGGTATAAGAAATATGAGAAACCTTTGAAAAAGGAAAGAATAGCATACATAAATGATGTATATGAGACAGATAATATGACAGAAAATGATATTGAAGAAACTGTCGATGAGAAAGTAAACTTAGCAGAACTCAAAGTAGGGGCTCCATATACCTGTAAATTGCTACAAAAGAATGAAGTAAAAGATAAAATGGCAAATCGAACATATACTTTTGATGTAACAAAAGCAGATAGAATCTTTGATATTTTATTGAAAGACAAACAGATTAAGTTGAGTGATGATCATAAATTGTCGTCTGCAGAACAAAGGAATGGTCAAAAATATTGCAAATTTCATAATGTTTATGGACATTGGACTAACAATTGTATACATTTCAGGAACACAATCCAAGATGCGATCGATCAAGGAAGGTTGAGATTCGAAGAAATGACAATGAAAGTTGACACGAGTCCATTCGAGGCTCAAGTAGGATACCTCGAAACCCAAACGGGCATTACTGATGATGTCCGATTAACAAATTCGGCCTTTGTAGGCATGGTAGATGTCATCGAAGACATCGATCCTAAGCATGTCGGGATGGATGTATCTCGAAGAAGATATGGAATTTGACCCGAGTGAATTTGAGAAAGAGTTTGAAAAGGAAATATACCCTCGATCAGGAGATTCTCTCATCGAATTTTTGAATAGAAAGAAGGAAAAAGACGAAGATGTGTCATTATGCCCACCTTGCAGCGTAGTGTTCGATAAATCGGCTGCCAAAACTTTCAGAACAGAACAGATGAAGAAGATCGAGAACCAAGATAAAAGGAAAAATGACAAAGTAGATCAAACAGTCCGACCAACGATCGAAGAAAGTCAGCAGAAATCCGTTGGTTCTGGTGTTAGTGAAAATCGGAGGCAATGGATTAGAAGAGAGATGTATCCTTCTCGAGGAGGAAGAGGTAGACTTCAAAGTAATGATGTCTTCGAAAGACTCTCATATGATGATGAATCGACCACTAGATTCCCAACATTCCAAAGAAGATTCCGAGGAAGGCCCTGGAGAAGAGGAGGAAGGATCCCCTATTGGAATAATTACAGAAACTTTGAAGAAAATGTTGCACCGATAGAGAGTCATTATACAAGAGAATTTTTCGATGACAAGAATGATGGTACTTGGGACGAACATCAAATCGGGGTAATATCAATTTTACCTGCGGAATATGTTAGCGAATACAAAGAGTACCAAGAACAAAGAGATACCGAGCAAGAAGATGACTTCTATTCAGAAAACATAAGGCCAAAAATAACATGGGTAACACAAACCTCATGTGAAATTCCTCATAGAGACGCTGCTTTCATCGATCCCCCATCTAAGGAAATGAGGTTCCACTTGAAACCATTATTACTGAACATCGAGATCCAAGGACAGATGGTGAATAGAGTCCTTGTCGATGGTGGAGCAGCAGTGAATATACTGCCAATTACTATGCTAAAGAAATTTGGCATTGAACTAAAAGACTTAGTCAAGCACAATATTATGATTTCCGATTTCAGCGGAAAGACGTCAAGTTCAGAAGGTATGATTGCCTTAGACGTAAAAGTAGGCACTTACTCGAGACCTACTGTGTTTGTTGTGGTCCAGTCGCATGCCAATTTCAATGCATTACTTGGCGAGAGTGGATTCATGGAGTCGGAGCCGTGCCTTCGACGACTCATCAAAAATTATTTATGTGGAATCGAGATGGACATCTCGAGGTAATCCCAGGAGATCAGCACGAATTTGTAACATTCGTATCTCGAGCTGGTCGAGCACCTGCAAAATCTGGCGCTTGCTCAACCATTCACCTTCGAAACAGTCGAAGATTTTAATTCAAAACTGCATGAGGAGCGTTTCCTAGAGATGAATGAGAAGAAAGGATTCATCATGATCAAAGAGGGGGCCAACCTCGAAGTGGCCGGTGAAGATGAATAGAGAATACGAAGAGTTCTTGGCTCGATTGGGAAAATATGAAGATGGGAAGAAGAGCCAAGAAAGTAGTAGTAGTAGTAGTAAATAGGGATAAATAAGTCGATTCACTCGACCAGTAGTTGCAAATAATAGCGATCAAGTTATACTTGATTGTATTTATGATTATTCTCCTTTAGGTTTCGAAAAATCTATTACATCAAATTATAAAAAAGTCGAGGCTCAAGATCCATTAGAAGAAGTTAACTTAGGAAGTGAAGAGGAACGAAACCCACGTATATCGACAAATATCTCGAGGAAGAATTAAAGAGGGACATGATTTCCTTGTTAAGAGAATATAAGGATCGCTTCGCTTGGGAATACGAAGAAATGCCTGGATTGGATCGAAGTCTCGTCGAGCATAAATTACCCATCATCGAAGGTAGAAAGCCAAGAAACAAGCACCGAGAAGATTTGCACCCGAGGTGATGAACAAGATCAAGGAAGAGGTCGAGAGACTCTTGAAAGCTAAATTCATCGAACTACCAGTGTATGTTGATTGGATTTCTAATATTGTACCTGTGATTAAAAAGAATGGTAAAATAAGAGTGTGCATCGATTATCGAGATTTGAACTTAGCCACTCCTAAAGATGAATATCCTATGCCAATAAGCTGATATGTTAATAGATGCGATAGCGGGTAATGAAATGTTGAGTCTCTTAGATGGCTATTCAGGATATAATCAAATATTTGTGTCCGAGAATGATATAGCTAAAACAGCTTTTCGATGCCTGGGGGCATTAGGTACTTATGAATGGATAGTCATGCCATTTGGATTAAAAAATGCTGGTGCAACATATCAGAGAGCAATGAATCTAATTTTTCATGATTTGATCAATGATTTTATGCAAGTTTACATAGATGACATTGTTGTTGTATCGAAAGAGAAACATCAACACTTAAATAATTTGAGAAAATCTTTCGAGAGAATGAGAAAATATGGATTAAAAATGAATCCTTTGAAATGTGCCTTTGGTGTATCTACTGGAGAATTTTTAGGATTCATAGTTCATGGAAAAGGCATTGAGATCGATAAAAATAAGGCTAAAGCAATAATAAATACCTCTGCTCCAAAAACTAAGAAAGAGTTACAGTCTCTTTTGGGAAAAATAAATTATTTGAGACGATTTATTTCTAACCTGGCTGGCAAAACTTATGTTTTTTCGTCTTTGTTAAAGTTGAAAAAAGAAGCAGAGTTTAAGTGGAAGGAGGAACATCAAGAAGCCTTCGAGCAAATCAAAATGATGTCGACGAATCCTCCGATTATGATCCCAATAAAGAGAAACAAGTCATTAAAGTTATATGTATCAAGCATCGATCGAACAATAGCCAGTTTATTAGCACAAGAAGATGAGAATGGTGTAGAATGTGCTGTGTATTATCTAAGTAGAATTTTAAATGATGTTGAAACTCGATATAGTGATATCGAGAAATTAGGATTATGCTTGTATTTCTCTTGTACAAAACTCAAGTATGTAATGAAGCCTCATGATGTAATGGTTTATTCTAGAAATAATATTTTGAAGTTTCTTTTGTCGAAACCAATTATGCATAATAGAATAGGAAAGTGGGTGTTAGCTTTGACAGAGTTCTCATTATCCTTCGAATCCTTAAAATCGATAAAAGGTCAAGTAATTGCCGATTTTATGGCCGAGCATACGATTGATTCCACCGAGAATTTGTTTATTGAAATAAGTAAATGGATAATGTATTTCGATGGTTCAAGTACATCGGATAAATCTGAGTAGGAGTTCGATTATTTCTCCAAACAATATTCCGACTAAGTTATTATTTGAGGTTCAACCCATGTGTTCGAACAACGAAGCTGAATATGAAGCCTTGATAGCGGCCTCGAGACTTTAATCAAATTAAAAGCTCGACATGTGGTTATAAGAGGTGATTCGCAATTAGTGATCAAACAAGTGCGAAAAGAGTATAAATGCATTAATATCAACTTGATCAGATATTTGGAAAGAGTGATGACTTTAAGTAAAATGTTCGATGACATAATATTCGAGTATATTCCTCGAGAATTCAATCAAGAAGCAAATGACTTAGCACAAATTGCATCGAAGTATAAGATATCCTCGAAAGGTTACAAGAAATAATTCAAATCAAAGAAAAATTACCTCAAGAAAATGAGATTTTGTACATTAATGACTTAGACGATCAAGATTGGAGAAAATCGATTATAAATTATTTGCAGAATCCCAATGAGAAAATTGACAAGAAAATTAAATATCGAGCAGTGAAGTATGTTTTGTTAAATGATGAGTTATATAAAAGAGGAATCGATGGAGTATTACTTAGGTGTTTAGGAAATGATGATGCTTACTTAGCAATGGCCGAAGTACATAATGGAATATGTGGGGCCCACACGGTAGGTCGGAAAATGAAATGGACATTAACTCGACAAGGTTATTACCGGCCCTCGATTTTAAAAGATTGTATCGAATATGCCAAGTCCTGTGAAGAATGTCAAAAGTTCAATCCGATACAACAGGTGCCCGCGAGCGAATTACACTCGATCATTAAACCTTGGCCTTTTAGAGGTCGGGCTATAGACTTAATCGGACAAATCTTTCCACAATCATCGAAAGGACATAGGTATATAATTGTTGTTGTCGATTACTTTTCAAAATGGGTAGAAGCAATACCACTCGAAGGATGTCGATCAGCAGGATGTAATTGATTTTATTGAAGAATACATCGTTTATCGATTTGGGATCCCACAGTCTATCACTACAGATAGAGGGACAGTGTTTACTGGTAGAAAGATAATTCAATACGCTGAATCGAGAAATATTCAATTATTAACGTCAACCCCATATTACGCTCAGGCCAATGGGCAAGTCGAAGCAATTAACAAAGTAATCATTGGGCTAATCAAAAAACATGTTGGTAATAAACCAAAAACATGGCATGAAACGTTATTACAAATTTTATGGGCTTATCGAAATTCACCTAAAGATTCCTTACAAAATACCCCATACAAGTTGGTATATGGACACGACGCAGTCTTACCTATCGAAATAAATATTGAATCGAATCGAATACAGAGGCAGAATGATTTACCCAGTTGTGATTATTGGAGTTTGATGTATAATGAATTAAACGAACTCGATGAAGTAAGAGTGCAGGCGTTGAATAGTATGATGTTGTAGAAGAATCAAATTGCTCGAGTTTATAATAAAAGAGTTCGAAAGAAAAAGTTTAACGAAGGTGACTTAGTGTGGAAAACAATTTTACCAATGGACAAGAAATGTAAAAGCTATGGGAAGTGGTCACCAAATTGGGAAGGTCCTTTCGAGGTTGTTAAAATTTTATCGAGTAACGCTTATTCGATTATTGATTGGTATAATAAAGATAAAGTGTTATCGATAAATGGAAATTATTTAAAGATATATAAGCCTCGAATAAGAGAAATAAACATTCAACAATTAAATTGAATAATATTCTACAAAGATAAGTATCGAGTCTTAAGTTGATCAAAATCTATTAACAATTGATTCCAAGATAAAGAAATCGAATGCTCTTCGACGGTCAGATCTTGTTTACGCTCTATGCTCTGCCCCAAAGATAATGCGACTTCTTTTGCAGAGGATTTGATCGTATCTATCTCTGAAGCAACAAAATCCTTCTGCAATTTAAGTTGAGCGAGTCTCTTCTCCAGCTGCTCGATCTCGCAATCGATCGAAGCTTGTGTAAACAATACCTCCGCCAGCTTCAACTTCTGAGTCTTCAATAAACTTGATTTTTCAACTTGGAAGGTGGCAATGTCGGAGAGCCTAGTCGAAATCGATTGCTTTTTCTTTCTCGCTGCATATGCCTTGTTAAACAAATCGGCAGCCGCCGCGACCTCCGCATCGAGACCCATTGGAAGATCATCATCAAGGCACGTCTCGAGGGCAGTGATAATATCTTGGAACTGCCTTTTCTTGTCACGCGACTCCACCAAAATTTCGAGGGGCGAGGAATAAAAGAAAGATCGAAAGCGTTGCTTCAGCTGGTATGGTCCTTCAGTTGAAGTCATGGGCGACTTAGAAGAGCTCGACGGTGTCGCTTCTGTAGATAATAGAATATCGAGGATAGAAAAAGGGTCTTCTTCGATTGCAGCTCGATATTCTAGCACAGTGCTCGGAGCAGGCACATCTATCTCTGGTAATGACGCCGAGAGCAACTCGATAGAGGGCATCGCAAAAGGAGGAGAATCCTCTTGCTCCGCAGAAACAGGGGAAGGAGAGCCTTGGACTTCGATTATTGGAATATTTACTGAAAAGAAAGAAATCAAGAACGTAAATCGAGAGGTTCATAATAGAATGAAATGAAAAGTGACAATGAAAAGTACAAATACCAGGGGAAGGTAGAGCAAGTGGTGCCGAGGCAGGAGGAAGAATCTGTACAGCCTCAGGTTGCTGTAAATCGAAAACCATCATCAGAACAAGAAATGCACAAAAAGTTAAAGCAATCATACAATGGTATATAAGATACCTCAATGAGGGGCGTTAATAGTTGAGATTCGACGTTCGTCGATACAGTCTCCGATGGAAGATCCTGAAAATCAAATTTTGAAACCATGTTATAAATTTTATCGAGACTTAAGAACATAGAATTTGTATAAAAAAGGAAACTTACGTGACTTGAGCGAGTGGCAGGTGTTGTTGTCGTGGGGATCGTATTAGAGTCCGTCGATAAGGGATCGAGAGCAACTGGTTGAACAGATCGAGGACTCTTCGATTTTTGTTTCTGAAAATTGAAGATCGAAAAGAGATAAGTATAAAAATATGGATTGATCAGACAGAAAAATGAATAGGACAAAACAGAAGTCAAAAGAAACCTTTGATTTTTTCGAAGAAATAGAAATGGTGGCCGAGCGTTTGCGTTTTCTGACTAAGGCTGACAGGTCTGATTCATCTGAGGATTCCCAGTCCTCTTGTCCCTTCTCCTGACCCTTCTCGACAGCAGTGACCTTAGTAGATTTCGAAACTGCCAATAAAGGAAGACAGATTAGCTTATAATATACAGAATCAAAAAAAGTATAAGAAAGCAGTAAAATCTCACCAAAAGGTGATGGAGTCAAAATCTTGACTCGCTCGATATGTACAAGCCAGGTAGGCAAAAGAGCCTCAGGGAGGTTAAGGTAAGGGAAATAAGATAATTTCGAGACAGAAATATCTTTATTTTTGGGTTTTGGGCGACGTGTTTCCCTGAGGGATCTCAGTTCTCGAACCCATTTAGGATGAGTTAATGGTTTGGCAAGTTCAAAAGGAGCTGTGGGAAAAGTGGGAAGGCGATTTGGACAATACATTTCAAAAGGGGTTCTACCTAAAGGATTGATTATTTTGTGGTTCGATCGATTAGTGTCTGTTTTATTGGATAAGGAGATAACAGCATCATAATAGGTCGATTCTAATTTCAGGGGGGTGTAACATATTTGATAAAAGTTCTCGAATCGAGATATTTGAAGACAGTGGAAGTGTGTACCTTTCTTCGATTTCGATTTGTCCTGCAACACAAGAGAAGGTTGAGCAGTCAGTTTCTGTCGAACTTCATCAAAAGTAGCATGACTACCCGAGAACCAACCGGCCCACCATTGAGAAAAACCCACAGTAGATAAGTAATTTGACTCGAAAGCATAGGGGTAAAAGTGCATCGAGGTTTTTGGTAAAAGCTCAACGAGCTCCCGACTAATTGTGGATTCAGTTAACTTGGACTTTGGGGAGGTATCAAGAGAGAAGAAAGGCAAAGATTGGCTCAACCCAAATTGTCTCGAGAAAAGTTGGGGGTAATAGGTGACAAGCTTAAAATCTTTCGACTGAAAACCCGATACCAACACATCGTGGGTCAAATAATTACTCCATACATCTATCAGCTCCGATTGTAACCCAGGAGTCGAAGCAGGAAACTTTGATTTAAACAAAATCGACCCCCTAAGTTGGCCACTTGTTCGTCCAAGATTTACAGTAAATGGGGCCAAAGTTGAGTCGAAAGTGAATCTGGTTAACAAAAAATGAAGGTATTTACAGTAGGTAGCTTCATCAGACTTATGGCGAGGGTGACGAGAGGATAATCGGGCCCCTTCTATATTTACACTCGGGGGGACGGAAGAAATTCGAGGAAGGATGCTCTCAAAAATCGAGGTGAGCCACAACTGTACAAACCAAATGGGGCCAGAATAGTTCCTCGATGCTTTAGGAGTGTTCAAGATTTCGACAGCTTCGTCGAAGGCAGCATATACATGGGCTAGCAGAAGTTTAGCCAAACATATCCTAGGTTGGCCTATGTGCAAAAGATATGCAAGGTTAAACAGATGAGAGGAAATTTGGATCGATCGAGGGCAAAAAACATGAGTGCACAACCAATACACTAAAAATGCCACGTGCTCTTCATCGGTAACAGCTATCGAAGGGTCATCGATAAAATGCTTCTCGAGGAAATGACCATAGGCCTTCGATTCCCAATCAATTTTAGACTTCAGAGAATTATCCGAAGGACATGTACCCTTGAAGTATTTTTCCCCCGTAGGTTTCAAGCCAGTAATAGCCGCGACCTCAAAAAGGGTGGGTGAAAGTGGGCCACAAGGCAACTCCAAAGCATGTAAATCTTTGTTCCATAAGTGCACCGCAGATAGAAACATTGCCATGTCCAAAAACGACAGATCACATCGAGACAGGTGCAAAAAGTCAAAAATTCCAACATCCTTCCAGTGGCTCCCAAACTTAGTTTTTACCCTATCAAACCACCTAATGAAGGAAGGTTTTTTGGAAGGAGGGCCTGTTCTATATACCTTAGAGGTAAGATTCAAAAAATCAACCCTAACTTCAGGATGATGTATAAGAGCCGGGCTAATCGAGAGGTTGAGAGGGGAGAAAATGTCATCTATAGGACGAAGTGGACCCCCAAAAGCAAAATTAACCCCCTCAGCAGTGTAAGGGATAAGTACCTGCGTTTCAGCAATTTTGCGGGAAGCCTCCTCCATCAAAGGGACTGGAGCGAACTTCTGGTTGTTAATCTCCAGCAGGTTAGAAGGCAATGAGGAAAGGGGTGGAACGGAAAAGTCAGAAGATTTCGACGAGGTGGCCATCTTAGTGAGTATAGGAAAACAGAAAGAGAAGGGTTAACGAATGAGGTAACAGGGACGAAGGCAGGAACTCAAAGGAGAAGATGAGATTGCAAAGAGGGTGATAGTTCGCGTAAAGACCAGAGTAAAGATCAAGGAAAGGTTAAAGGGAAATCGTCTAGGGAGTTGGAAGCGACGGAAGGGAAAGGTAATTAATGTAACTTGTACTGAAAGGCAACAGACTGACGAGACGGCGACGTAAAGTGGAAAAGAAACCTAAAACCCCTTTTAACCCTAGAGCCCCAGAAACCCTAAACCCTAAATCCTGTGGGCTTTCAAACACTAAGGCGGGAATATTGAAAGAATATAAAACAGAAATCATTTATATTCTTCCAAGGGGGCATTTTGTTAGTAGAAAATCAAGAAAAACGATCAAAATCGAAGGAAAGAAATGTGACTCGATAAGATAAACAAAAATTCATTCGATGTCTAATTAGAAATACGTAGCATATAGCATCGAGAAGCACAATCGAGAATCGAATGAATAATAATCAAATGACTATTGTCGAAAAAGGAATCGTAATCAATTCGAAGTTCTCGAAAAATACAGAATCGAGAGTAAAGAAAGCCAATGTGGATATCGAGACTTTGGCCAAATCGTGAAAGGAAGTAAGTCGAATGCACGTATAAAGAGCAGTTTTGAAATCATGGGAAAAAGTCGGAGATCGTGAGAACGTGGGAAACTATAGAAGATAAACTGCCATACGCACGTAGAACGTGGTAGCAGTCGTGTTAACTGCTCTTGGAAGGCGTGAAGGATGCCCTATAAATAGAGCAAAGGAGGAAGGAACGGGGAGCAGAAATTGGCAGAAAACAGAATCAATAGTGAAAAGTCTACCGGAGAAACGACGAACACCATGAAGCTTCCGCAATCTGGATTTCCTTGCTCACCGAGTACATTTACCACTTTCTGTATTTTCCTTGGTAATTTATTTTGATGCAACTTAAATTCAGCAGTTTTATGTTTCTGTATTTTCGATTCCTTGTTCATTTCAATTCAATGAAAATTTAAGTTTATGCATTTAAGTTTCCATGTTATTTAATATTCTGCAAATCTCGATTTAATTGCCATTTACATTTCCTGCACATTTCGATTCCCTGCCATTTATATTTGCACTATTTTTGATTCCTTGTCATTTACAATTAATGCAATTTTGGGGTTTTTGCACTTTATATTTTCTTGCAATTTAATGTTCTGTTTCTCGATTCGATACTTTACTGTTTTCAGTACTTTAAATACAAAAATACCAAAAATAGTTTTCTTGATATCTTGTGATTTTCGATCCTCATACACGTTTTCGATTGAAAGTCAGACTGCTAGCCTAAGTAAAAAGAACTTACGTGGGAGGATTTCGATTAGGACCATAATACTGTTTAGAATCGAAATCGATCGAAATTCCACCAGAAACACAATGTCATGAAATTATATATTTTTAATCGATGTAATTCAAGCTTTTTCATTCTACATCAATAGAAATTATTTTAACATCGATGTAGATCATGTGAGGTTAGGTTTGTTACTAATTTAATGTTAAGTAAGGTTTCTTCAATAAATATCTATGAGGCTATTAATTTTCTATCCCAAGTGTAAAATTGTTTCGAACAAATTGATTTTTTTTAATACTTTATTTTCACATACATACTTTTGTATATGTATACTATTCCAGATACATAGAATCTGCATTTCTCAAATATATAATCATAAATGTGATTTAAAAAATCACTAGTGGAAAAATAGCATTCTATGACGAGTTTTTATCACGGTCGTAGTCCACCCGTCATAGTATATAGCGCGGTGGCAATTTTGTAATTAAATCATAAACTTTCTATGTCAGGTAAATTTTAACCGACATAGTAAGTGGAAAGTTCACTTTCTATGTCGGTTAAAATTTACCCGACATAGAAAGTGAACTTTCTATATCGGTTATAATTTACCCGACATAGAAAGTGAACTTTCTATGTCGGTTAAGTTTTACCCGACATAGAAAGTACTTTTTATGTCGGTTAAAATTTAACCGACATAAAAAGTACTTTCTATGTCGGTTGAAATTTAACCGACATAAAAGTACTTTCTATGTCGGTTGAAATTTAACCGACATAGAAAGTGTATATTAAATAAAAAAATTAAATATATAAGTATATAAATATTTATATATCAAAATATATTTGTATTTATATATTTTGTATATAAATATAATTTATTTGTAAGTTATGTATCAGAAATTTGTAGTAGTTTAGTGGTTGGAGTATCAGTCTCCAACTTTAAGGTACTAGGTTCGAATCTGTTAGACACAAATCTCTTAAACGAGATAATAAATCCTACCGAGTGACAATTTTTTGTAAAAAGTCCATTACTTTCTATGTCGGTCCATCACAACCGACATAAAAAGTCATACTTTCTATGACTCTGTATCTATGTCGCCTCTTTAACCGACGTAAAAAGCTCATTTTAACCGACATAAAAAACCTTTTTTCACTAGTAAATGACAATTGTGTAGAAGCATTCCTATCATAACAAAGTTTTCTTTAATATTTAATATAGATATATTTTCAGAACTCACAAACAAGATCATTAATAACATTGATTAACTCACAAAGCAACATTTTATTGAGAAAAAAAAGTTAAATTACTTATCAATTATACATTTTTTAATATAATATATTTTTGAGTATATAGTGCATACATGGATAGTAGAAAAAATTACAATATTTTTCAATTTCATTTCATCGTCATGTTTAATAAAACTATAAACTTTTATTTTATATGAATTAATCGAGTTTTTTTTTTTTTCATATATTGAGATTCAAAAAAGAGAAAGTGGGAAAGTGTGATTGGAGGAAGTGTCACTCCTCAATAACTACCCAGTTGACAATGTAGTTAGTGGTGCCATCTCCAGAAAACGAGAAGAGAAGAAGAAACAATGGCCAACACAACAAGACCCACACACACCATGTCCAGTCTCCCTTCAGCTCTCACCTTCCCTTCTTTTCTTTCTTTCTTTCTCTTCAAAAACTCCCTAAACCCTTCTCCACCCTCCTTTTTCTTCTTCCTCGTACCTCTCAATGCCCCCTGCAAAATTACCAAACTCTCCCTTCCGTTCATCTGCATCCCATCCAAGTCTTCCATCTGCAGACTCACTTCCCTCACTTGCATTTCTGTCCCCCACGTCACCGCCACCCCGCACAGTGCCTCCTCCCCTGCTGCCGTCGAGAACCGCACCACCACCTCCCCGCTCAGCCAGTGCTTCTCCACAGCCACCGCCGTCCCACTCGACACATCCACCGCGCGCCGCGCCGCCGGGTCGATCACCACCCACGTCAACCTCAGCTTCTCCTCCAGTTCCCGACACGTGGCCTCGTCCACCGGATACGTCACGCCCGCCCGCACTGCATCCTTCGGGTCAACCACATCGATTCGGAAAGGCGAGCACCGGAACCACTCGGTCGCAGTTTCCGTCTCCACCACTTTAGACAATATCAGCCGTTCGCCGTGGAAGAGATCAACGGCTGAGATCAGTTCCCGCGAGTGTGGGTTTCTCGGGAGAATTTTGGAAACGCACGGGGAGGGGAAGGAGTCCGCGAAGAAAGAGCGATGGCCCTCGGGGAACGTGTCGATGACGTCTCGGACGCGTGGCGCGAGAGTGGAGGGCCACGTGGCGTGGCATGTTTTTTTCCATAGGGGCTCGTGCGAGGCGAGCGTATGGAGCTGGGAGCACGTGGTTGCGGCGGAGGCAATGGCGGGGCCGGCGAGGCGCGTGAGGATATGGGTTTGGATTATGTCGGGGTGGACATCGGAGAGCGTAGTGGCAGAGGCGGCGGTTGTTTCCGCCGCCTTAGGATGGTCGGCGGGAGTGGAAGGCATGGTGTTTGCGTGGGAAATGTGTTGTGTTTTGTAGTTTGGGTGGTTTTTTAAGTTGGGGTTGGGGCGAGGAGGGAAATGTGAGTTATATAACCGTCGTGAGCGAAAGCACAATGATGAATGTAGACTCCTGAGGGTGATTGGGTTGTTGAGAAGTGATTTTAGTCCCTGTTTGTTTGAAATGATTTGCGACGAAATACTGTTCACGAAGACAAAAACACGAGATTCACCCATGTTTGGTTAAACTGATTTGCGACGAAATGCAGGCGAGGAAAAGGGGAAGATGAGAGAGAGAGTTTCTTCGCTGAGGTGCGAAGAAAAGAGATGAAAGTAATGAAAAGTCGCTGTTACCTTGCAATATATGATAGCGGTTAAATCTTAACCGCTATTATAACAGCACTTGTAATAGCGGTTAAAACTTAACCGCTATTATATATCACTTCTAATAGCGGTTAAAACATAACCGCTATTATATATCACTTCTAATAGCGGTTAAATCTTAAACGCTATTATATATCACTTAAGATAGCGCTTACAGAGGAACCGCTATTATATCCTCCAATATTTCGCTCGAGCGAGACATAGTCGCTCAAGCGAAACACAACCCGAGACTCGAAGAAATTAAAATATGGTTGTATATGATAGCGGTTCCACTTGGAACCGCTATCTAATATACACTTTAGATAGCGATTCATGAGAAACCGCTATTATATCCTCCAATTATGATCGATCATTACCTAAATCTAATCGATCAGAATCATATTTCGCTCGAGCGAGATATAGTCGCTCAAGCGAAACACAACCAGAGACTCGAAGAAATTAAAAATTTGGTTGTATATGATAGCGGTTCCACTTGAACCGCTATCTAATATACACTTTAGATAAGCGATTCTGAGGAACCGCTATTATATCCTCCAGGTTATGATCGATCATTTCAAATTATGATCGATCAGTATCGTTTTCACTCGAGCGAGATATAGTCGCTCGAGCGACATGCAACTCGAGGCTGAATCTTAAAATATTTTTTGAATATTATGTTTTTAAATTTGCTATTAGAGAAAACCTTTCAGAATTCAAAATGTTAAATACTTTTAAATATTAAAATTAACTTTATCAAAAATTAGGAAAACAAAATTTATCCAAAAGAGTTCAAAAATGTATAAGAGTATTCTCAATTTTGAGTTTAATTATATTGTTCATTCTCAAAGTAGAAATTTATATTGTAGTTATTTAATTTACATTTTGTGATCTTCTTAAAATTAGCATCAATAACATTAAACTTTACATTTGATTCATACCTAACTAATTATAGATTAAAAGGAAAGTGGTATAACCATGCATTTTACTTTTCTATTTACCTTATTCTTTTAATTATTTTATATAATAATAATCAAAATATTCACATGAATATGGGCATTTTCCAAAATAATATTATTGTATTATTGTTAAAATTAGCATCAATAACATTACACTTGATCTTCTTAATTATATTGTTCATTCTCAAATTAGAAAATTATATTGTAATTATCTTCAATTTATTAAAAGTGTAATTAAATCTCTATTTTCTTAATTTTTTTTTTCAAACTTCTCAATGCTACATTTTTGTAACTTCTATCATTATATTATCATCCTCATCTCCTCCCATGTTCTACTTTATCTTTACAATAGTTAATATTCTTAAATAATCTATATTTTTAATTATAATTTTTTAATATATATTTTAGAAATTAATCAATTCTAAGCTATTATTTGAAAAACTAATCAATTCTAATCAATAATTTAGAAAAATAATCGATTAGAATTAATTATTTGAAAAAATTATGAAATATGATCGATCATTTCAAAAATCTAATCGATCAGAATCATATTTCGCTCGAGCGAGATATAGTCGCTCAAACGAAACACAACCCGAGACTCAAGAAATTAAAATATGGTTGTATATGATAGCGGTTCCACTTGGAACCGCTATCTAATATACACTTTAGATAGCGATTACGGAGGAACCGCTATTATATCCTCCAATTATGATCGATCATTTCAACTTATGATCGATCAGGATCGTATTTCGCTCGAGCGAGATATAGTCGCTCGAGCGAAATACGGCTTATGAGCTCACACTTTGAGAGTTGCTTGTAGCCTACCTAAGCTCCGCTTTTTCAGTTCAATCCAATCAGCGAGTGGGATTAGAGAGCAAGACTGTTCAAAGTTTGTTTTAATCTGTTGAAATAGCCGTTATAATCTGTTAAAAATCCTTTCAACCCATTAATGCGTTCTTGTTCTTTAACGGAATTGTTTTAGTCGATACGACCAAGTTTTTATCAGTTAAAACTTTTTACAAATATTTTCTAAGAGTGATTTAATCGATTGATTCGCGGTTTAATCGATTGATTCGATTTAAAACTTTCTTATAACACTTTTCAAGTTATTTTAAGCTGATACAAAGAAGTTTTAATCGATTAAAACCACGCACGAAATTTTTTCTACGTCATTTTAATCGATTGAAATGTGTTTTAATCGATTGAAATGCGTTTTGACTTTATCTTTGACTTCATCAAATCACTGAGATCTTTGCTAGTCACTCGAGCGAGATCAGTTTCGCTCAGCGAAAAACAACCCGAGGATGAAAATTATGTGCAGGTGTCTTCGCTCGAGCGAGTTTACGGTCGCTCAAGCGAAATATAACTTGTAATAGCGGTTTTAGGTGAACCGCTATCTAAAGTGTCGAGGTTTTGGAACCGTGATCGATCATTTTGGCAAAATAATCGATCATTTGAATTATTAGTCAAATAATTATTTAATTATTAGTCAAATAATTTATTTAATATGTCAACATTATTTGAATATGGATATGCAATGTACATAATTTTGTAATTGTTTATTTATATAATTTTTAATAACTATCTAAAAAAAGTTAATTTTTTAAATTTGTTTCCAATTACAAACACTTTTAAATTTGTTTTTTCTTTTAAATATATAATCAATATTAAAATATGGATAATTAATTAAAAAATTATATTTATAATCATTTGAACCTTATTTGATACAAAGGGTAAAATGGTAATTTTCTTAAATAATAAACATAAAATTATAATTTTTATATCTCATATTAATCAAATCATTTACAATTTCCCATAAACTTTCCTTTCACTTTTCAATCATCTCCTTTTCTCTTCAAATCCCTCCTTTTCCACTCTCTCATTTTCACTCTCTTAAATCACTCCATCCAAACAAAGCCTTAAAAAGTAATGAAGTTCAAAAATAACGTTCGGATAATTTTTTAGTAACATTCTCTACAAAAGTAAGGAAATAGAAAAAAAAAATGATTATATGTACTTTCAAAAGACATAATTAAGGAAGTTGATAGCTGAAAAGAAGTGGGGGTGTTAGAAAATGGCAAGTAACAGGCAAATAGGTCAAAAATAAATAATGTTTTCTTACGTACTACATTAGACCAAATAATAGTGTCATTTTCAGAGTAAGTAAGTTACCTTATTATAAGAAATCTTAAATATAATAAGGACCGACTTAATTCCTAAGCAATATCAATTAAATGGATGAGAATAATTTATAACTGCAACCTTTTTATTATGTACAGTAGATTAGGGTTTTGAAGGCACAATAATAGAAAGAAGAACTAATAATAGAAGCTGGCAATGTTTATTATGTCACCTCATTCAATCAATAATGTTTAAATAAATGAAAAGTGATCATACGTATTTGATTTGATATTTAAAAATTTTATAGTTATATTTTGAATATAAAAAATATTTAACTCTACTTTAATTTCATCATGAATGATTGATTCATCTGAATTCCAATGCGATGTACAACCAAACACTCATAGAAACAAAATCTGCTGACTACACTGTATACCAGTTTTCTAGCCCTGACCTAAATTATCTAGCTACATGGTTCATTATTATGACTATAATTTTGTATTTTTCTTGGGTACGATAATTTTAATAACGTTGATGATGATGGATATTTTGTATTAAATAAATAAATACTACTGTAACGTCATGCCTCTGACATTATCATAATCTATTTGTGCAAACTTTTGGTTTGGTCTTGGAAATATCGCTGCACTGTCCCTAGTCCACACGGAAGTAATTAAATTAATTTAACGGGAATTAATATTTTTAAACTTAATGTCTTCCAACTGTTTTTTGTATTTTTTTATATTTAATATTTAATTATATATAAAACATATCTAGTAGTAGTTATTTTTGGCCTTTTGACGACAAATAAAGGATCCTTTCTAGTTAGAGATACACAAAGTATAATATTTTCCTACTATAGAAATTGAATTAATTAAGATGAATATGTCTTACGCTTTGTTTGAAATTTCACTGCAAGTCCGCAACTTCCTGTTAACCTATCCATTCAGGAAGTTGCTTACCTTATTGTAAGATGAAGTTGACAAAAAAATGGGACCTGCTTCTGACTACAAATAATTTTCTTTTATATAACATGGCCCTTTGAGTAAAACAAAAAAAATTCCAATTTATGCATCTTTCAGATTTCAAAATATCTAAATTGAAATTGATTCTTAAGTATTCTAAATGAATCATTTCATTACATTTCACAATAAATTTATTAATAAAGAATAATATATATGGATGAATTTAAAATATATTTTAATATATATTTTTTTAACTAATTTACCTATCTGTTTGTAATTAATAGTTGGTTTATAATTATTTGTTTTCTAATTTGTTAGTAACTCTTTTTTGCATTGATGTTTTATATATACTTTATTTTATTTTTATAATATTTCATAATGTAAATATGATTCTTTTTTCATATTTTGATTTTAATAATATTTTTTAATGAAATATTTTATTGTGATATAGAAAATTTTCAATTCATTGAATTTTTTTAAGAAGGAAATTTTATTGAAACTATTAAATTTATTTTTTGGAACCATATCACATCATCGATAAGAAGAAACAAGATTAATTGAAATAGTATTTTATAAGTACATATTTATCTTGAAAAAATTAATTATTTCTTTCCTTTTCGATCACTTGAAAAAGAGTAAGATGTTTCATATTTTTCAATAATTTCTTATCTCTAATAAACTTATAAGTAGGATTCGAATTTATATGAAATTTTGACCATCTGTCAAAGAAAAAAAGAGTGGTTCTATATCAATGAAATCTCATCATCTATATGTAACGAATTAATGTAGTATATTCAAATCATAAAAAAAGTTTGAAGAAGTCTCTTAGGTCTTTCTTATTTTATTTTTCCTTTTTTTTAGTCATAAATAAGAAAGAAATTAACACTTGACGTTCATAATTATTTATATCTTCATAGAAGTGAGAATGTTATAAATGTTCTTGTTTGTTCTTAATTTTATCAATTATTATTCTTAGAATAGATTTATGATTACAACTCTTAGAACAAAAACACAAGGTAGAATTTGTTGATAAAAAAATCTTTACAACCTCTAAAATCTGATATAGTAGTTTCTGGATTGTTTATTCATAATTTTTTTATTCATTAAAGCATTATTTAGATAGATCAAACAAATAAAATATGAAAAGATATAAAAGTATCATATTTATTAGAAAATCTTCTTCGTATTTCGAAATTATAACTAGAAGTTTCTTCCATGAAAAAAAAGGTGATCACTCTATCATTAATTTCTTTAGATGACTTCGTATTATTTGACATGAATTATAAATTTAGACTTATCCTATTGGTATATGCACCACAAAGTGTTCTTGCAATGTTTTACCTATTATTACTCAACAAAAATTAAAAGACCAAGTAATATAACAAGTTACTCATCTATATGCACCTATTGCGGACATCATGGATAAAATGTTTATTATGGTAAACATGATTTTCCTCCAAACACTTACAATAAAGGAAGTAAAGGGACATATAATCGAAATGGAAAAATATGCACTTAGTGTGGTCATACTATCAAAGTATGTTATGTTATAGTGTACATATGTTTCCTTATGGATATAAAGTTTATAATAGCAAGAATGTAGTCTAATTACAAAATTATTTATACTAACAAACAATAAGTTCCGGAGAACCAAAATCTTCACTTTTCACCCCAATAGTTTTAAGTCTTGTTTGCTTTGATACAAAAGTTCAACAGTAAAAATTCATTATCTTATTCTTCACATATAAACCATATTAGTTATGCTACTTTCATGTTCTTGATAATCCCTTTCCTTAGGCAAAATTTGTCCAATTATTTATGTTAAAACTCTTCACACAACATCATGAATTTTAGATATAAGAGCCACAAACAATGTATTTTCTTCTCTTTCACATGTTCCTTCATATAAACCTATTCATCTTATCACTGTCAAATTATTATTGCTACTCATTCTAGTATCTTAACATTTACATAGTCTTTTTGCTTAAATGATGTTTTGTGTATTTCCACATTCACCTTGTATCTTATCACTCTTTATAAACTTGTTTCCTCTCTTTAATGTGAGATAATTTTCTCTCCTTATTTGTGTATCATACAAGATGTGAAAACTAAGAAGATGATTGATGTTAATGGAGGATTATACAATTTTATTATAGAAACTATTAACTCACATGCTTCTATTTCAATCATTGTTTATCATAAATGTAATATATTGACCAATTGATCTGAGACACTATCGTATAAGTTTTTTTGTCTCATGAAAGATTACTTTTTGTGAAATAATATTATCCTATTTGTATAATAATACTTGTTATCATACCAAACAAAAGAAACTTCATTTTTCTTTAAATCATTCTCATGTATCTGAATCTTTTATATTGATATATATGACCTAGTTAAAAAATTTGTATGGTACATAAATAATTTTGGACTATATATATATTATCATACATGTTTCACTTGAATTTTTCTAATAGCATTAAAGTTGTAATGATTGGGAACACAAATACAATAAAAAACGAAAGTAAATAATAAAAACATAAAGAATTTACGTGGTTCAGTCAAAGTAACTTATGTCTATGACCGCACTAGATTGTAGTTCTTATTTATACAATTAGGTTTACAATTACATGAGTATTTATAATAAAAGAATAAGTAAATGGGTCAGACCCAATAATCCTTCAGACTTCACATACTTAATAATCTCCCACTTGGAGGCTGATCACATTAAACACACTCCAAAATAAATCTAGTAAACCTCAAAGTTATAACAACCTCAAACTAGTGTAATGTCTTCTCAACAATTAACCATGAAGGCCAATTGAAATTATGCAAAACTTCAACTTCTCAGTAGTAACCACCTTGGTCAACATATCTACAGGATTCTCTAACCCAAGAATTTTCTCTAAAAACAAAGTATCATCACTTATTAGTCCTCTAATAAAGTGATACATCAATTGGATGTACTTTGTTCTTGCATGAAAAACAGGGTTCTTTGCAAGATGAATGACACTCTGACTATCGCTATAAAGAGTATTGTAACCCTACTTCTTGCCTAACTCCTCAAGAAAATACTTCAACCAAATCATTTCCTTACTGGCTTCCGAGATAGCCATGTACTCTACTTCTGTGGTTGAAAGTGCAACATTTTCCTGAAATCGAGACATCTAACTAACTGTTGTGTCACGTATTGTGAAGACAAATCCTGTAATACTCTTCTTTGTGTCTAAACAACCTCCCAAATCTGCATCGGAATATCCTTTCAATATGACATCATTTCTTCTAAAACATAATGCAGTTTTAGAAGTACCTTTCAAGTAGTGTAACAACCACTTGACAACTTCTCAATGCTTCCTTCTTGGATTAGACATGAATCTACTAACAACTCTCGCTGCATGAGTAATGTCTAGTAGTACTCCCAAAGGTGTACTTACGATTTTGACATCCTGCATATTGAACTTCTCTAACACTTTCCCAATATACTTCTCTTGAGATAATATTAGGGAACCTTCAAACTTGTTCTTGCTGATATTCATGCTCAAAATCTGCTTTACAATACTCAAATCCTTCATCAAAAACTCTTCAGACAAATTTGTCTTCAATCTATTAATTTCATCTGCAACTAATATATCATCAACATACAGTAGTAATATGATATAGGATGAACCAAAATTTTTCATATAACAACACTGATCTACGACACACTTCTTGTACCTTATCCTACTCATAAAACTATCAAACTTTAAGTACCATTGTCTAGGTAATTGCTTTAACCCATACAAATTTTTGGTCAACTTGCAAACCAAGTTCTCTTTCCCTACAACTTGAAAACCCTAGTTGCATCATGTAGATGTCTTCATCAAGGTCACCATGCAAGAATGTTGTCTTAACAATTAACTACTCTAGATGTAAATCCTCTGCATCTATAATACTTAACACAAGTCTAATGGTAGTCATTTTAATATAGGAGAAAAAATCTCATTATAGTCAATACCTCTTTTCTATTGAAAGCCTTTCACGACTAACCTTGTCTTGTATCTCTTGTTCTCATCATGTTCTTTCTTGATCCTAAAGACCCACTTGTTCTACAATGCCCTCTTTCCTGTTAGTAGGTCAGTCAAACACCAAGTTTTGTTTTTCTCAAGTGAGTTCATCTCCTCTTGCATGGCTAACCCCCACTGAGCTGCATCATCCATCTGCGATACCTCATCATAACACAAGATTCTTCATCGTCAGTCAACAACAAGTAATTTGTTGAAAGAGAAAACCTATGAGGAGACTTAATAACTTTATTAGATCTCCTCACTTCAACTACTGGGATGACACGAGTAGTCTCCTCAATAGTTATGTCTCCTAACCTCTCACATTTTCCTGATAGATCATCTTTTGTAATATCCTTTAACACTACCTTTTCCTTCTCTATTGGCTTCTTTTCAGCTTCAACTTTTGTCTCAATTTTATCCTTATACATTGCATTTTCATTAAATGTAACATCTATGCTTCTAATGATCTTTTTGTTTTGATCATCCCAGAAGCGATATCCCATATCATCTGCTTCATAGCCAATAAAAATACACCTTTTTGCTTTCGACCAAGCTTGTCTTTGTTAACATCTTTAACACGAACATAAGAAGCACAACCAAATACTTTCAAATGAGAAAGACTTACATCCTTACCTTGTCATTCTTCCTTAGGAATCTTAAATCTTATGGGAACTGAGGGTCCTCGATTTATGAGGTATGTTGTTGTACTCACTATTTCTGCCCAAAATTTCTTCGGTAATCTTGCATGGATTCTCATACTTTTTGCCCTCTCATTCAGGGTCCTATTCATTCTTTTAGCAATACCATTATGTTGAAGTATCTCAAGAACAGTTTTAAGCATTCTAATTCTATTCTCAGCATAGTAATCAACAAATGCAGTACAACTATATTCACCACCATTATCAGACTTTAAACATTTATTTTTTAACCATGTCCCATTCTCAACAATGAATTTCCACTTCTTAAAGGTATTAAATACTTCTGATTTTTGTTTCAAAAAAATAAACTCATACCTTTCTAGTGGAATCATCAATGAAGGTGACATAGTATCGTGATCCTCCCAATGATGAGACTGATGTTGGCTCATACATATATGAATGAACAAGTTCCAACTTCTCTACCTTGATTATCCTCCCTGACTTTGCAAAAGTAATTCTTTTTTGCTTCCCAAACACACATGGTTCACAGAAACCCATTTTTACCTTTTTCAATTCTAGAATCTTCCCCTTTGAGACTAGTATCTTCATACCTTCTCGCTCATGTGACCAAGCCTTTGGTGCCACAAAGTTGAAGAATGACCAAAATCATCACCAACATCATCATTAATTGAATTTACTTATTCTGTAGGTAATTCTGCCATATATAGGGTTCTTTTCTTTTAACCATAAGCAATAATTAGATTACCATTCACCACCTTCCATTTGTCTTCTTTGAATATGACTCGATATACTTGAACATCTGACATACCCACAGAGATTAACATTCTCTTGAGTCTTGGAATATATCTAACATCCTTCAGAGTCCATACTATACCCGTAGATGTTTTAAGATTTATATCTCTCATGCCTGCGATGTCTAAAGTTTCATCATCTACTAGACGCACTTTTCCAAAACTTTTACTTTTGAAATTTTTCATCAAGTCCTTGTAAGGAGAAACATAGAAAGATGTACTAGAATCCATGATCCAGGATTCAAACTTGCTCTCAACAAAACATATCAATGCATCATCACTATCTTCCTCTGTTGCATTCATTATATTGTTATGTATCTTTTTTTTAGGAGTAGTACCTTGATTCCTAAAGTGTTTGTTCTGTTGACAATTCCAATAAGTAATATTCTTGCGAGATTTGGACTATTTTTGCTCCTTGGACTTTAATCTACCACGTCTAGAGTCTTGCCTCTTTGAGGCTTTCTATCTCTTCCTTCTATGCTTCATAAGGGATTTGTTGATTCTTCAACATTCTTTTTATGAACATCCTCATTAAGGATTAAATCACTAATTCCTTCAAAAGGTTAATTTCATAGTCTCAGATGTACTAGCTACTGTCGTGACAATTCCTGACCAACTATCAGGCAACGAAGATAATAATAACAGGGCTTCTACTTCATTATCAAATTTAATATTCACTGACATTAATCTTTACAATAAGGAATTAAATTCATTTACATGATCTGTAACACTAGCACCTTCTCACATCTTCGTATTAACTAATTGACGAATAAAAAATACCTTGTTTGATGCCGATGACTTCTCATACATGTTTGATAATGCTTTTATCAAACCATATGTCGTCTTCTCATTGATAATATTGTAGGAAATATTCTTCGCCAATGTTAATCTGACAACGTCCAAAGTTTGTCGATCTAAAAACTCTCAATCTGTCCGAGATATCATTTCTAATTTATTCTCAGACAAAAGCCGGTACAACTTTTTTTTTTATAAAGATAATCTTTAATCTGCATCTTCCAAAATCTGAAATTGCTTCCATCGAACTTTTCAATCTCCACTTTCCTGTCTTCAACCATTGCTCCCACTCACATGAAAAAAAACCTAAGCTCTTGATACCAATTGTTGGGAACACAAATGCAATACAAGACAAAAGCAAATAATAAAAACAAGAAATTTACATGGTTCAGTCAAAGTGACCTACGTCCACGCCTATACTAGATGATAGTTCTTACTCACACAATTAAGTTTACAATTACATGAGTATTTATAATAAAAGAATAAGTAAATGGGTCAGGCCCAATAACTCTTCAGACTTCACATACTTAACATATTGAAGGGGATGTACCAATGTGGAGAAATTCACACTTGAGGGGGAGATTATTAGGAAATACAAGTGTGATTTTACGTCCCATATTGAGTAAGAATGAGAAAGTTGAGCAACATATAAGAAAGTATGACTCATAACCTAATGTCTTAAAGTTTTGGGTTAAGTGGTATCAATCCCTTATATGGGTTGTGCTCATCTCTCATTAATGTTGTTCTCCTTAGTAGATCCCCCTCAAAAGAACAAACAAGTGGTATCAGAGTCGAAGGTTGATTGACAATGAGTTAGAGTGATATTTGTATCGAAAGTCTTCTTGACATAGTGGATATCCAAGTGTGAGTTCACATTCAGTAAGAATGAGAAAGACCCAACAATATTATTGAAGTGTGTATTTATCATAATCATATTATATAATGTCAAATAACCTAACAACATCATGAAAGATGTTAATTTATAACGATAGATTTCAATAACCCTCCTCATTTTCCCTTAAAAAAACATAAAAGAAAATTATGCTAGCATTAACCAACTTATCATTTTGTCCATGTCCTATACTTTGCACATGACTTTGGAACAATGTTGACGTGGGATATACTTTACATGAGACTAGGAGAACTTATGCAATTATGTCATATGTTATGTGACAGGAATATGATGAAGGATAACAAACAAGCTATCAAGGAAGAATAAGTTATAAAACTTTTGTACATCATAGGACATTAAATATAAAAAATTTGAATTTTTTTTTTCATTGATCTAGTGAGACTCTTAGTCATCATTTCCATGATGTATTAAATGTCACTGTTGCGTTAGAAAATTATTTTTTAGTTCAACTATTAGATAGGGAAGTCCATATAAATACATACTATAATACTAAATTTTAATATTTCAAGGTAAGTTTTTTGCTATGTTTTTTTTTAAAAAAAATTTACAACATACTGATCTGTAAAATAATTACTAAGTTATAATATTTTATTTCATGAAAGTGTTGTTTATAGTCATAAATGAAACACATATTGGAATTAAGGTGATTAGTATGATAATTCTCATTAATACATACAAAATGTGTTAATAGTTTATGATTTCAATATGAGATTCACACATGTCTCTCTTTTCTTTTATTCTTTGGTACTGTTAGTGGGAAATCGTTAAAAGAATTGAAAGACGAAGGAAAGAAAAATCGAAGATCATATGATTGATTAAAAAAACTGATGAAGTGAAAAGATAGTTGGAAAACATTCGATGACCATGTAACAATATGGACACATAAATCGAGAATTAGAACAGAATCGAAAGAGGAATATTTAATGTCTATGTGTTGAAAAGAATCGAGAAATTTGAGTCAAAAGTAATGTTGAGAAACAAAGTGAAAACAGAAGCAATTCAAAATTCTCGAGATTTGGAATCGAAATCGAGGGAAAGGTTAACCTATCGGAATTTTGGTTAAGTTATAAAGAGAGAAACAAATTAAATTGACGTGCACATAGAACATGATAAGCGGTGGTAGAAGTCGAAGGTCAAAGGAGCGAGTTACCTCATGCATGAGAACGTGAATGCGCTTTTAATCGTAGAGCTAGAAGTAAAACCGCAAAAGACGTGCACGCAGGACGTGGTAGCAGTTTTCGTTAACTGCTCCTAAGAGATTACTTGAAGGATGCTCTATAAATAGAGCGAAAGATGAAGGAGGAGGGGGAAATTGGCAGAGGCAATAGAAGCGTTAGTGAAAAGTCTACCGGAGAATGACGAAATCATGAAGTTTCTGGCGATCTGGATTTCCATTTTCATTGACTACCTTTATCACTTTCTTTACTTTCCCTGGTAATTTATGTTCATGTAATTTTCCTTTGATGCAATTTAAGTTTCTGTATTTTCGATATCTTGCCATTTACCGTTTTTTGCAATTCTGATTTCCTGCTATTTACTTTCATGCAATTTTAATTGTCATTTACAATTAATGTAATTTCTAGGTTTCCGCAATTTTCAATTCTCTATAATTTCATATTCTGTACCGCTTTTCGATTCAACATTCTTACTGCTTTCTTTACTTCGCGTTACTTAATAAAAAACATCAAAAATAATACTTTCGATCATCGACCTGCACTCTAGGTCATGTGGTTTGCATCTTTTCGAGATTTTAGGATTCTCGATTCTCATGCACTTTTGATTGAAAACTAGTTGCTAGCCTAAGTAAAAAGAATCTACATGATCAAGATTTGATTAGGACTCAACTCCCCCGAAATCGAAATCAATCAAATTTTCACCAGAAACAAATTGGCGCGTCAGGTAGGGGGTAGCGTGTGTCGAAAAACACAAAATTGGTTAGTTCGAAAGTGTATGAGATTAAGGAGTGGGTGAGTGATAAGAATGAGTCATCCACCAAATAATCCGAGTAACAGTGAGGTTCTGAATGGTTCACATCCACCAAACACTGGGTGGCAAGGTCATAATGGGAATATGCCTGTAATATCGACAACTGCGAGTATGTCGATACCTGTGAGTAACGAACAAAGTTCAGGCACATTAGCAAATACTCAACTAGGATCTAGCACTGCAATATCAAATAATATGCAAACTATGGGAAACCCTATAACAACATATGCAGGACCGTATATGAGCGTAAGGCCGCCTGGTTTTTCGCTTAATAATATGAATGGGGTTGGTACCTCTTCAATACAACGAAGTTCGAGATTGAACTTAGGAATGCCTCAAAACTTAGGTACATTTCAAACTTTAGGCATGGCACAAAACTTTGGAGTATCTCCAAATTTAGGGGCAACTCAAAATTTAGTAACCCCCCAGAATTCAGGGAGTGTGCAGAACTTAGGTACATAACAGATACCTCCAAATCTAGATCACAGAGCAAATCTGGATCATGGGAGATACACATTCGATAGAGATTATCATCGATCCAATTTTGAGTCTATCGAAAACGCTAGTACTGAAATCTCCAGTAACTCATTAGGAGTACTTAGACAACAAATGGATGAGAGCAATTTCGAGATGGTTAACATGTTATCACAACAGTTGACTACAATATTAAATCCATTAGTGCAAAACACTACCACTAGTTTTGAAATACTAGCAGACCAAATGTCACGTATCAGAGATGCATTGGCAATACCCCGACAAACAAGGGTCGAAAGCAATGCCAAATCAGAATACTAATATCAATTCCCCTTATTTATTAAGGAGAAATCGAAACAATGATCAACATATGGGGAATGAATATCAACATGTGAGGAATGATATGTATGGAAATCTGAATGAGGGATTTCAAAACGCGTATAATCAAAATAACATGCAGTATAATCACATGCTAGGACAAAGGATGAATCCCCAAGGAGTGGAATTAAGACCACCCAATTAACCATATTTTGTTTCTCCTTTTCCAAATACGATTCTCAGACTGAATTACCTCGAGGATACAAAATACCTAAATTTACCAAATTTGCTGGAGAAATTGGTGAGTCCACTATCGAGCATGTAGCTCAATATCAGATCAAATGTGGAGACCTAACGATGAGTGAAGAATTAAAAATGAAATATTTTCCTAGTTCATTGACTAAGAATGCTTTCACTTGGTTTACTTCGTTGCCACCCAATTCGATATATAATTGGTTGCAACTGGAGAGAAATTTTCATGAGCAATTCTTTAGAGGGGAGACTCAAGTAAGCCTCATTGACTTAATGAACATAAAGAGATACAATCATGAAAGCATAGATGATTATTTGAATAGATTTAGACAAATGAAGTCAAGATGCTTTACTCAAATTCCTGAATATGAATTAGTCAGAATGGCCTCCGCAGGCTTAGAATTCTCGATTAGAAAAAAGTTAGTTAATTTACCATTGAATGACATGGCCCAGCTAGCTGATAAAGTGAGAAGAGTGGAACAAATCGAATATGAAAAACAAAGGTATAAGAAATTCGAGAAACCCATGAAGAAAGAAAGAGTAGCATATATAAATGATGTGTATGAGACAGATCCCAAGACAGAAATTGATATTGAAGAAACTGTTGATGAGAAAGTAAATATAGCAGAGCTCAAAGTAGGGGCTCCATACATTTGTAAACTGCTACAGAAAAATGAAGTAAAAGACAAAATGGCAAATCGAACATACACTTTTGATGTAACAAAGGCGGATAAAATCTTCGATATCTTATTGAAAGATAAATAGATTAAGTTGAGTGATGATCATAAACTGCCTTCTACAGAACAAAGGAATGGTCGAAAATATTGCAAATTTCACAATATTTATGGACATTGGACTAATAATTGTATACATTTCAGGAACACGATCCAAGATGCGATTGACCAAGGAAGATTGAAATTCGAGGAGATGTCAATGAAAGTGGATACGAGTCCATTTGAAGTACAAGTAGGGTATATTGAGTCCCAAACGGGCATGACTGAAGATGTCCGAGTAATGGATTCGACCTTTGTAGGCATGGTTGATGTTACTGAAGACATTGATCCCAAACATGTCAGAATGGATGTATCCGAAGAAGACATGGAATTCGACCTGAGTGAGTTCGAGAAAGAATTCGAGAGAGAGATCTATCCTCGATCAGGAGATTCTCTCATCGAGTTTTTAAACAGAAAGAAAGAAAAAGATGAAGATGTGTCGTTATGTCCACGATGCAGTGCGGTGTTCGACAAATCAGCTGCTAAAGCTTTCAGAGTGGAACAGATAAAGAAAATCGAGAATCAAAATAAAAGGGATAATGACAAAATAGATCAATCAGCCCAAACAACGATAGGGGAAAGTCAACAGAAATCTGTTTGTTCTAGTGCTAGTAGAAATCAGAAACAGTGGGTTAGGAAAGAGATGTATCCTTCTCGAGGAGGAAGGGGCAGACTACAAAGTAATGATGTCTTCGAAAGACTTTCATATGATGAAGGGTCGAATACTGGATTCCCAACATTTCAAAGGAGATTCTGAGGAAGGCCCTAGAGAAGAGGAGGAAGGATCCCTTACTGGAATAATTACAGGAACTTTGAAGAAAGTAATGTACCAATGGGGAGCCAATATGCAAGAGATTTTTTCGATGATAAAAATGAAGGTAGCTAGGATGAACATCAAATCGGAGTAATATCGATACTACCCGTAGAATATGTTAGTAAGTATCAAGAGTACCAAGAACAAAGTAATGCCGATCGAGAGGATGATTTCTATTCCGAAGACATGAGACCAAAAGTAACATGGGTAACACATGCATCATGCGAAGTACCTCATAGAGATGCTGCTTTTATTGATCCTCCATCTGAGGAGATGAGATTCCATCTGAAGCCTTTATTGTTGAATATCGAGATTCAAGGACAAATGGTGAATAGAGTCCTTGTCGATGGTGGTGCAGCGGTGAACATATTGCCAATCACTATGCTGAAAAGGTTTGACATTGAATTGAAAGACTTAGTCAGGCATAATATCATGATTTCTGACTTCAGTGGAAAAACATCGAGCTCAGAAGGCATGATTGCCTTAGATGTGAAAGTGAGCACTTATTCGAGACCTACTGTGTTTGTTGTCGTTCAATCACACGCCAATTTCAATGCACTACTTGGCAGGGAGTGAATTCATGGAGTTGGAGTCGTACCTTCTACGACTCATCAAAAGTTGTTTATGTGGAATCGAGATGGACATCTCGAAGTGATTCCAGGCGATCAACATGAGTTTGTGACATTTATATCCTAGGCTGGTCGGGCACTACAGAATTTGGCGCTTACTCAACCATTCACCTTCGAGACTGTCGAAGACTTCAATTCAAAATTGCATGAGGAGCTTTTCTTAGAAATGAATGAGAAGAAAGGATTTGTTATGATCAAAGAGGGGGCCAACCTCGAAGTGGCCAGTGAAAATGAATAGAGATTACGAAGAATTCTTGGCCCGATTAAGAAAATATGAAGATGAAAAGAAGGGCCAAGAAAGTAGTAGTATTAAGGTAGAAATAAATAAGTCGATTCACTCGACAGTAGTAGCAAATAATAGCGATCAAGTTATACTTGATTGTATTTATGATAATTCTCCTTTAGGTTTTGAAAAATCCATCACATCGAATCACATCCATTAGAAGAAATTAACTTGGGAAGTATAGAGGATTGGAAACCTACTTATATTAGCAAATATCTCGAGAAAGAAATGAAGAAAGATATGATTTCATTACTAAAAGAGTATAAAGATTGCTTCGCTTGGGAATATGAAGAAATGCCTGGATTGGATCGAAGTCTAGTCGAACATAGACTACCCATCATAGAAGGTAGGAAGCCAGTAAAACAAGCACCGAGAAGATTTGCACCTGAGGTGATTGGCAAGATCAAAGAAGAGATCGAGAGACTTCTGAAAACAAAATTTATCAGGACTGCCAGGTATGTCGATTGGATTTCTAACATTGTTCCAGTTATTAAAAAGAATGGTAAAATGAGAGTATATATTGATTATCGAGATTTAAACTTAGCAACTCCTAAAGATGAATATCCTATGTCAATAGCTGATATGTTAATAGATGCAGTAGCCGGTAATGAAATGTTAAGTCTTTTAGATGGTTATTCAAGATATAATCAAATATTTGTGTCCGAGAATGACATAGCTAAAACAGCTTTTCGATGCCCAGGAGCATTAGGTACTTATGAATGGATAGTGATGCCATTTGGATTGAAAAATGCTGGGGCAACATACCAAAGGGCAATGAATTTAATTTTCCATGATTTGATCAATGATTTTATGCAAGTTTACATAGATGATATTGTTGTTGTATCGAAAGAAAAGCATAAACATTTAAGTAATTTGAGAAAATCTTTCGAGAGGATGAGGAAATATGGATTAAAAATGAATCCTTTGAAATGTGCTTTTGGTGTATCTGCTGGTGAATTTTTAGGATTCATAGTGCATGGAAAAGGGATTGAGATCGATAAAAATAAAGCAAAAACTATAATAGATACTTCTGCTCCAAAAACTAAGAGACAATTGCAGTCATTTTTGGGAAAGATAAATTATTTGAGACGATTTATTTCTAATTTGGCTGGTAAGACTTATGTTTTTTCGTCTTTGTTAAAGTTGAAAAAAGAAGCAGAGTTCAAGTGGAAGGAGGAACATCAAGAAGCCTTTGAGCAGATCAAAATGATGCTGACAAATCCTCCAATTCTGATACTAGTGGAGAGAAACAAGTCATTAAAGTTATGCGTATCAGCATCAGATCGAACAATAGCCAGTTTACTAGCACAGGAAGACAAGAATGGTGTGGAGTGTGCTGTTTATTATTTAAGTAGAATTTTAAATGATGCTGAAACTCGATACATCGATATCGAAAAGTTAGGTTTATGCTTATATTTCTCTTGTACAAAACTCAAGTATGTAATGAAGCCTCATGATGTGATGGTTTATTCCAGAAATAATATTTTGAAATTTCTTTTGTCGAAACCTATTATGCATAATCGAATAGGGAAATGGGTTTTAGCTTTGACAAAATTTTCATTGGGCTTCGAATCTTTAAAATCGATAAAAGGACAAATAATCACCGATTTCATGGCTGATCATACAGTTGATTCAACTGATAACCTGTTTATTGAAATAAGTAAATGGATAATGTATTTCGATGGATCAAGTACATCGGATAAATCAGGAGTGGGAATTCTTATCATTTCACCAAGTAATGTTCCAACTAAATTATTATTTGAAATCAAACCCACTTGCTCGAATAATGAAGCTGAGTACGAAGTTTTGATTACAGGTCTCGAGACTTTGATTGAATTAAAAGCCCAACATGTAATTGTAAGAGGTGATTCACAACTAGTAATCAAACAAGTACGTAAAAAATACAAGTGTATCAATACCAATTTGATCGGGTATCTAGAAAAAGTAGTGACTTTAAGCAGAATGTTCGATGACATAACATTCGAATATGTCCCTCGAGAATTCAATCGAGAAGCCAATGACTTGGCGCAAATCGCATCTAAGTATAAGATATCCTTGACAAATTTACAGAAAATGATTCAAATAAAAGAAAAATTATCTCAAGGAAGTGAAATTTTACAGATCGACGATTTAGATGATCAAGATTGGAGAAAATCGATTATAGACTATTTGCAAAACCCAAATGGGAGAGTCGATAAGAAAATTAAATATCGAGCAGTAAAATACGTTATAATGAATGATGAATTATTTAAAAGAGGTATCGATGGAGTGTTACTTAGATGTTTAGGGAATGACGATGCCTACTTAGCCATGGATGAAGTACATAATGGAATATGTGGTGCCCATATGGTAGGCCAGAAGATGAAATGGACATTAACTCGACAAGGATATTACTGGCCCTCGATTTTAAAAGATTGTATCGAGTATGCTAAGTCTTGCGAAGAATGTCAGAAATTTAGTCCTATACAACAGGTTCCTGCTAGCGAATTACACTCGATTATTAAACCTTGGCCTTTTAGAGGTTGGGCTATAGATTTAATCGGACAGATTTTTCCACAATCATCGAAGGGACATAGATATATAATTGTTGCTGTTGATTACTTTTCAAAATGGGTAGAAGCAATTCCGTTAAAAGATGTTGATCAGCAAGATGTGATTGATTTCATCGAAGAATATATTGTTTATCGATTTGGGATCCCACAGTCTATCACTACTGATAGAGGGACTGTTTTCACTGGTAAAAAGATGGTTAGATATGCCGAATCGAGAAATATTCAGTTATTAGCATCAACCCCATATTATGCTCAGGCAAATGGACAGGTCGAAGCAATTAATAAAGTAATTATTGGTTTAATAAAAAAACATGTTGGTAATAAACCAAAAACATGGCACGAAACGTTATTGCAAATTTTTTGGGCCTATCGAAATTCACCGAAAGATTCTTTACAAAATACCCCATATAAATTGGTCTATGGACATGATGCAGTTTTTCCCATCGAAATAAATATTGAGTCGACTCGAATACAAAAGCAAAATGATTTACCCAGTTGTGATTATTGGAACTTGATGTATGATGAATTAAATGATCTCGATGAAATAAGATCGCAAGCGTTGAATAGTATGATTTTACAAAAGAATCAAATCGCTCGAGTCTATAATAAAAGGGTTCGAAAGAAAACGTTTAACGAAGGTGACTTAGTGTGGAAAACGATTTTGCCAATGGATAAAAAATGTAAGAGTCATGGCAAATGGTCGCCAAATTGGGAAGGACCTTTCGAAATTATTAAGGTATTATCGAGTAATGCTTATTCGATTGTCGATTGGTATAACAAAGAGAAAGTGTTATCGATAAATGACAAATACTTAAAAGAATATAAACCTCGAATAAAGTAAATAAACATTCAAAATTAATTCGAATAATGTTTACAAAGACAAGTATTGAGCCTTAAGATGATCAAAATCTATTAACAATTGCCTCCAGGAAGAGGAAATCGAGTTTTCTTCGGCGATCATCTTCTGTTTTCGCTCCATACTCTGCCCCAGGGATAATGCCACTTCCTTCGCAGAGGACTTGATCGAATCTATCTCTGAGGTAAGAAACTCCTTCTGCGACCTAAGTTGATTTAGTCTCTTCTCCAATTGTTCGATCTCACTGTCAATCGAAGCTCACGCCGTCAACGCCTCGTCCAGATTGAGCTTCTGAGTCTTTAGTAAATTCGACTTCTCAATCTGGAAAGAGGAAATATCAGTTAATTTGGTCGCGATCGATTGTTTCTTCTTCCTCGCAGCATAAGCTTTGTTGAACAAATCGGTGGCTGCCGCGACTTCCGCATCGAAATCCCTCGGGAGAGCGTTTTCAGGATACGCTTCCATGGAAGTGAGGATCTCTTGGAAATATTGTTTCTTTGCGTGCGATTCCACCAGAATTTCCAGAGGTGAAGAATAGAAGAAAGATCGAAAACGTTGTTTCAGCTGGTACATTCCCTCAGTCGAGGTTGTAGGTGGTTGGGATGAGTGGCTGAAGGGGTAGCTTCATCGGACATCAGAATATCGAGGATCGAGAAAGGGTCTTCCTCGATGGCAGCTCGATACTCTGACACATTCCCTGGAGCAGGATCGCTTAACTCAGGCAATGATGTCGAGAGCAACTCGACAGGTGGCATCGCAAAAGGAGGAGAATCTGATTGCTCTGCAAGCACTGGTGAAGGGGACTCCTGGACGTGGACTACAGGGATATTTACTGTAAAGAAAATGATTCGAAGGAGAAAATCGAAAAAATTCTTTAAAAAAAAGAATGAAGTAGAATCAAGTAGTGAAGGAAAAAACTAAGTACCAGGAGGAAGTAGAGCGAGGGGTGTTGAGCTAGGAGGCGAATGTTGTACAGCCTCAGGTTGCTGTGAATCGAAACAAATATTAGAAAAGGAAAATGTATAAAAAAGTCAAATAAACATACATACAAAATTTAAGAGTTGTACCTCAGGAATAGGCGTTGGTGATTGAAGTAGAGAATCGACATTCATCGATATCGTCGCTGATGGACGATCCTGAAAATATCGAGATTTAAAATCATGTTATGGATCTTATCGAAATCTAGGAATATAAAATGTGTGTAAAAAGGGGTCTTACTTGACTGGAATGAGTAGTGGGTGTTGTTTGACCCGTCTTAGTGACCGTGTTAGAGTCCGTCGATAATGGATTAATAGTAGTTGGTTGAACGGATCGAGGACTCTTCGATTTTTGTTTCTGAAATTAGAAATCGAAAATAAATGACAAAGAAATATGTATGAGAATCCAAAGTGAATCAACTATAGACATAGAAACATGAATAAATAAGACAATGAGAAATCGAAAAGAAACCTTCGATTTTTTCAAAGATGAAATAGTGGCAGAATGTTTGCGTTTCCTGGTGAAGGCCGATGGATCCGACTCATCGGAAGACTCCCAGTCCTTCTCCTTCTCGGAGGCGGCAGGCTTAGAATTTTTCGAGACTGTCGAGAAAAGAAAAACAGTTAACTTGCAATATAAAGAGAACCAAAATATTCCTAGAAGAAGTAGCAAAATCTCACCAAAAGGTGATGGAGTCAAAATCTTGACTCGGTCGATATGGACAAGCCAGGGAGGAAGAAGAATTTGAGGAAGGTTTAGGTAAGGGAAATAGGACAGTTTCGATATCGAGATTTCCTTATTTTTGGGTTTTGGATGGAGGGTCTCTTTCAAAGACCTTAACTCTCGAACCCATTTAGGATGAGTCAGAGGTTTGGCAAGTCCAAAAGGAGCTGTAGGAAAAGTGGGAAGGTGATCGGGACAATACATTTCAAATGGGATTTTTCCTCGAGGATTGATTATTTTGTGGTTTGATCGATTAGTGTCTGTTTTATTGGCTAAGGAAATAACAACATCATAGAAGGTCGATTCTAATTTTAAGGGGTTGTAACATACTCGATAAAAATTCTCATCGAGATATTTGGAGATAATGGGAGTGTGTACCTTTCTTCGCCTTTGATTTGTCCTGCAATACGAGAGAAGGATGGACAATCAATTTATGTTGAACTATATCAAAATCAACATGATTATTCGAAAACCAATCGGCCCACCAATCTGAGAAACCGAGAGTAGATAAATAATTGGACTAAAAAATATAAGGGTAAAATTGCATCAGGTTTTTCGGCAGCAATTTGGCGACCTCCCGTCCAACAGTCGATTCACTTAGTTTTGACCTTGAGGGGGTATCGAGGGGAAAAAATGGTAAGGCCTGAATTAAACAAATTGTCGTGAGAAAAGCTGAGGATAATAGATGATGAGCTGAAGATCCTTTGATTGGAAACCCGATACCAATACGTCTTGAGTCAAATAGTTGCTCCATACTTCGACCAACTCTGACTGCAGCCCGGGAGTAAGAGCAGGAAATTTCGATTTAAACCATGTTGGTCCTCGAAGTTGGTCACTGATTTTTCTAAGATGCACAGAAAAAGGGGCCAAATGCGACTCAAATCGAAATTGAGTTAACAAAAATCTGAGATAATTACAATAGGTGGTCTCGTCGGATTTATGGCGGGGATGTCGAGAAGATAATCGAGCACCCTCTAAATTTAAACTCGGGGGGATTGTGGAGGCTGGAGGGAGTATACTTTCAAAAATCGAGTTCAACCATAATTGGATAAACCAAATGGGACCTGAAAAATTTCCCGAGGCCCTGGGGGTATTCAAAATCTCGACGACCTCATCAAAAGCAGTATAGACATGGGCTAACAAAAGTTTGGCTAAACAAATTCTAGGCTGGCCAGAGTGAAGGAGGTAGGCAAGGTTGTAAAGGTGGGATGAAATTTGGATGGATCGGGGGCAAAAAACATGAGTACATAGCCAATACACTAGGAAAACTATATGCTCCTCATCAGTTACAGTTATCGATTGGTCATCAACGAAATGCTTTTTGATAAAATGTCCATACGCCTTCGATTCCCAATCGATCTTAGACCTCAAAGAAGTATCCGAAGGAAAAGCAACCTTAAAATATGTTTCCCCTATGGGTTTCAATCCAGTAATGGCAGCAATTTCAAAGAGGGTGGGTGAAAGGGGACCACAAGGTAGTTCCAAAGCATGCAAGTCTTTATTCCAAAGATGAAGAGCTGATAAAAACATAGCCATATCTAAATGGGATAAATCGCATCGAGATAGATGCAGAAAATTGAAGATCCCCACATCTCTCCAATGGTTCCCAAACTTGGTTTTCACTCTATCAAACCACCTAATATACAAAGGTTTTTTGTGGGGAGGGCCCGTTCGGTATACCCTAGATACAATGCTTAGAAATTCGATCCGCACCTCGGACTTGTGAAGAAGAGCTTTACTCTCTGAGAGGCTAAGGGAAGAGGAAAATGATTCGCCACAATAGCGGATAGGACCTCCAAAAGCGTAATTAATATTATCAGCAGTATAGGGAATGAGTACCTGCGTGAGAAGCTTCCTCCATCAAAGGAACTGGAGCAAATTTCTGGTTATTAATCTTCAGTAGGTTAGCAGCCACCGAGGGAAGTTGTGGGGTGGAAAAGTCAGAGGATTTGGATGAGGTTGTCATTTCAGTATTCGGTAGAGTAGATGAGGACGAAAGGTAGAAGACAAAGGTGCAAGGTAGAAGATGAAGGAACAAAGGGGGAGTGAATGAAGTTCGTAGTGAAAAAACAAGGGTAAAAAGGTTAATAAGCGTTTAAAGGAAACTAACTAGGGTATTGGAAGCGACGGAGGTGAAAGGCAATTATTGTGGCGTGTGCAGTGTGGCAGCAGAACTGACGTGATAGGTGACATAAAGTAGAAAGAACCCTAAAACCCCATAAACCCTAAAAAACCCTAGAAACCCTAAATCCTAAGTTATGGTGGGCCTCCAAACATGTAAAGGCGGGAATTATGTTGAAAGAATATAAATACAAATATTTGTATTCTTCCAATGGGGCATTTTGTTAGTGGAAAATCGTTAAAAGAATCGAAAGACGAAGGAAAGAAAAATCGAAGATCATATGATTGGTTAAAAAAACTGATGAAGTGAAAAGATAGTTGGAAAACATTTGATGACCATGTAACAATATGGACACATAAATCGAGAATTAGAACAGAATCGAAAGAGGAATATTTAATGTCCATGTGTTGAAAAGAATCGAGAAATTTGAGTCAAAAGTAATGTTGAGAAACAAAGTGAAAACAGAAGCAATTCAAAATTCTCGAGATTTGGAATCGAAATCGAGGGAAAAGTTAACCTATCGGAATTTTGGTTAAGTTATAAAGAGAGAAACAAATTAAATTGACGTGCACATAGAACATGATAAGCGGTGGTAGAAGTCGAAGGTCAAAGGAGCAGTTACCTCATGCATGAGAACGTGAATGCAGTTTTTAACCGTAGAGCTAGAAGTAAAACTGCAAAAGACGTGCACGCAGGACGTGGTAGCAGTTTTCGTTAACTGCTCCTAAGAGATTACTTGAAGGATGCTCTATAAATAGAGCGAAAGATGAAGGAGGAGGGGGAAATTGGCAGAGGCAACAGAAGCGTTAGTGAAAAGTCTACCGGAGAACGACGAAATCATGAAGTTTCTGGCGATCTGGATTTCCATTTTCATTGACTGCCTTTATCGCTTTCTTTACTTTCCCTGGTAATTTATGTTCATGTAATTTTCCTTTGATGCAATTTAAGTTTCTGTATTTTCGATATCTTGCCATTTACCGTTTTTTGCAATTTCGATTTCCTGCTATTTACTTTCATGCAATTTTAATTGTCATTTATAATTAATGCAATTTCGAGGTTTCTGCAATTTTCAATTCTCTGTAATTTCATATTCTATACCGCTTTTCGATTCAACATTCTTACTGCTTTCTTTACTTCGCGTTACTTAATAAAAAACATCAAAAATAATACTTTCGATCATCGACCTGCACTCTAGGTCATGTGGTTTGCATCTTTTCGAGATTTTAGGATTTTCGATTCTCATGCACTTTTGATTGAAAACTAGTTGTTAGCCTAAGTAAAAAGAATCTACATGGTCAAGATTTGATTAGGACTCAACTCCCTCGAAATCGAAATCAATCAAATTTTCACCAGAAACAGGTACCATGAGAATCATGAGAATGATGATGTGTAGATGAGTGAAAATTATCTCAAAATTTCTAAATTTTTATTAGAATTGAGAGATAAAGTTATGGTCATGAATTTTTTACTAAATATGCTTACATTTTGTTGTATACTCATGAATTTGAAAAGAAGAATCAAGTTAATAATTAAGTGACACATAATATATAATCAATTAAATACAATAATTAAGATTATGAATCAATGAAATCTAGTCAACCTAAGTTATTACCATTGAACAATAATTTCGGGTTCTCTTAAAGTTTAATAACAATGATTAAAAAATGGATACAGAACTCATTTTCCATCAAATTTCATGGATTTCAACAAGAATACATATTTCATATGAAAGGAACTTTTAAGCAAAATAAAATAAAGTGAGACACTAACAAAAATTAAAAACATCACACTCAAGAAAATTCACAAGTTGTTTTCACAATTATCAAATAAATTTTAATTCATTAAATGGTACATTAAGATAAGATCTACTTATATAGGATTTTTGGATATTGAAAATGAGCCTAAGTTAAAAGACTTAGAAGTTGTTATTCCAAATTGTCTTCCAATTTTAAATTCAAAACAATTGTTTAGAATTTTGTTATAAATTATTTTCCATCTTTAATTTTAATTTTATATTTTTAATTCCATCACAAAATTTGAAAATAAGAAATGTAAAACAAGTAAAATCATGTTTTCCTTGACATGATCTCTTCTCCTTTACTACCTTATAATTATTCTTAAATTAATATGTAATATTTGTTATTTTACAACCAAACAAATCTATTCTAAAATTACAATGAAACAAATCTATTATAAATTAATTTAAACAATCCTATTCTAAAATTAAAACAAATAAACCTTTGTAAATAATGTACAGATTTAAAAACTATAAATTACAAAATTTTATTACAAACAAAGTAATTTTATTTTCTACTCAAACTAATACCAATATTGAAACAAAATCCTCTATTCATACCCTCATTATTTTTTTAGTATTCTTCCTCTCGTTGTAACTAATAAAAGACAGTAAGAAACATGTTGCTTCTATATTTAAAAAAACACCAATCATGACACATTCATTCTTTGATTTGAAATAGTTATCTAAAAATAATTACAAGTATTAAAAGTGCATTTTAGGTACTAAAATGAAAAAAAAAACCATATATACATCATCTTGCTTTTATTATAAAAATAATAAAAAAGAAACCAGTTGCCTTGTCTTTTCAGTTTCAAATTAAAGCTCGAGTTTTTCAGGATAAAAACTAGATAAACATGTTACTTATATATAGAGATGAATTAAAATAAAAATAGTTTGTATGAAATGAGGAAATGAATGTCTATTATCATTTTTTATTTTTTTCGAAGGTAAAAAAAAACTTAATAATAGGAGGAGATCCTAATGTAATTTGCAATAATTTATTTATTTTTATTAGAAAACTATAAAGAAGAATAAAAAGTCAAAATGGATAAATTATTAAATAAGAATTGGAAGAGTTGTGCTGTGTTGTGATACACTCAGGCTTAGGACGACAATGGATATAGTAGCTGCGACAACCTGTTGTGCGTGTAAAATACCCACCCTCTCCTGCAGAATCACGCACGCATACCCGCTTTGATTACTACCACGGGTTTATTGGACCGTGACGGCCCGTCCTACTAACCCAGTGCCAAGTGGTGGAAGACTGACAGTGGTGTGTGATTTGCGGGCTCTCCACGTCTACGGATAAAGCACCCCCTCCTGCCACGTCATCCTTTCTTTCTTTCACTCTTCCGTGTCCGTTTAGCCGAACAACCTCTTCCACTACTATATCATTTCACTGATTCTTTTTTCCCTCTCTTACTCTGCGCCAACCGCAACTCATTCCTCTCTTGGATTCTGCATCCACACTGTATGGCACTCACATTGCGCAGCAGCAACAGCTTTCTCGCGTTAAGGTGACAATCGATTTCTCCATCTCTCTTTCTCTTGCTAGTTACGGATTACGGTTCTTCTTCGCTGAGTGTGGAGACGACTAGGTTTTCCATGTAGATTAGAATTCATAATTGAAACATTTTCTAGTTGTGGAATTGAAACATATATATATAAGTGCCATACCGACCGGTTTTGTAAGGTTGAGGAAGGAGTCTCTGGTTCTAAGATAATTAATCATAGTTAGTTCAATAAAAACCACAATATTCACGCTCTGGCGGCCACAATTTGAATTTTGTCCATGATATCACTATTTACAATGTTGTAATATTGTGTATTGCTTTCGCCGAAGTTGCTTGAGCAAGTTTGGGAAGTGTTTCTTCATTTCCTTATTTTAACGCTATTGCTTGTTGCTATGGAAATGCGTGTTTTCAATGGACGAAAGATGAATAGTTGAGAGTAGTTATGGCTTGCGATGTATGATTTTATTTCAATTTCATTAGTTCATAATGATACGACTATGTTTTTTTATCGAGTTTGCGAGAGTTAATTGATAGAACGATGGATTAAGAAAGAGATTCGTTGACTATTTAAAGTCATGATGCAATGCTTACTTACTATATCCGCTGCATCACCTCTGCATGACATAGTGTATTTGGTGTGGTTGAAGTAGTGCTCTTTGTTTTCGATTTTATAGTATTCCGTTTGAGCTGAGTTTTTGCGTATAATTTATCTTTTGTGTGCTGGTATTAACTGCATATCGACTGGCAGCTCTTCCAATTGTTGGCTTTCAAATGGCTCCCCTTACGCAGGGAGAAAAGTGTTCGACTTACATTGCCTACTATTGAGTAAATTGGGGAGTTCAAGAAAGGGATGCCTCATACTATATGATATTTTGTCGAGCAGTAATCCTGGTTTAGGCAGTAGAAAGTGCTATTTGGTGTTCCCTAAACCTAGAAGGAGGGTGCACCTTCTACCATTTGCCTCCTCTGATGATGGTGCGACTGTCAATGGGAGTCTTCAAGCTAGCACCGGTACTGACCTAGAAAAAATGAGAGCGAAACTGAATAGGTCACTGGAAGATGAAGAGTTTTGTGATGGACTTGTCCAAGCTTTATATGACGCAGCCAGGGTTTTTGAACTGGCAATTAAAGAGCATAAATCGTTCCCACGAATGTCCTGGTTTACAACAGCCTGGCTTGGAGTTGACCAAAATGCATGGGTGAAGGCATTGTCTTGTCAGGTATCACCTGACTTTTGTTAGATAGCATTATTTGGGACATATATCATGCACCTACATATGTCAACAAATAAGAACAATTACGGTTTCTAGAAGAAGTTCTCCATTAATAGGCACGCACTCGGGAACATTATAATTGCAATTATGCAAATTTAAGTTTGAAACATGCTTCTTGGACATCTCTAGAAACAAAAAAATTATAAATCATTGTCATCATATATTACTTTCTATTATTTACATATAGGAATAATATTATCAATTTTATTCCTTTTTTGAAATCATTCAAAAAAGAGAACAATTTTCATTTTTGATGCATCAAGAGATAGTGTTTCTTTGTTTGTATATTATATACATTCTTATGTGTTTACGTTTTAATATTTTGAAGTAATAGGTAGTTGAGTATCTGGCTTTGGATAACTGAACATACTGTCTTCTTAAAGGCTAGGAGTAGGGAATTTGGCTTCATCCTCATTATTTCTCTTTTTAAAATTATCTTCGTGATGAACATAATTTGCATTGATGGAAACTAATTATATATGCTGTAATATGTATGCTTCATCGTAAAGTAGTCTGAGTCAGGTTCTTCTATTGCCTCTCCTACAAGAATGCTATGATCTCACTGGTCACAACTCACAAGTCACTTGAGCTCATTGTTTTTAAATTTTCAAAATTTGAGAACTGAAAAACTGGTTGCATAAATTCTCTCAGGCTGCTGTGTACTCCTTATTGCATGCTGCAAGTGAAATTTCATCCCAAAGCGATGGTAGAGACAGAAATGTCAATGCATTTGTTCAGAGGAGGTAGCATGTTACTTTGTATTTTGGTTCATTCTTACCGTTTCCATTGAACTTTGCAAACAATAATGTCAGACTTATTCATCATTAAGAAATAAAATTCTAAGCTTGAATTTGCATGTTGTAAACTAGTAATAGATGTACCAGAAGTATTTCATAAATCATAAGATAAGTGGTTTGGTCATTTTATGTTTTATATCATTGAAGTGTGTTTTCTATCGCTATTCTACATTTTATTATCAAATTCTAAAGTTTACACTTATATATTTTTGTTTTCTGATGAAATCTGAATTTTATTGAATTTATGAGAGTGGATCAGGATCCTCTGACGTTAATTTTTAGCTGTAGGTACTTTCCCCTTTGAAACAATTTTTCATATTGAAGCAAAACATGAAAAAATTGTTTAAGAACTACTCACTGTTGGATTTATAACTGTATCCCATGTTGTTCAAAGGTGATTCTGGGATCCAGTTCTCTATGAAGCATGGAGAACCCTCTTGTTTGAATTGTGGCATTGTCAGACACATTTATGGCACTAACACACTTATTGCTAGGTGTCAAATTAAACAAAAATATTTTTTGTGAACTTGGACACTTAAGCTGACGCTTCTACACAACTTGGACACTTGAACCAACACTGCTAAATTTATGAACACGCTAATATTATTTAAGAAGTATTCATTTTTTTTTTAACATTAAGAAAAGTCAACTAAAAGTATGATATAAATGTTAAAAAATAAGACCTCTTATTTTTGTGATACTTATTATCATATATAAAATGTAGAAAGTTGTTTAAAAAGGAGTATTTATTATGTCAATCATTTTATTTCATTAGACTCTTTCTCTCTCTCTCTCTCTCTCTCTCTCTCTCTCTCTCTCTTTATATATATATATATATATATATATATATATATATATATATATCTGCATGTGTGTGGGGCAAGACTCTTTTAACCTTAGTATATTAGTATCCATGTCAGAGTTTGTGTTTCTTAGCCAGTTCATATGAGAACCATCTGGTTTGAATTTTTGAACCTTTGTTTAAGGTTGTAACTTTTGTTTTACCTCTCATGTGGAAGTTTCAAATCAAACATACTAATTTCAAAATTTTCTGTTCACCCGCAAAATGCTTGTATACTTTTAATTTTCTAAACCATTTTGATTGCCTTTTGTGTATTTGATCGCCAAAACCATTTATGGATATTTTTACATTTTTCATCTTGTGTAGTTTTCAGTATTTTATACTGCTCACTGGTAGTTTTGAGCATAAAATTGTAAATGTTGCATTGATTCAGTTTGCTGAGGCTATCTTCTCCCCTGGAGAGTTTAATTAGAGAAAAATTATCAGCCAAACACCCTGAAGCATATGAATGGTTTTGGTCTGAGCAAGTTCCAGCTGTAGTGACATCCTTTGTTAATAAGTTAGAAGGGGATGGACGCTTTGCTGCTGCTGTTCCATTGTATGTTTTCTCTTAACTTATCTATATACTTAGATATTAACAGTTACTGGTCAGTTCTCCTTCCTTTATATTATTATTATTATTATTATTTATTGCAAATGCATTAATTAATAATCTTTGAACTGAATTCCCAGGTCTGGAAAAAATATGGGTTTAAGCTGTGCAAGTGACATGTCACTTCTTCTGCTGGCACTAACATGTATTGCTGCAATTGCTAAACTTGGTCCGACACAAGTTTCTTGTTCACAATTCTTTTCAATGATCACAGAAATAACTGGTAGTTTGATGGACATGCTAGTTGGTTTGATTCCTGTAAGTCAAGCATATAATTCTATAAAGAATATCGGTCTGCATAGAGAATTTCTTGTACATTTTGGTCCTCGGGCTGCCTCATGTAGAGCAAAAGAGAAGTGGGGTTCAGAAGAAGTTGTTTTCTGGGTAAATCTTGCTCAGAGGCAGCTACAGCAAGCTATTGACAAGGAGAAAATATGGTCACGATTGACAACATCTGAAAGTATTGAGGTTAGTTAACATCAATTTTGGAGAAAGCTTGCTTTTGTCCATTCTAGAGAGATGATGCTAGATTAAATGTCTAGTGACACTGAATTCTGAATAAATTATAGAAACTAAGGGTTTTTTACGCTCAGGTTGAGTACAAACATCAACAAACACAGAAAGTTTCACCTAACAAGGATTTTCCTCCGTCAATCAAAACACTAGAAATAACAATCCGACATTTTAATTACCTTCTACAAATGTTTAACACAACTTGATTAATATTTTATAACTTTCACGGCATAAATAACCTATAACTTCTTAAACCGAAATTAATCCAAAAATAACTGCCTAATCTTAGTTATTAATCCTGGTTAGTGACGTAGAGTGACCAACTCCAAAATTGGGATAGCAGTTAGTGGGATGATTGCTGTTCTATATATATATATATATATATATATATATATATATATATATATATATTATTTACATTAAATAATTTATACTGTCCATATATGTGCTAAATGCTGTTCATGGGCTTGATCAGGACTTGAATTCACTGGGTTATAACTAGAAACAGTTAGCGGTCAAACCAAGTGTTCTCATGTGTGAAATTGCTCCTTGTGTCAACCTGTAACTGCTCCAACTGTAGCAAAACTGCATCAACAATTTTTTTCTGCATCATTTTATCATCATATAAAATATAATATAACAACCTCCTTAATAAGATAAACGATATACAGACAAAAAAAAAGTCATCCCTAAATCTAAGATATGATGCAGCAATCTCTTTAATAAGATAACTAAGAAACATGGAAAAAAGTCTTAAAATATCAATCAAAATCTATGACATAATCATCAAATGTTTCAAAAGAAAATTTTCAGTGAATGGAACTAAAAATGGAGTGAAGAGATGAGTTTAGTTGAGTATAATATATCTAAGTCCCTTTTCATTTGTGTACGTGTTTTATTGTTACAAAATGCTTCAATTGAAAGTTAGCATAGTGCAGGTATTGGAGAAGGATTTGGCTGTTTTTGGGTTCTTTATTGCTTTAGGCAGAAGCACAAGGTCATTTCTTTTGACAAATGGTTTTGAAACTCTAGATGATCCAATCGAAGATTTCATCAGGTACAACTTGTATATATGCTATCCCTATTGTTGAAGCATTATGTTTCTTATTGTTTTAGGACATGCTAGTGGCTTTTAGGCTGAGCTTGTACTATTTGAATATTTGGTTAAGTGAAGAATGCTTGAATGAGTATTTCTCTCAGCAGCGGTAGTATATATATCAGATTGCAGAAGAGAGTTCAAGAGAAGATTGAGATGATAGGTTCAGACTAGGAGAACCTACTCCTGCATAGGGTTTTCAGAATGCATAAAAAAGTTTTTTACATGACTTTTTCTTTCTTTTTATCTGACAGTAGCTATCACTTGACAACTAGTCTCTTCTCAACAGTACAAAACTTGTACCTGACCTAGATAATTAATATAAATAATTGTTTTAGGTTAGTGACTCTTGAAAAGTAGATTAACTGAAATATGATTTTTATTATTATCTCAATACAAAGAGATGATATAAGATATATACAAGAGACCTAAACTATTTTAGGAAATATAATAACTCTATTTTATGCTAGGATCCCTTGATTTATGGGATTGTTCCTAATTATTCAAATGCATGCAGATTACAAGGAAATATACAAATTTCCTTATTTATTCTTTCCTAAAATACTATTTGATTTCTCACACTCCCCCTCAAGTCTGGTGAATAGATGTTTTCCATTCCCGGCTTGGATACAATCTTCTCAAAATTATGGCAGCCCAGTCCCTTGGTAAGAATGTCCGCAATTTGGTCTTGAGAGGACACATATGGAGTGCATATCAAGCCACTATCAAGCTTTTCTTTGATGAAGTGTCATGTCTACTTCAATATGCTTTGTTCTATCATGCTTGCACTTGGGTTGTGGGCTATACTGATTGCTTGACTTATTATCACAATAGAGCTTCATAGGTTCTTCCCACTTTATCCTCAAGTCTTCTAAGATGATTTTAAGCCATAGCAACTCACATATACCTTGTGCCATGGCTCGGAATTACGCTCGACCTTTGGGCCGAGCCACTTACACCCCGCTTTTGCTTCTCCAAGTCACAAGATTTCCTCCAAGAAAGGTGCAATATCCTGTAGTTGACCTCCTATCCACAATTGACCCTGCATAATCGGCATCGAGTATAGGCTTCAAGTTTCACATTACCATTCCTTTTGAATAGAATCCCTTTTCCCGGAGTTCCTTTAAGGTACTTGTAAAATTACGTAGGCGGCTTGTAAATGGGTCTTCTTTGGGCTATGCATAAATTGGCTAATTAAACTCACTGCATAGGCAATATCCGGCCTGGTATGTGACAAATATATAAGTCTGTCCACTAATCTTTGGTACATATCTTTTTCAACGACAACATCTTCTTACGCATTTCCAAGCTTTAGGTTTGGTTCTAATGGGGTACTAGCGAGGTTTGCAAGTTGCCTTGCCAGTTTCCTTGAGCAAATCAATGATGTATTTACTGTGAGATATAAATATCCCTTTCTCGGAGTGGGCAACTTCAATTCCCAAAAAATATTTTAGTTTTCCCAAAGTCTTGATCTCAAATTCCTTGCCTAAGCATTGACTCAATAATTGTTGCTCTTCTTTATTATCTCCGAGTTAATATTATGTCATCCACATACACCAATAATATTGTTACTCCCCACGACTTGGAATGTTTAAAAAACAAAGTATGGTCCCCTTGGCTTTGTTTGTAACCCGGACTTGTCATAACTTTAGTAAACACTGCCAAACCATGCACGGGGACTTGTTTTAACCCATATAATGCCTTTTTCAACTTGCAAACAGTGTTGGTAGCAACATCTTTACCATATCCGGAGGTATCTCCATATAGATTTCTTCTTCAAGGTCTCCATGTAGGAAAGCATTCTTAACATCAAATTGTTCCAAGTTCCAACCATAATTGGCAGCAAGGGACAATATCACCCTAACTGTGTTCATTTTGGCAACGGAGCAAAGGTCTCCAAATAATCAACTCCATAGGTTTGGGTGAACCCTTTGGTAACTAGTCTTGCCTTATATCTCTCAATTGATCCATCGGCCTTGTATTTCACTTGTATAGACCCATTTACATCCAACTGGCCTCTTTCCTATTGGTAAGGTGACTAACTCCCAAGTGTTGTTTTTCTCCAATGCCTCCATCTCTTCATCCATGGCTTGCCTCCATTTTACGTCGGACAATGCCTCGGATAGGGTATTAGGTAGAAGTACGGTGTTTAGGTTTACTAGGAAGGTTTTATGGGTAGGAGAGAAATTTTTAAAGGACGGGTAATTTGAGAGAGGGTAGAGTGGTCTGTTTGGTGCATTTTCTTGTTCTTTTTCTAATGGCAATTGGGAGGTCGGGATCATTTTGGGTTTCAATTTCAACTCGCACAGTTGGAGAAAAAATTGTTACCTCTTTTTGTGGAGTCGAGTTGGATTCTTGAACATGGCTTGATCCTGGAATGGCCTTAGTCTTCCTTGAGTACACCGACTTCTTACCAAATTTTCCAGTTTCAACATCTTCTTGATCAGCTTCACAATTAATTTCACTTTCTTGACCAACTTCCTTTGCTTGACCAATTCCTTGACTTGTTTTATTTGTTACAACTTCAATTTGATCTTCAATTTGATCTTCAATTTGATCTTGTTTAGGTTCAAATATCAAGTCTGGAAGAATGGGAAAACCAGAATTACTACTTTCAATATGATTTCGTTTAGGTTCAAATGTCAAGTCTGGAAGAATGGGAAAACCAGAATCACTACTGTCCTTATCTTCCCTGAAACTCTCCCCTTGAAGATAAGGTTGATGGAAATAACCCTCTTGTTCATTGAAGGTAACATCCCTAGACACAAAGAATTTTTTGGATGGGGGGTGGTAGCATTTATACCCTTTTTGAGTGGGTGAGTAACCAACAAAGACACACTTTAAGGCTCTAGGATCAAGTTTTCCCACGTCCGTACTATGAATATGGACATATGAGATGCACCCAAAAACTCTTGGTTTAAGATTATTTGTAGTAGACAAGTTTGGATAGAAAGACGACAAAACTTCCATAGGGCTTTTTGATCCTAAGACTCTAGAGGGTAGTCTATTGATAAGGTATGTTGCTTGTAAGGACAGACTTCCCCAGAAATTTTTTGGGACACTTTTTTGGAACAACAATGCCGAGTCCGATTTAATAGATGTCCATTTTTCCTCTCTGCGACCCCATTACTGTTGTGGTGTTTTGACACAAGAGGACTCATGAATTATACCTTCTTTTTGACAAAAAGAATTAAGGACATGATTGAAGTAATCTTTGGCATTATCGACCTAAGCCTCTTAATATTAACACCAAAGCGATTTTTTATCATGGAGTGGAAGTTTAGGAAGACAGAGCCGACTTCGATTTTTGTTTAAGTAGGAAAACCCAAGTGACCCTTGTACGAGTCATCTATAAAGGTGACAAACCATCGAGTACCGAGACACATTTGGAATATTAGAAGGTCCCCATACATCGGTATGAACAAGATAAAAAGGGAAATTGCTAATTCTATTACTTATTGGAAAAGATATACGTTTGTGCTTAGCAAGTTCACACACCTCACAATGAAGACTCTCAACATCTAACTTGGTAAACGAGAGGGAAATATAATTTTGATCACTCCAAAAGAGGGATGTCCCAACCGACAATGATAAAGCATGATTTTTTCTCTGTTGGTCATCAAGGATTCGAGATATGAAGGAGTGAGAAATTCTATTCTTCTTTGAGCGAGACTTGGATCTTCGAGATAATAAAGGTCATTCCATTCTCTAGCATGTCCAATCATCCTCCCAGAATTCTTATCTCGAAATACACAATGATCATTGGAAAAAACAACTTTACATGACAAATCCTTTATAAGTTTTTGTATAGACACTAGGTTCGTGGACAACTTTGGGACATGGAGAACGTCTTTTAAGGTTATTAAAGGATTGATTTGGATATTTCCTTGACCAGTTGCGGTTATAAGGGTTCCATCTGCTTGTGGCAATTTTCTTGTTCTTTGGGACATGGGGAATATGTGGAGAAGTGTTTGGCTAATGGTGTCATGTGATCTATGGCTCCAGAGTTCAATATTCAATAATGGTTAAAAGGCGTATCCGAGACATTTAATCCAAAAGAAGGTGGAAACTTACCCGAGTATGCCAAAGAACACATACCTGTAGGTTTTTCCGAGCTTACTAAGAATGGTTTTCACCCTTTCTATCTCCTCTTCCCTTGACATTATAGCAAAAGGTGCGATGCAACAACAATGCGAGTCGTCGTCTTAGGATTATGAAAAATGCGGCGACAATGCGAGTACGTCGTCTTAGGATTAAGAAAAATGCAGCAATGTAGGCTGCTAGTCTTAGGGTTAAGAAAAATGCAGCGGCAATGCGGGTTGCCAGTCTTAGGGTTACAAAATATGTAGCAGCAATGCAGGCTGCCGTCTTAGGGTTTATCGAGCGCAGACAGAGCTTCCTAGATCGGAAGCTCTGATACCATGTTAAGGTTCCAACATAAAACCAATTGGCAATATGTGGAGTAGCCTAACATGTATTTAAACCATACCAAATGATATGAGGTAGGCGATGTGGGACTTTCAACACACCCCCTCCAACGAAGCCTGCCGGACCAGACGAAGGGTACTTTTGACCCAACTAAAGGGCAACTTTTGGCCCATGACAATAACCGGAAAGATGTTAGGCTTTGACTCTGATACCATCTTGAAAAATAGATTAACTGAAATATGATTTTTATTATTATCTCAATACAAAGAGATGATATAAGATATATACAAGAGACCTAAACTATTTTAGGAAATATAATAACTCTATTTTATGCTAGGATCCCTTGATTTATGGGATTGTTCCTAATTATTCAAATCTGTACAGATTACAAAGAAATATACAAATTTCCTTATTTATTCTTTCCTAAAATACTATTTGATTTCTCACAGTGACTTTACACCATATCACTGTAGTAATATGTTTTCTCTTGTTTCCCATCAAATTCAGAAACAAAAATATCTTTCTTTAAGCATTCTATGAATATTTATGCATTTGTTTATTTGTATAACTATTTGCTGCAGGTATCTTATTGGAGGCAGTATTTTATACTACCCTCAGCTCTCATCAATTAGTTCTTATCAATTGTATGTCGAGGTTAGTATTTATGGTTTTTAAAATTGACAGACGTGCTTATCATTTTGTTATTTTAACTGGTAAAAGGCCATTGACTGCATAGGTAGTTTGTGAAGAGTTGGATTGGCTTCCTTTTTATCCGGGAATCACCAGTGTTACAAAACAATCTCATATGCATAGAAATAAACAAGAAGGTCCTCCAAATGCAGATTCTGTGCCCCAAGCTTTTGATGTTTGCTCTCATTGGATTCAGAGTTTTATTAAATACAGTACATGGCCAGAGAGCCCTTCAAATGTGAAAGCCGCTGACTTTCTGTCAACAGGGTAACTGGAACAATGGTTGTTCATAGTTCGACATAATACTACCCATTTTATAAATTCTTTTATGTATTTTCTTTCATGTTAGGCACAAGAAGCTGATGGAATGCATGGAAGAACTTGGGATGATTAGGTAAGCTTTGAATGAAATTCTGCATTTATGATGGTATTTGCACTCAAATAGTTGCATTCACATATCCATCAACACCATATCATGCATTAAAACCATACATTTTTGGGTAAAATAAAAACCAGGAAATTAATTGATAGCTGAAAGCTTCATAGGAACAACTGAAAGAAACTAGTGTAGTAACTGCATGTTACAGTTGCAAATGCTTCTGGTTTATAGTCTTGTCAAAATATGACCAACAAATTTGGAGGGTTGCCAAAGGTGCTTGGTTTCGTCAACTGGCCAATAATATGCGTATTTCATCAACTTTAGCTTTCATAATAGACAATTCATAACTTCAATATAAAATCTATTATTGCACAGCAAAATATATCCTAAAAAGCACTCTTGTTTACAGGAGAATTTACTTTTTTTGAAATTGAACAAGTACAATGACATAAAAGGAAGTGGATATGGCATGTGATTATACTACAACAAATAAATAATTACATGTGGAAGACAAATGGAAGGCCAAGAGTTGAATCTACAGGCTAGAATAACAAACCTTGGAAACTGGCACACTGATTATTAAGTTTTGCATATTTCTTGTGTCCTCTAAGCCAATGAAATTAGTTCTGTTATGGTTCAAAATTGTTATGACATCCTGTTTTTGTGCTTCTGAAGCACACATGATAGTAGTTAAATGTATGTTGTTAAAGTTTGAGACGATTAGGAAATAAACTTGGAGGTTAGTCATGACAGTGTGACCTTTTAGCTTTCATATATCAGTGTCGTGTCAGTTAGATATGGTTACCAAATATCGTTTAACTTGGGAGAGATGGGGGGATGAAAATCCTATCCAAGGGAGGGTATATGGGTTGAATGGTCATATTATGGTACAAAGTGTCACCTACCATTGCAAGCAGTGCAAATACCATATGATGTTGAACTAATTGGCTTGAATGGGGCAACATTTTTTTGAAGATAGTCTATACAATGTATTTTATATTTTATAGTGTTTACTAGAATTCCAGGGATTGTGAACCTGAACTTTTATAGAGTTTCTCATTCCCAAAGATGTGCCACTTATTATTTTTGTTAAATATAACGCAGGGAAAACGTCCTGGAGACTGAAGCCAAGAAAACAGTTCGTGGACATAGATCTACAGTTCAGTCAACTATAAAAGAATCAGGTTCTTTTGATGAGGTTTGATTCCCACTTTCAAAATTTGAATTTGATATTATTGCCGCTTCCAAGTTAATCACAGGCCTCACTTAGTCTATTAAGATTCTATATATAGATATTGATATTCTATAACTACTTAGTCTGTTGCGAGTTTATTGATAGATAGATGTTCTGTAAAACGTAAGTACTGTAAAATCCATCAGGTTCACTTAAGAAATTCTACTCTTTCTCTCTCACTCTCTAAATTCAACTAATACTATAAGGCTTCATTTGGTGTGCTAACAGTTGGGCTGCCTGGAGCTGGTAAAACTTATAATAGTTAGCCAAAAAATAGTAACATCCACAGTTGGGTAGTGTACAATGAAAGGCCAATTAGGCCCTGCTTTTTTAATTGTTTCTATATACATATGGTATATATATTTTATAGTAGAAATATACTTATTTGTGACTGGATATTCATTATTATAATAAGAAGCTAACTAGAATTCATTTTTTAACAACAATTACGATTGATTAATTTCATTCTAGTTTATCATATAATTAGATAAAGTTAATAAATATAAATATTAGATATTCTGATTGTGTAATCATTACTAACACTACAATTAATGACTATTATTTTTGTTAAGGTTCCAACATAAAACCAATTGGCAATATGTGGAGTAGCCTAACATGTATTTAAACCATACCAAATGATATGAGGTAGGCGATGTGGGACTTTCAACACACCCCTCCAACGAAGCTCGTCGGACCAGGCAAAGGGTACTTTTGACCCAACTAAAGGGCAACTTTTGGCCCATGACAATAACCGGAAAGATGTTAGGCTTTGGCTCGATACCATGTTAAGGTTCCAACATAAAACCAATTGGCAATATGTGGAGTAGCCTAACATGTATTTAAACCATACCAAATGATATGAGGTAGGCGATGTGGGACTTTCAACAATTTTATTTCAAACTTCAAATGAATCTAAAAAAGTTTAATTTTTACATGAGGATGAATTGCAAAAGTATGGTCTTAATCTTGAAAAGTTTTTTGTCTTGATTTATTTCGAATTGAAATTATTACGAAAGTTATTAGGAAAAGAAATTAACACTCTAACAGAAATACTAGAATATATTAAAATATTGAATTATTTTTCCGGTATATGCATTTCTTATGAAATATTATATGAAATACCATTAACTGTTGCAACTGTAGAAATATTTTTTTCAAAATAAAATTACTTTAATCCTAATGTTACAAGATATATTGAATGAATTATCAATTTTTTTGTGATAGTGAATTGTTAAATTTTTTTTATTATGAAACATTGATGAGTGATTTTGGAGCTCAAAAAGTTAGAATATTAACATAAAGTTATATAATTTGTGTTATCATAGAAAGTGGACTTTTAGCCTAACTCAATGTCACAAAATTGACTTATAAACTGAGGTTTGCACTTATTAATATAACATAATTTGATCATATATCTAGTGTGTGGGTGAAATGATAGGCACAACAAACTTTGCTAGGATAGGCTTTGATACCATCTTAGAAAGTGGACATTAAACCTTACAAAACTGGCTTGTAAGTAAGGTTTGTACCTACTTATATATTATAATTTGACCATATCTCTAGTTGATATGAGAGTCTAACATATTTTATTAAATTTCCCTAAAAAAATTGTCTTAGGATCCAAATTTTTTATATGTGGCCCTGCACTTGGGGTAGGGTTGATGACTTGGACAACATTGATTGTCTTCGATTGTTCTCGGATTTTGGTGTGACATTATACATCAATATGGCTAAAATGTTTGCAATAATTGCAACAAGGCTGACTCTTGCAAAATGGCCCTCACTATACACAACATCCTCCACAATGACAAGAGTGTGAGATCAAGGTAGAGGACTCATTTGAGGAGGCCATGAGAAAAGCTTACCAAACAAGCTAGAGTACAGGTTGAGTATGTTCATTGGAGGTAGGGAAAGTCCAGTAAGATGTTGCTGAAAAAGTGTTCATGCCTTGATCTAGTGCACTCGCATGAACATCACACACTAGAGGAAGTGTGCATGGGTTTGTGTGCCATGGCTTCCAGTAGAGTGGTTGTTGGTGTATGGTGTTTTGAAGCTGTGTAACAGTTGTTGGGGATGGGTGTCGATGAAAAGTGGAGGGAAGCATGGTACTGTTCACCTGTGAAGAAAGGAAGAAGACGAGGAAAGGAATGAATCATAATCTTCTGATATCTGATGCTCTCAAATTTAAGGGAAAAGAATATTTTATTTCCCATACCAAATTATTAGCTCATTGAACCTATATGCACACGAGCCTATTGGCTATTTTGGGAAATATAAACAACTAATTCTAGCGAGACAAATCCCTATAATTATACGATTTATTCTAAATACATAATCCTAGCATTAACAAAAAATAAATTGTTGTGATAGAGAACAAGAATACAATCGAAGATAAAATCTAAACTTTCCTAATATACACATTGAGTGAAGATTTTGACACTCCCCTTCAAGCTGGTGAATAAATGTTCTCCATTCCCAGCTTAGATATAATTCTTTCAAAGTTGATACAATGCATGCCCTTAGTGAGTATATCTGTAGTTGATTTTGAGTGGACACATGTGGAGTGCAAATCAAGCCATTATCTAGCTTTTCTTTGATGAAATGTCTATTTACTTTAATGTGTTTGGCTCTATCATGCTGCACCAGATTGTGGGCTATACTAATTGTAAATTTATTGTCACAATATAACTTCATAGGTTCATCCAATCTTATCTTCAGGTCTTCCAATATAATCTTCAACCATAGAAGTTCACATATTCCTTGGGCCATTGCCCGAAATTCTGCTTCAACACTTGATCTAGCCACTACATTCTGTTTTTGCTCTTCCAAGTCACCAAGTTTGCAACGAGAAAGGTGCAGTATCCAGTAGTTGATCTCTTATCCACAACTGACCTAGCATAATCTGCATCCATATATGCTTTAATACTTACACTCTTGTTTTGTCTGAACAAAATCCCTCTTCCTGGGTCCCTTTTAGATTTTGAATAATTGTAAGGGCAGCTAGTAAATGTACTTCTTTTGGTTGGTGCATAAACTAACTGACTAGGCTAACAGCAAACGCAATGTCTGACCTAGTGTGGGATAAGTAAATAAGCCTGCACAAATCTCTGATACATTTCCTTATTCACGACAATATCTCTTCTGCACTTCCTATCATTGTATTTGGATCAATTGGAGTACTTGTTGGTTTGCAAGCTCTTTTACCTGTTTCTTTGAGCAAGTCAATAATGTATTTTTGTTGAGATATGAAGATTCCTTTCTTAGAATGGGTCACTTCAATTCCCAAAAAATATTTAAGTCTCCCTAGTACCTTAATCTCAAATTTTGTGGCAAGGCATTGACTTAACTCTTGTTGCTTCCTTTTGTCGTTCCCAGTTACTATAATATCATCTACATATACCAGTAATACCGTTACTCCCCCTGAAATTGAATGTTTGATAAATAGAGTGTGATCACCTTGACTTTGTTTATAGCCCAAACTTATCATAACTTTGGTGAATCTTCCAAACCATGCTCTCGGGATTGCTTTAACCCATATAGAGCCTTTTTTAGCTTGCAAACAGTTCCACTAGCAACCTGTTCATTATAACAGGGGGTAACTCCATGTATATTTCTTCTTCAAGATCTCCATGTAGGAATGCATTCTTCACATCAAACTGTTGTAGGTCACAATCATGGTTTGCTGCGAATGACAATATTACTCTAATCGTGTTCATCTTAACAACCAGGCCAAAAGTCTCTCAGTAATCTACTCCATAGGTCTGAGTGAATCCTTTGGCTACTAACCTTGCTTGTAACGTTCAATGGTCCCATCTACTCTATACTTCACAGTGTATACCCATTTGCACCCTAATGGTTTTTTTTCCCATTAATAAAGTGGTAAATTCCCAAGTATTGTTCCTGTTTAACGCCTCCATTTCTACATCCATGGCTTGTTTCCATTTCCTGTCAGACAATGCTTCAAATACAGAGGAAGGTATGGGTGTAGTGTTTAGGTTTGTGAGAAGTGTTTTATGGGTAGGAGAGGCTTTTTTAAAGGATAGGAAATTTGATAGAGGGTAAATTGGTCGTTGAGTGCATGTTCAGGCTCCCTTTCTAATTGCAATGGGTAGGTCAAGGTCAAAGTTTTGGTCCTCCTATATACTTTTGGAATTTCAGCAACACACTCATTAGAATTATTTATAGAATTAAAATAGGTTACCTCATGTAGTGCAGGTGGTAGTGGATCGGATTCTTGGACATGAACAAAATCTGGAATGACCTTCTTTTCTCTCCTTTTATTACTAACAGGAAAAGGTACATGTTTGTGTTTAGCAAAGTCACACCTCACAATGTGGACTCCCCACATCTAAGTTCTTAAACAAGGAAAGAAATATTGCTTTCACAACTTGGAACGAAAGATGTCCCATTTGACAATGGTATAGTTGAAGTTTCTCTTTGTTGGTCATGGTGGATTCAAATATAAGAGGGTGACTTTTGGTAGGCATATTAGGATCCTCTATGTAGTGCAGACAATTCTATTCTCCAGCATGTCCAATCATCCTCTCTGAGTTCTTGTCCTGTAAAATATAAGCATTGTGATAAAAAACAACATTACATGAGAGATCTTTTGTAAGCTTTTGTATAGAAATCAGATTGGTGGACAACTTAGGGACATGAAGGACATTTTTTAATGTTATGGATGGGTTTATTTGGATCTCTCCTTGTCCTGCAACTGTTATAAGGGTTCCGTGTGTTGTGGAAATTTTGTTGTTGCTAGGACATGGAGCATATGTGGAAAAGTATTTGGGTAAGGATGCCATATGGTCTGTGGCTCTAGAATCTAATATCCAAGAGTAGGTAAATAATGTATCTGAAATATTAAGTCCAAAAGAAAGCGGAAACTTACCAGGATATGTTAAACAGCATGTACCTATGGGCTTTTCCAATTTACTCAGAAAGGACTTTACCCTTTCTATCTCTTCATGATTTAGCTGACCAACCTCTTCACTATATTCGTTAGCAGTGTGTACTTGACCTTGTCCTTCCTTTTTCTGAGGATCTCCTTTATGCCCCCATTCTCGGCTTGGAGGTTTCTAACCCCATTCTCGACTTGGAGGTCTTCCATGTAATTTTCAGCACTTCTCCCGTGTGTGACATGGCTTGTTGCAATAGGTACACCATACTTCCTCATGTTTTTTCTCCATATTGGGAAATCCATTTTTCTTCTGGTTAGCAACCATGGTTGTGCTCTCAACAGTTGGGGTTTCTAACATCAAATTTCGCCTACTTTTTTCACTTTGAATGATGACTATCACTTCATTAAGTACTGAGACTCTCTCTTTTCCTAGAATTTGGATTCGGACCTGATCATATTCAGAATGCAGGCCTACCAAAAAATCATAAACCCTATCTTGTTCAATGTAATCCTTAAGGATTGTTGAATCTTTTGAACACCCTGCTTTTATAACGCGATAGTGATGTAATTCCATCCATAGAGACTTGAGTTGATTGGCATATTCTGTGACCAATTTGTTTCCCTGTTTGGCCCCAAAGGTTTTCACCTTTACATCATATATTTGTGCAGTATCCTTGGCCTTGGAATAGGTTTGTTCTACCGCTTCCCAAATTTCCTTTACTGATTTAAGGAACATACATGTATCACTAATTTCTGGTACCATTGAATTCCACAGTCATGCCATGATCATGGAGTCTTCTTAATCCCATGATTTGAATTTGGCATCTGTTTCATAAGGGGCATTGTCGGTAAGGTGACTACCCTTTCCTTTTCCCTTCAATATGGTCTTAATGAGTTGAGACCATTTAAGATAATTCTTCCTGGTTAGCTGATAAGCAATAAACAGAATGAATATTCTGCAATTCTCCAACACTCTGGAATTTGTTTCAGGGATGGAATTCACAATCTCAGCCATGGATGAAGACTGTGATAAGCTAGGAAGATAGCAATTAAGGCTGTGAGGCTAGGCAGGAAACGATAAAGGTTGTGGTGGGTTTCAATGAAGGCTGCGGTGAGTAACAAAGACAGCAATGAAGGCTGCGATGGGTCAAGGTTGCATAGCAGTGGTGGTAGAGATTTAGGGTTTGAGGCTGCGGACAGAGGCTCCTAGGATCAGGAGCTTTGATACCATCTCAAATTTAGAAGGAAGAATATTTTATTTGTCATATCAAATTATTAGGTCATTGGACTTATATGTACATGGCCTTGTTAGCTATTTTGGGAAATATAAACAGCTAATTCTAGGGAGACAAATCCTTATAATTATGCAATTTATTCTAAATACATAATCTTAGCATTAACAACAAATAAATTCTGTGACAGAGAATAAGCATACAATCCAAGATAAAATCTAAACTTTCCTAAAAACGGATTGCAGAAAGTGTGATTGCTACATACATTCAATCTTTATTTATAATCAAAGGAAAAAGTACATGGAGAAAATCTGAAGAATATCCTGACTACAAATTTCCTTATTACATATATCTAATTAGATCTTTTACAGTGTGCAACAAACATTGAATAATTATCCGATGCAGTTCAATTCTCACTTTTCCTATTGTAATTTAAGCAAGATGCTTCTCTAAGTTTGTTAATTTAGTTATTAACTTGTGATTAGTGGTTAGCCTTTTATAGGGATATAAAAAAGTATAATATAATTGAGAAGATGGTTTACATTGGTAATTATTTGTAATGCAATCAAAGAAGCCAGAACATAGTCACAGTACTTGCAGAGATATATGTTCACTTGGCTTATGTATTGACCGTTCTATCACCGTTCCTTTTAAATTTTTTCTTTCAATACTGGAACTGTCTTTTCAAAACATGGTACTAGTGCATTATCATCTGCCATCAGTGCCATGGCTATATAATACACTTACAGCAAGCAGTGGATGACTACCCTACAAGGAAAGATGAACACCAAAGCCATAGTTAGCACAAAAGTAGCAGAAAAGGTGTCAGAATCTGGTTTTGCTAGATTTTTTAAATAATGGTCAGCTCCAATTCAAAATGTTTTGTTTCTTTCCTGCCACTAACTTTTTCATAGGGTTGTGTCTAGAGATTGCACAGGTCATTTGTTATTGTCAGTAGAAAACTTTCTGATTGTATTTGATAGAAGTGTTCTCTTAAATAGAATAAAAGAGCATCTAAAAAAAGGAAACTACTAAATTAATTTTCATCATTGTACCCACTCTCAATTTGTGTAATGGTCAATGATTCCTGCACAAAAATACAAAATATTCAGGTAATCAAGTTCCTAATTATTGAATTATAATCTTGTCTATAGAAGGAAGTAGTGTCTATAAAAACAGAATAATATATACAAAGGGATTCTGACAATATGTTTTGCTTCATACTGTAGATGGTTCTGAAACCTTTTATTTTGATGTATCTGATTCTTGCTTATGCCTTCTATTTGGCATATAATTTTAGGCTTTGAAAAGTGTTGAAGAAAGTGTGATAAGACTTGAAAAGTTGCTTGAAGAGTTGCATGTATCAAGCTCTAGTTCTGGAAAAGAGCATTTGAAAGCAGCCTGTTCTGACTTGGAGAAAATACGAAAACTTTGGAAAGAAGCTGAATTCCTGGTGGCATCTTTCAGAGCAAAGGCTGATTCTCTTCAAGAGGTACACCTTCCACCCATCACTAACCTCCTTGATCAATTCCTTGGAACAATGCATAATGAATGTCTCTACCCTTAAACTAATTAAGTTTACTTTCACTAGAAAAAGGAGATTAAGAACTGAGTCAGTTTCTAATTTTGTGAATGATGTGGTACAGAGAAATGGTAGAGTCCTGTGATGGCACAGCAGAAAACATACACACACACACACACACACACATATATATATATATATATATATAAAATACATTTAACAGATGCATTGAGATATTATAATAGAGCTAACTGCCTAGGCTGGGGACAGCTGTCAAACTAACCTGTAACTTCTAAACTGATACCCAAAAGATAGCTGCCATAGGTGGATCTCGTTGAATCATTCACACACTAATAATCCAAACTGTACAATGCGGGTTACTACATATAAAGTCTTTGATAATAAAATCTATCATAGAATTATGGCTATCAAATCTGGCCTGCTTACTACAAAAATGAAAATCAGTCCTAAATACATATAGTGTGGAAATCAATCTACTTAAATTTTGTACAAAGAGTAATGAAGGAAATTTTTGTAATAATAATAACAAACAAGCTAACTGATGATAATACACAAAGCTGTCCTTGTCAGTATGAAGATGTCTTTTGCTTTATTGGAATTATTAATTGGTTGTTGGAATCATTAATTAGTTGTACCTATCTCTGTACCTATATCTTCTAGCTCATAATTCTGCCCCTTGACCTTCCATTTGCTCAGTGTATTTGTTCTTATCATTATAAACAAGATATCATGCTAGAGGTGTGATTAAGCCCTCTAAAAACTATTTTTTCTCTTTTATTTTATCTTAAGTTGTTAGTTTTCCTTGAAAGTGGAAATCTTTTCCAGTTTCTAGCTCCAAATAATTTTATACCTTAAATATTATATATATACTTTGATATATGTATGGACAAATCCATAAATTAACTAGTGAGGGGTCCAATTATAAAAGTTAGTATCATAAAGATATAATTTTTTTAATAAAAATGAGAGTGCTATGAAACAATTAAGCCATCTATTACAAAGCTCCTAAGGAACAATAGTACTATTAGACTGGGCATGAGTTACAAGTTGTGAATCACACTCAATCCATAAATTAGTCTAGCCTCTAGCGATTGTAGCTTTAATAGCAAGAATCACCCTATCGCCTCAGCATACAAGGATGTAATTGGCACTAGTTGCATTTGTCGCATACAGAAGACATTGATTTGGTTTCTAAAGGGAAATTATATTGTTTTTTTTGGTCCACTGAAATATCAGTATGATGGAACTGAGTGACCAGTTTGATCGCCTTCATTGGCATTAAAGGGCTATTTTTTCATTTTACTAGTTATAAATAGAGGACCAATATGATGTTAAATGTGTTTATGGAAGATCCAAATCAACATTTAAAAGTTTAGATTTTTTTTAATAGAAGTTTGGCAACTAAATGAATCCGACATTAGTCAAAGCTAAGCACAATGATCTGAATTTGGGTGTATCGCTTTCAATAAAAAATATGTTCTTTAGATATTATTTAGTAGATCAAAAACCTATAAAATAAAATAGTATTCACTAACCTAATTGTTGCAGGTAGCGTCAATTGTCCCGTGGCAGAGGCCAAGTGGGCCGAATCACAATCGAATCGTGGCGTTTGGGCTGTTACTCTTAAGTAAAAAGAGTTGTGTTCTGATTAATAGCTATAGTTTTTGGCCAAGTGATAAGTGCTCGATCCTAACAATTGGTATCAGAGCCAAGGTCACGAGTTCGATTCCTGGTGGGTAATTATTGAGGGGGAGATTGTTGCAGGTTGCACAATTGTCCTGTGGCGGAGGCCGGGTGGGCCGAGTCACAATCCAAGAGTGTGATTCCTTGTAGGACAATTGCTGAGGGGGAGATTGTTGCAGGTAGCAACAATTGTCTCGTGGCGGAGGCCGGGTGGGCCGAGTCACAATCGAATCGTGGCGCTTGGACTGTTACTCTTAAGTAAAAAGAGTTGCGCTCTAACTAATAGCTATAGCTTTTGACCAAGTAGTAAACGCTCGATTCTAACAATTGATATCAGAACCAAGGTCACGAGTTTGATTTCTGGTGGGCAATTGTTGAGAGGGAGATTGTTGCTAATTGCACAATTGTCCCGTGGCGGAGGTCGGGTGGGCGAGTCACAATCAAAAAGTGGGATTCCTTGTAGGACAATTGCTGAGGGGGAAACTGTTGCAGTTAGCATCGATTGTCCCGTGGCAGAGGCCGGGTGGGCTGAGTCACAATTGAATCGTAGTAAAAAGAATTGCGTTCTGACTAATAGTTATAGTTTTTGGCCAAGTGGTAAGCGTTCGATCCTAACACTAACCACTTCTTTAACTTTTTAATAGCCCTATCATGCTTAGTAGGGTCAGCTACATGGATCACATGATATTGGGCTCAATTAAAAGCCACATGTTTTGGGAGTGGGTCATGTCTGGTGAGATGATAATTTTTATGAGAGGTGAGAGGGGTAAATCTAGGCTGTATAACTCTACATGAATGGTTAAAATTGAATATCATGTGACCATTTAAAAGTCATGTGGCCTTTAAAAGAAAACTCACATAATTTTGTATGTTTTAAACTTGATGATAGGAACTAGGGTATTATGGGTTACCCAATATAGTATTTAAGTGTTTAATTCTTCCCTCTTGATAGTTATCTTTTGAGGGTGGGTCCCCCATGTGTTTGGATACTTATCAATTGGTATCAGAGCAAGTTATCAATGGCTTACCATTAAAGAGTTGAGTGAAGTGTCCTAGAGTGAAGCCACCTGAGTGCGTGAGTCCTACATTGAGTAGTATAAGATGTTTGGTGGAGTATTTAAGTGTTTGGTTCTTCTCCCTTAATAGCAGCTAGCTTTTAATGGTGGGTTCCCCAAGTACATGGGTACTTATCACTTGATCGTTCATGACAAGATCTAATGATCACTATTCATTTTTCTCACTCTCATAAGGAAGATATTCTCACTAGATATGCCCTCATATATGGGTTTTCTTAATGTACACTCACTTATCTTTTAGAAAGTATTTTAGCAAGCTATATTGTGGGTTTCTTTTTTTCTTTTCTTTTTTTTTAAAAAAATGCTATGATTTACTGATATATTCCTTCTAAAATTCAAGTGATGTATCCTGGCAATCATAGTTGTTGATACACACCCACACGTTTATAGAAAGAGTATGGTAGCAAGCTATTAGTGTATTTTAAGATGACCAAAGTTATAACTTGGTTAAATCTAATAACATGTTCTATTTTAAGATAACCAAAATATGTTGTATATTAGATTTGAAGAGAGATGAGGTAGGATGAGATTGAGATCTGAGAAATATAAATTGTACCTTTTTATTAATGTCAGAAAAAATCTATTGCATAAAAGATTTATGATCTATTTACATATTTGGAAATATACAAGTTAAAGTACAATACACTTGATAGCTGATCCCTTGCTACTTGTCTACTATCTGTCTGTTTACTGACACTAAGCTGTCTACTAAACCACTAGCACCAACACTAACCACTCAGCTGTATGCTAAATAACAGGCACCAACCATATAGTAGCAAGACACTTGTCATGGCCCAGCTATGAGTTACTCAAATTATTTTTGCACGCACTAACACACTCTTATGTATAACTTGAAATGCATTGTGTAATTTGTGGGGAAGATGCTTGTGCCTCCCTTTGTTTTTCATCCCTTATATTAAATCACTACTTGAGGTTTTGTTATATTTCTTTGCTTAAAAACTTGGTGAATATTGAATGCAAGTTTGGTAGCATATGCTTTCTTAACTCTGTTTGCTTCTTGCCATGCCTCTGGGTTGTGTTTTTTTTTTTTAATTATTATTATTTTTATTATTTCCTTGCGTAATAATTCATTGTCTTGCTTGACTCCTCCCTGGTACACTAGTAACATATTGTTTGCTTTTTAGGAATCTGTTTTATTGTCTATAATATTTCTATTATACTCATGCAGGGTGTTAACAGTGGTCGGACCTACACACCAGTTGAAGAAGACGAGTATATAAAAGGAAAAAGTAGAAAGAATGCTAATGTAAGGGTGGATAGGAGCAAAAGGTATGAATGTCTAGTTGCTGGTTTCTGAAAGTACAATTGTTAGCTATTACTTCTAGCTTTGGAGTGTTTTATTTTTCTGGTTTTATATTTGTATGATAAGAATATTGTTTTCCTCCAGAAGTGTTGGAAAATCCCGTGGATTCTGGAGCATCTTTGGAGGTCCTGTCACCAAAAAGCCTGGCTTGGAGTCTGATGTGGATCCTTACGTATGCATTGTTGTCCTTATAATTTGATAATGTTAATATCCTCTCCATATCTTTGGTACCATTAGTGCAACGTAACTCATAATGTCAAGGTCAATGATGTTTTTGCTTTTATTGTGATAAAAAATGTATTAGTTTATGTTCATTGTAATTGTGTTGCATTATTATTATATGTTCTCTAGTTGTTTTCTAATTTTCATGTCTAATTATAATCACTTTTGATAATTGAAATAAGAATGAAAAATCAATGTTTGATTGGTGGCACAATAGAGATTCTATTGGGTTATGTCTAAATATAATGTTTGATTCAGTGATAAATGGCATAGTCAATTAAAATAAGTGACTAGATATTCTGTACAGATGGGAGTTGAAACCCCTTTAGATTAGATGCCTATTAGGTATTATTAAGTGTTTTAGTGTGGATAATTGTGTCAAATTGCCAGATTGCATGACACAATTGTTTTACTGCAATAAGGAGAAATAATTACTCTATCGATGTTGCAACCCACCCTGCCTCAAGCCACTCAAGGCACAAGCCTCTCTATTGCCCTTCTTCTGCACCTAGGAAGCAGCCTCGTATGGAACTGCATAATGCAACGCACCCTTTATCAGTCAACTTGTGGATTAGCCTCTTTGCACATTCAAGGATGGGGACAAGCTGAATTTTGATGGTCAGTTATAAATTAGATTAGTGAGACATAGAAGGAAACAGCTGCAGCTCCCATGTAGAAATTAAAATTGACCTCAAAAAAACTTACCTCAAGAATTTATAAACCCTAATTTTTTTTATACCTTTTGCTTAGACCCTGCAAATGTGTTGACTGTTGTTCGCTTCAAAATTTACAATGTCAAAATGCTAAGCTTAAAACATAATTTATTTTGCATTAGTTGAATTGCCTAGTAATATCTTGAATTGGTCTGTGCTTCATCTGTTACAATTAGTGAGTGGATTCTGTGTGGAACTTGAGTAACAGGCACTTTCTATCTTCATTGAAGGAAAATAATATTGGACAGCCTGCACCAAATGTTGGGGTTGTGGACCAAGAATCCAATGAAATCCGCCGCTTTGAGCTTCTGCGTAATGAGCTAATAGAACTTGAGAAACGGGTTCAAAGAAGTGCCTATCAATCAGAAAATAATGAAGTACGTATGCATCATTCATAAAGTTACAAGTTTATGATTTTATATTACTTACAAAGCTTTGCTCAGTAAGTGCATTTGTAAATAATATCTGAAGATTTGGTCTTTAACCAAACCAAATAGTGTTGTATGACCCATGTAGCTGATCTCACCTAGTGATAAAGCTTTGTTATTGTTTGTAACTGCATTGTCAGTAATCACCCTACCTGTACGGCTATCTCATCCTAATTGTAGTTCTATCATAAAAAATTTCTTATTGATTTACAAGGATCTTTGTTGCAGATTGGTGCTGAAAGAATGTAAAATAGTATAGATTTTTTTAACTGACCATTGCTTTTGGCTTGGGATACATGCATGTTTTGTTGTTTTCATCCTTTCTTTTGTTTCTATGATTACTTTCTCTTGATTTATAGTCTTTGTATCCACTAAATGATGCAAAGGCCAAGCTCTGACAATCCACACATGTAGGATATCAAAATTGATAGATTCCAGTGTGTTTTTTTGAGGTTTCAAAATTTATATTTGAAGCCTTTGTATTTGACTCAAGGAATTCAAAATAATGATAAAAATAATCTAGTTTTGAGGCCAGATTTGAGTAGAAGCACAGGGTTTTTCCTAGCAATGAGTTTCTACTTTCCCCCCTTAAAACACAAACAATAACAATCTGGCACCTTAATTACCTTTTACAAATATGTAATGGATTTGGATCCTCTCCTATTTGAACAGAAGAATCCTGTTAAATAAATCCTGACCATTTATTATGGTTATTATTAAATCTAGCCATTAAAATAAAAAAAATAAAAAAAAAACAATAGAATACAATTGGTTTTTTTATTTCAACCCAAGTACATCGAGAAAATTCATCAATAAAGGTTACAAATATCTAAATCCAAATTAAGTGACACAACTTGGTCCTCAAATATGATATCAACAGAATTACATCGCTTTTCAGTTTGTTTAGGAAAGGTGACCTAACTTTCACAATCTAAAAATGAAGTTGTTTGAAACTAGGAATCATTTTTTTCAATTTGATAAACCTAGTTGACCCAAATTGTCATGCAAAAGATTTGGGGTTGAAGTTGCAAAACAAGACACAAGTGGGCTCGGTTTAGGTGATGAAGATATCATGATTCATGTATTGTGCCTATCGAATGATCTATATCATGTTGTATAACAAAGAAGTTAGCATCAAAAGTTATAAAGTAATTAGTAAATGAGTCAATTGGATTAGAGAGATTAAGTTATAAGGACAATGAGGAATGAACAACACAAAATTTAAATTCAATGAAGAGACAAAGAAACCTAACCATCCTTATGATGCAACTTTGGATCCATTAGCAACATGAATAAAGTGAGGAACTTTTGAAGAAGAAATGAATGAGAATGAGGAACAATTACTAGAGATGTGACCATAGGTACCTAAATCAAGAATCCGTGTTCCATGACCTTTCCTAGATTGAGAAATACAAGTTGTTGATACACTTGGCATTGATGAAGATTGGCTTTCTCAGATTTGAGCCTCAATGCACATGGAATCAAATTTTTTAGATTTAGACACATGACCTGCCTTATCTAGAAACTCATGCAAGGAGTAGCAATTTTCTTGGATATGACTCATTCTTTTGCAACATGTACATTGAGGATGTCCACTTATATCACCACATCCTTCATGATTCCTACAACCTCATCCACTTCCATGAGATGCTACCATTGATGAAGTTTCAATAACTTCAGCTAGATTTTCATCTTCACTAAGTGAGTCACACAAAGGAGTCTAGTGACTAAATAATCCATTGAAGGGATTGGATCACCAAAAAGAGTTTAATCACATATATCATCGAAATATGAATGTATGGGAAGTTACTCTCTGGTTGCATTAAATAGACGTTGAATGTTATTAGCAAAAATATCTTTCAGTTTCATCCAAAAATAACATGTCTTGAATGATCCGAGTATTTTAACTTGAGATTAATAAAAAGGAAAAAATGTATTTTGGAGAGCATTTTAATCTAATCTCTCTTCTGTTCTCTTATTTATGATGAGAGATAGAGTGATGAACAAGTAAAGGCACATTTAGAGGCCTAAATACAAATATGTACGCAAAAAGCAACTTTTTAATAAAGTCTATCCTAAGCCTGTTCTAATACTTTAAGACTGCCATAAATCCAGACGTAGTTGGAAGTCAATCTTTTGCTACTGAGGTCGATTTATGTCAGAAATAGAATAATATTTCGTTTACAAATAGTCATGATATCCTTGACTAAGGAATCTCCCCCACATAGGCAGACCAAGACAAGTAGTTCTTCTAGTTGAGTTTTGTAGTGGTAATAGTTGGAGTAGTGGAAAAGGAAGGGACAAAATCCACTAAAGTCATTTCAGGGACACGGAAAAGGAATCATATATGAGGAGAGAAGAGGATAAACCCTAAGTCATGAGGAGAGAGACCTCACCCACGGCTCAAGAAGGTTGAAACATAAAACCAAGGGAAGAAATGCACCAAGAAGATGCCATCGAGGAGAATGGTGGTGGTCTAGTGTGATTCTAATTGCGGGAAGGCAAAGCATGTGACATATGCACCTGGCACAGCAGTAACTAAGATCAACCTGGGGCAGGTCTCTAGAGGCTTTTGGTCACACAACCGCCACTTTTGGTGTCAGACTAGGCGAATGGTGGCAGATAGCAGATAGAAGTGGTCCAGCAACAGGTGTAAAGAGAGTGGCATTGTTCCCACTTTGATACCAATTTGAATTTGAAGAGTGACTGAAAATCAGTGTGTTGGAACCACTGATGTATATATGATATATATAAGGAGAGTACATGTACAAAACTAGGGGAAAAAATGATTCAGCATGTAGCCCTAACCCTAAAGCTAGATACATACATGAAAACAGCTATATTAAGTTGTACAATAATATAATAAAACACTTATTTTAACATTCATTTTGTCATACAATAATACATCATCATCTTTCACATTATAACTTCTTAATACAGAGTTATAATTGCCTAAACCTGATTTTGGTCTATAACTTTGCTCTGTACTCTCTTACGACTTTTGAAGATCCAGGATGTAATTGGTCTGTATGTCCTTTTCATTAAGTTCTTTTTACCTTGACTGTTTTTTAGATTGAGCATTGAATATCTCTTTTGCAGGATTTGCTGGTTGCTGATGATGGTGCTCGTTATAGTGATGAGACTGGGGTTGTCCAGATGGCCAGGGTTGAGAAAAAAGAAAATATCCTGGAAAAATCTATTGGCAAACTAAAAGAAACCGGAACAGTATGATTTATCCTTCTGGCTTTTCTTTCTTGGAAAGATTATCTTGCTTTTATTTGGTTTATGAATTCATTTGCATCAGCACACATTGATTAGATGAAATCAACATCTCCCCGTCACGCCCCCTAGAAACTGAAAAAATTGGAGTGTCTCTGATACTATTGATGTTGAAATTTAGAATTAAGTCATCTGTTATATCTTTATAAACATCTGAGATCTGAAATCTACTGTTGAATAAGCAGGATGTCTGGCAAGGAACTCAGCTTCTTGCTATTGATGTTACTGCTGCCATGGGTTTACTTAGAAGGGCACTGATAGGGGACGAATTGACTGAGAAGGAGAAGAAAACACTTAAAAGAACTTTGACTGACATGGCTTCCGTTGTTCCCATTGGTGTTTTAATGCTGCTTCCAGTGAGTAGAACACCTTTTATTGTTCTCATTTTCTATATTTGAATCATGTCTTGTTCAGTTTAGAGAAGCATGTTGTTCGCTCATAATCACTGAGTCCCATTAAAAGTAGGTTAGGATTCTAAATCATTGTCTAAATATGGTTAATGTGATTAGATCCTTTTAATCCCCCCTCATATTTTGGCAAATCTAAATTTCAAAAGAAACAAAAAAATGGTTTAAGTATAAATAATTCACATCATGTTCAACCTCTAATGACTCATGTATATCTTTACATCTTAAACATGCCCCATCATGCAAGGCCCTTTGAATTTGTGGCTTGGACAATGCACAAGTCGATTATTACCATGTGCTAAATTTCAACTTTGGATTAGAAGAATGGAGACACAAGGATCAAAACTATTGACCTATTAACATATCATGAACCAACTTCCCTGAAAACTTAAGCTGTTCAGTGAAGATTTTTGAATAACTTCATTATATCTCTGTATAACATTCCCCATGCAAGCCTTTTGGCTAGAAGTATGGACATTGTGCAACCTACTTTTACCGTGTACAACGAAGAACATATAAATACTTAATTAGTGAAGCTCTAATACCATCTCAAGAATAAGCTCTCACAAAAGCATCATGGAATATTCATGAATGTATTTTTTACACCTACGATGCACACCTTCTTAACACCAGGGAAAGTGGAGAATGCGCAAGACCATTTATACCACAATATAATTAAAACTCCTATTCATTTTAAGATCAATGTAACAAGGATCAAACTCTAGAATACTATTATAGAGGCTATAATTAAATGTCAAGGAGTAACACTACTAAAAGTTATGCTATCAGGTAAAAGCCTTGATAAATATACACTAGTTAGTGAATATTTAAGTTTGTTGGTTAAAGAAGTAAGGCATGTTGCCTATAAATGACAAGGGAACAGGAGATAATACATTGTTATTTGTGAGAATTGGAGTTGTTGGGCACTAGGACTTTTCGACCCTCAAATTCTGCAAGTTAGGCATTGTATTCAAGGCAGAATTAATCCCTTATTTTTTTTTTTTTTCTAGAGGATTGCTTGCAACACAATCTCTACGAGCATCTCCGATGAGATGCTTACCCTTTATTGAAGAATTGTTTGGAATTGCTTCAAGCAACTTTATCATTGGGAGAGATGTAATATGGCAACGCAAGTTGTTTTAAAATTACCGAAGTTACTTCAACAAGTAACTGTTGCTTAAATCATTTTTCTTTTCTATTTGTAGTAGTGAAACAGAAAGGGATTTGGGGAAGATAAAGGTACACTAAGGGATTTTAAGGTTTCTTATTGTTAGATATTGTTAAGATATTGTTAGATATTGTTAACCATAATATCTTCTGTTTATTCTGTTTACTTTCGGTTACTTTTTTAGTTGTACCTTTCTCTATTATAAATAGATTACCCTGTGTGTGATTTATACACAAGGGAGATTAATCTCAAACCCTATTTTCCTCTATATTCAACATGGTATCAGAGCTTAAGGTTATTTTGAAATTTTTTCGTCTTTGTCCAATAGAGCCGCCACTGCCGCCACTGCCGATTAAACTGATCTTCCACATAAAAAAAAATTATTTTTGTTACTGGATATTATTTGGTAATGTGAAAGTGCATGTCTAGGAAGGTTCTGACAAGGAAAGACTTGATATTTAAGCATGTCCATTAGTGACCCACCTCTCTTTCCTGGGAACTTACTTAGTGTACTGGTTCACGCTGTTGTCGCTGTTATCGCCACTGTCACCGCCTTCGCTGCCACCGTCAGGGCCGTCATCGGAGTTTCATTTTTTACTAGCAATATATAGTTTTGCTCGTCTTGGTCAAGCGACCATCGTGCCATTAAGATCACCATTATCAAAGTTGGTCATCCATTGTCTTTTGCACCATTTAGTCTCGACGGACTTGTTTTGGTCTTCTCATTTTGGATCTGTGTTTCGTGGGTTGATTGGATTACTTTGAATTTTTTTTTTTGGGTTTGTTCTTCCACCTTTCATGACTTCTTCCACTCCTTCTACTACTTCCAATTCTATTAATGATTCTTCTGCATTGGCATCTCATCGTGATGACTGGACTCGCCCTCGCAAACAGGGAAAATGACATCCTAAGTGTGAACATTGTGGCAAACTAGGTCACAAGATTAACAAGTGTTATGCATTACATGGTCATCCTCCTCGATCTGCTACAGTTGTTCAGATCGATCTTTCGCCACTTTTGTCTGCTGGGGATCCTCCTTCTTCTATTGCATCTGACACATCTACTATGTTCAACAAATTTCTCAAATGGTATAAGAATCAACAATCTTCTAGTTCCACTACATTTGTCGCACACACAGGTACATATTTTGTTGGTCTAACCCAATCCTCTTCTCCTGGTCCTTGGATTTTTTATTCAGGAACCACTGATCATAGTACTGGTAACAAATCTTTGTTCTCCTTTTTATCCTTTCCTAATCCTTTACCTTCTGTTACACTGGCTGATGGCTCTAGAGTATCATTTCATGGTGTTGGAATGGTTAAACTTTTTCCTTCTTTAACCATTGATAATGTTCTTTATGTACCTGGGTCTCCTCTTAACCTGTTGTCCATCAGTCGTCTAACTTGTTCTCTTGATTGTATTGTTTCTTTTACCAACAATTCTGTGTGTTTACAGGACCGGAGCTCGAAACAGGTGATTGACACAGAATGTGAGTCTCATGGTCTTTATCATCTTCGTTCCTCTACACATGTTGGTGTAAATATGGAGTCTCCCTCTCTTCTTCATGCTCAGTTAGGTCATCAAAGTCTTGCCAAGTTACAGAAGTTTGTCCCTGCCTTGTCCAACTTGTCTAGTTTGACGTGTGAGTCGTGTCAATTAGGCAAGCATAGTCGTAATTCCTTTCCTTGTAATGTCACATGTGATGTTTCGTCCTCTTTTTTCGTGGTTCAGTCTAACATTTGAGGACCTAGCCGCATTAAGTCTACTTTAGGTTTTCAATACTTTGTTACTTTCATTGATGATTATTCCAAATGCACTTGGTTATTTTTAATGAAAAATCATTCTGAATTATTTCATATCTTTCAAACTTTTTTAATGAAATTCAAACTCAGTTCGATGTTTCTATTAGAGTTTTGCGCAGTGATAATGACCATAAATATATTTCTCATTTTTTTAAACAATTCATGGCTTCTCACGATATTTTGCATCAAACTTCTTGTGCTTATACACCTCAACAAAATGGTGTAGCTGAACGTAAAAATAGACATCTTATTGAAATAACTCGCACTCTTTTAATTCATGGAGAGGTTCCTCAACATTTTTGGGGTGATGCTCTTCTTACTGCATGTTATTTCGTTAATCGCATGCCTTCTTCGATTTTAGATAATAAAATACCTCATTCCATTTTATTCCCTCATGAACCACTTCATCCCTTACCTCTAAGAGTTTTCGGGTCCACATGTTTTGTTCATCATTTCAGTTCTGGTCTTGATAAATTTTCTCCTAGATCACATAAATGTGTTTTCTTAGGGTTTACAAGATCACAAAAAGGATACAAATATTTTTTTCCTTCTCTTAACCGTTATTTTTTGTCTGCAGATGTCACTTTTGATGAGTTCTCTCTTTATTTTAAAAGTCAATATTCACCTCTGTCTCCATCCAATCCTGTCAACACTCCTAGTATATTTAATGTTCCTGTTGTGACCCTCTAACTGTGTCTTCTTCACCATTAGTTCCTGCTCTGCAGTCAACTTCTTCTCCACCGCCTCTTCAGGTTTATAGTTGCAGAAACCAATTACAACCACCACCATGTGACTCCACTCAAGTGTCAACTATTCTGTCTCTTCCGGATCTAACACCTGAGTCTGACATTCTCATTACCCTCCGAAAAGGTATCCGTTCTACACGTAATCCCTCTCCCCATTATATTATTTTAAGTTATCATCGAATGTCATTACCTTTTTATACATGTCTTTTTTCTATTTCTTCTGTGACTATTCCAAAAACTGTCCATGAAGTTTTAGCCCATTCTGGTTGGCGTCAGGCCATGTTAGATGAATTAAGTGTTCTTCATAATAGTGGAACTTGGGAATTGGTCCTGTTACCGTCTGGGAAATTTGTTGTTGGTTGCAGGTGGGTGTTTGCTATCAAAGTTGGACCTGATGGTACTATTTTGTTTTAAGTTGTAATAAGGGCCCAATTGAAAATTTAGTCATCAGCCTTTGGGAGACCAAGGGGTGCATAGCTGATTGACTTTTGGTTGCCACAGTTTTAGATACAATCAGTCATTAAGTAGTTTCAATTCCTAAATTAATGGATCATTATTAGCCTTTATTTGTTTCCATTAAATAGTTTTCAATTCTTAGATTAATGGATTATTATTAGTATTTATTTTCTTTTATTGAGTCTTTTGTAATTCTGATGGCAACGCTTCTATATCAGCTGAACCATTTTTATCAAGAAATAACAAGTGAAATTTTATTCAGAAATATTAAAGTTTATCTCTTTTATCTTAGTGAGAGTGATTCTCCTAAATTCTTGAGTGATTCAAGAACCCTTGGTTGTATCAAAAGGACTGTCACATCCTTTGTGTGTTGCCTCCCTTGGGAAGAGTGATTCTTTCCTTCCACCTTCTTTCTAATTTCTAAATTTCTTACAAGGTTCTAACCCTAAAGATCCTAAATTACCCCTTGTGATTCATATCAGTTGGTATTCAGAGCCCTGGTTTAAGGGTTTAAACATCAAATTGATGGCAGAAGAGGAACATTACAATCAAGAAGCAGGAATTAGTCCATTACAAATGAGAGTATTGGTACAACATTTGGAAAGATTAATGATACGACATAACAATGAGCTCCATGAAAGATTGAACCAGTTGGAGAATAGAAATCCTGAAGACGAAGAAGAAAAGAGAAATAGGAGAATGAATTATGAAGTAGCAAGACCAAGTAGGCTTGAAGGAGTCAAGCTTAACATTCCTCCGTTCAAAGGAAAAAGTGATCCAGAGGCATACTTGAAGTGGGAGATGAAAATAGAGCATGTTTTCTCATGCAACAATTATGAGGAGACCTAAAAGGTGAGACTTGCAACAATGGAATTTTCTGACTATGCTCTTGTTTGGTGGAACAAGCTACAAAAGGAGAGAGATAGAAATGAAGAGTCAATGGTTGATACATGGACTGAGATGAAAAGGATCATGAGGAAGCGGTATGTGTCGGCTAGTTATGCAAGGGACTTGAAATTTAAACTCCAAAAACTTACTCAAGGCAACACGGGGGTTGAGGAGTATTTCAAAGAAATGGACATGCTCATGATTCAAGCAAAGATTGAAGAAGATGAAGAGGTAACTATGGCCCGATTTATTGGTGGTTTGAATATTGATATATGTGATATTGTTGAGTTGCAGGAGTTTGTTGATATGGAGGATTTACTTCATAAAGCAATTCGAGTGGAACAACAACTCAAAAGAAAAGAAATGACTAAGAAGAGTTCTACCAACTTTGGATTTTCAAGTTGGAAGGACAAAGGCAAGAAAGATGGGACTGTTTCTAGTAGTTCCACACCTATTCCTACAAAGACTCATTCAAAATATGAAGAACAACCCTCTAAAAAAAATAGAGATGTGAAGTGTTTCAAGTGTCAAGACTTAGGACACTATGCTTATGAGTGCCCTAACACAAAGATCATGGTTCTTAGAGAGGGAGAATATATAAGTGAATTTGTGGTTGAAGAGGGAGAAAAGAGTGAAGACATTGAGGAGGAAGAGATTCCAAAAGGGGATTTATTGATGATTAGGCGATTACTTGATAGTCAATTGAAACCTATGGAAGAAAGTCAAAGAAAAAATATTTTTCACACTAGATGTTTAATCAATGACAAGGTGTGCGTGATGATCATAGATGGAGGTAGTTGCACCAATGTGGCTAGTGCTAGATTAGTATCAAAGCTAAATTTAGCTACCAAACCACATCCTAGGCCATATAAACTTCAATGGCTTAGTAAGGATGGAGAGGTGCAAGTGAGACAACAAGTTGAAGTGGACATTTCCATTGGAAAATACAATGATAAGGTGTTTTGTGTTATTATTCTTATGGAAGTCAGTCACTTTTGGGGAGACCATGGCAGTTTGATAAAAGAGTTAATCATAACGGGTTCACCAACAAGAAGATTATGCTCAAACCTTTGAGTCCACAAGAAGTGTGTGAGGATAAAAAGAAAATGAGAGAAAAACTTCTTCAAGAAGAGAGAGCGAAAGAAAGCGTTAGTGAAACACTTGAGAGAAAAAAGAGTGATCAAAAGAAAAGTGAAACACTTGAAGTGAGGGAGAACTATTTAGCCATAAAAAGTGAGTATAATGTTAATTTTACATTTAATTTGTTAGACTTATCTTTTTTTTATCTAGATGGCGAATCTAATTTGAGGACAAATCCTTTTCAAGAGAGAGAGAATGATGTGAATAAGACCTATGATAAGGGCTAGAACAAGGGAAATAAAGGAAGTTCTTCAACAAATATTATTGGTTGACCAAATTATGTTTTGAATTAATCAATTAATGTGCTTTAGTTTGATTTTGTTTTAAGTTGTAATAAGGGCCCAATTGAAAATTTAGTCATCAGCCTTTGGGAGACCAAGGGGTGCATAGCTGATTGACTTTTGGTTGCCACAGTTTTAGATACAATCAGTCATTAAGTAGTTTCAATTCCTAGGTTAATGGATTATTATTAGCCTTTATTTGTTTCCATTAAATAGTTTTCAATTCCTAAATTAATGGGTTATTATTAGTATTTATTTTCTTTTATTGAGTCTTTTGTAATTCTGATGGCAACGCTTCTATATCAGCTGTACCATTTTTATCAAGGAATAACAAGTGAAATTTTATTCAGAAATATTAGAGTTTATCTCTTTTATCTTAGTGAGAGTGATTCTCCTAAATTCTTGAGTGATTCAAGAACTCTTGGCTATATCAAAGGACTATCACATCCTTTGTGTGTTGCCTCCCTTGGGAAGAGTATTTTTTCCTTCCACCTTCTTTCCAATTTCTAAATTTCTTACAAGGTTCTAACCCTAAAAATCCTAAATTATCCCTTGTGATTCATATCAGTCGCTCTTCAACAATGACCTCTTTATCAATTGGATGCTAAAAATGTTTTCCTCAATGATGATTTACAAGAAGAAATCTATATGGAGCAACCTCCTGGGTTTATTGCTTAGGGGGAGTCTTCTGAGATGGTATGTCGTCTTCGCAATTCCCTATATGACCTAAAACAGCCTCCTAGGGCCTGGTTTGGAAAGTTTAGCAAGGTTGTTCAACAATTTGGTATGACTCGGTGGGAAGTAGATCATTCTGTCTTTTATCGACACTCGAGTGCTGGATGTGTTTACTTGATAGTATATGTTGATAATATCGTTCTTACAGGTAGTGACAACCATGGAATCTCTCAGTTGAAACATCTCTGTCACAATTTTCAAACTAAAGATCTTGGCAAACTTAGATGTTTCTTGGGTATTGAGGTGGCACAGTCTAATGATGGTATTGTTATATCTTAGAGAAAGTATGTCATGGATATTTTGGAGAAAACTGGGTTGATGAGTTCAAAGTCTGTTGATACACCCATGGATCCCAATACTAAACTTCTACCAAATCAGGGGGAGCCTATATCTGATCTTGAGCAGTATAGAAGATTGGTTGGAAAATTGAATTATCTTATAGTTACTCGTCCTGACATATCCTTTGCAGTCAGTGTGGTATGTCAATTTCTTAATTCCCCATATGAAAATCATTGGAATGCAGTCATTCGTATCTTGAAGTATATTAAAGGATTTCATGGAAAAGGAGTGTTATATGGTTCTAATAACCATACAAGAGTTATTTGCTACTCAGATGTTGATTAGGCAGGATCTCCTTCAGATAGAAGATCTACATCTGGATATTGTGTCTTCATTGGTGGTAACTTAATCTCATAGAAAAGTAAGAAACAAAGTGTTGTGGCAAGATCCAGTGCAGAAGCAGAATATAAAGCTATGGTCTCAGCTGCCTGTGAACTTGTTTGGCTCAAGCAATTGCTTAGAGAGTTACAATTTGAAGATATCACTCAAATGACACATGTGTGTGACAATCAGGTTGCTCTTCATATTAGCTCTAATTTTGGCTTTCATGAGAGGACCAAACATATTGAGATTGACTGTTATTTCATTCGAGAAAAGATTATGTCTGGAGACATCAAGACTGAGTTTGTTAACTCAAGTGATCAGTTAGCAGATATTTTTACTAAGTCTTTACGGGGGCCTAGAATTTATTATATTGGTAACAAGTTTGGTACATGCAATGCTCCAGCTTGAGGAAGAGTGTTAGATATTGTTTAGATATTGTTAAGATATTGTTAGATATTGATAACCACAATCAAATAATATCTTCTGTTTATTCTGTTTACTTTGAGTTACTCTTTTAGTTGTAACTTTCTCTATATTCTATACTTACCATTGAAGCACAATGTGATAAAATTTCATATTTGTGACATGACAACGTGGGTTCCACAAAAAACAATCTTCTATGCATAACGAAATTCATAATTTTTTTTTTTTACAATTGGAGATGCCTTAACACATTCTTTCTAACACAATCTATTATTGGTTAAAATTTATTGAAAACTACAAAATCAGGAGAGAGACTCATTAAATGTGAAGGGAGTTCAACAAAAAATTTTAGTTTCCAATAAATTTCAGCTAATCGAGTGTGTTCGAAACACTGTATTGCTAGCTTTTCTTTCCTATTCAGACTGCCCGGTTCCTGACAGTATCTGTACTTATTAGAATAACTGTATTATCCTCATATTTCTTGATGATATCATAGCTCCTAATTTTTATTTATTTTGGAGGAAGGTTTACTTCTGAAAAAGAAAAAAGATCCCTTCATTATTACTGCATGTTCCACCTTCGTTATGCCCTTATTTGCTGCTTTCATAGCTGTATTTGGCACCTTAATTGTGGCCTCTATTTGCTGCCTTTGTTGCAGCATTTGGCACCTTCATTTACCCCTTTTTTGCTGCTTCTCTGAGTGCAATCTGCCACCAACACCTTAACTGGTACCTTCAGGCCTTCATATAATCGCTTCCCTTGCACCTTTGAACCCTAATAATCTTCCTATTCGTAGCCAAATGTAAACCCTAAATAGAAGAAATTATTTGCAGTGAGTGGCGGATCTTGACCATTGATCTTGGGGGGGTCAAATAATATATTATTAATAAATAATAAATAAATATAAAAGAAATAAAAAATATAAAAGGGTAAAAAGATAAAATTGTAGATATATATTTAAATATATTAAATGATCATTAAACTTGAGAGAAACAAAATCATAAATTATATGAGAGTTACAAAACTGAGGAGGGACTGAGAAGATAAAATTGTAAATATACTAGTAAATATATTAAATGTTCATTATGTTTGGGGGACCAAAATCATAAATTACATGGGAGTTATAAAACTTTGGAGGAGGTCACGGCCCCCTCAGCTCACAAGAAGATCCGCCACTGGGTGCTGTATATTGTCTTAAACTTCCCTTTGGCAAACCATATGAAATTTTCTCTAAGGGCTTACCTATAGAGTGATTTCAACAACCTGCGCATTGGGAATGACTGTCATCAGTTCACCAACTTGAGGAGTGTTGAAATATGTAAATAAATCCAATTTCGGATATAATAACTTTTCTCTCGTACATATCCTGTTAATATTTGTAATTATATTGTATTGCCATATTTCCTGGTTTCATTATTTATTATTAGGATTTGCCAATATATCCATATTGGAGCATGTTCCTTCTGGGAATCATCAAGTAATATATATATATATATATATATATATATATATATATATATATATATATATATATATATATATATATAATATAATATAATATATATATATATATATAATAATAATATATATATATATATATATATATATATATATATATATATATATATATATATATATATATATATATATATATATATATATATATAATCTTTCTGCCCTCATATTTCAAGACAAATATATATCTAGGCTTGGTACTGCTTTTGAATCGATGGTCAATCAATTTAATTACTGATCCTGTATAAGCGAGAGATTCTTGTTTTTTCCGTTTTTTTTTTTTTCTAATAAATCTGACTCTGTCAAACTTGGCATGGTCAATTAATTTGTTTTACCCCTATAACTCTTCTTTCTCATGTAAATATTGAACTGGATATATAAAATGAAGAACTACTGCGTATAGAAAATGCAGAAAAGATGGAAGATTAAAAACCTATTGCTCTTTCATATGTGTGACTGGTAAATTATCATTTTCCAACCTTAGATCTGATCCTTTCCTTGGTGTAATGGTCCTGTGTAACCTACTAAAGAAGAAATGTTTATTTTGCACAGGTTACTGCCGTTGGGCATGCAGCAATGTTGGCTGCTATTCAGAGATATGTTCCAGCACTAGTATGCACACTACGACTTGCGGCTGCCTTTTTTTAATCTCCTATTCAGATGTCAATTCTCCAATAATTATCACGCCATAAGGATTTACTAAGCTTCTTTCTTGCAGATTCCATCCACTTATGCACCAGAAAGATTGGATCTCTTGAGGCAACTTGAGAAAGTGAAGCAAATGACAGCCGGTGATATGGGCTCAGATGAGGAAGTGGATGACAATAAATGATCAGAAGCAAGGCCGATTTGTGTATAGCTAGCAAAACTATTCTCTCTGATCTGATGAAAATTGGACTGCTTTGTTATTTATCCCCTTTCTGGTAAAATTTTCTTGATGCCAAATTTCTCAGATAGGAGTTGAGCATAGAGAAGTTCATTCCACGTGTCTGGCACTCCTGGTAAGCACCAGTGGCTACAATCCTGTGGGGCACCAGGTGGAGTGCCTGGTTCTCGAAACTTGGAAGGGTGACCATCTATCCTCAACTCTGAAAGATATGTGATGTTCAAAAAATGGGCTTTCCGGCTCTCATATTGCATCTGTTTGACGACACCAGATATAAATATGTTATAATATGGTTCAGTTTCAAATTCTGTAGGGTCATTATCTGGCTCTGTTTGTTTGTCACACCATCCTCCATCATTCCATGTGCCATTCCTGCAATTTCACTGTATAGTAAAAGACTTGTCCAAATGTAAGGCTGGCATTATTGCCCTCCCTCCCCCTACATATATTTTAAGTTTATTAGAACAAATTTCAGAACAGTAGTTGTTAAACTGAAAAGGGGAAGGCGGTGAATCAGGAATATGATTTCATATTTCATCTCGAGTTTAACTGTCTTTTCTGAATTTTATTTCTAATTTACCGTGGGTGTTCAAAAGAAATCACTAAAAACTATTGGATGACTGAGTTTGACCGAGTTTGTCAAACAATTTTGAGGTGAGTTAATTAAACTGGCTTCCTGTTTGGCCAAAATAAAAAGCGTCATGCTACATGAAACATGTTTTTACCGAACAACATAATTTCATCATAAGTTTGACTGCTGAACTATCAATTTTGACTTATTCATATGCATATGTATAATACTTGACACATAACATTCTTATTATTCGGCCATAAACAAACGGGTATTTCATGAAATCCGTGTTGCTGGTGAACTTTGTTAGGGTCTGCTTGGAGTTTGACTGCTGCTATAGTCCCATCAATATGAACTATATGCTAGACATACCCATGTGACATCCTAATTGCTTTCTTTCCATCCATCTCAATACATTTGAGTTCAAATGGGTTCTTAATGTACTCATACTCCGATTGACTGATGTTGTCACCTAATGGATGTATGGGATGTTGTGAAAAAGCACTTTATTCTTTCGAAAACTAACTTTTGTAGGGTGATTGGGGACAGTAAGAATTTTGCTCAAACGGGAAGGTAAATCGGTATACGAAGGCTGTAAAAATCTGCAGAAAATTTTCTCTTCGTGTTTCGTACCTAAAGATTGTATTGGAGGATTTTTATTTGAGTGTCAGACCCATAAAACTGTGTCGATGCACTTGCCTGAAGTGGACGGGGGAAAAGCTACGAAAGAAGACGAAACTCGCAGGATTTAGATTGTGCAATGCCCATGATTTCCACGTCTGTAAGGATCTCCTAAATGCTTCTTCCACGTTCATCGTCATGTTTACCCTCCCTCCTTCCTGGAAGTACCTGCGTCTGCAAAATGTAAGGGAGCTTGTAAAACTGTTATTTTCGTAGGCAGAAGATTTTAATTTTTACATTATTTTATGTAACATTTGTAAAATCATTTTTAAAAAAAGTTAAGCAGCTTCTCATTTTAAAGAAGCTTTTAGGATACGGAAGCTGTCTACAAAGAATCATTTTTTGAAAGGTAAAAAGCAAGCACTTCTAATGTATCTTTTTTTTTTTTTTTTTCTGAAAGAAAAAAATGTTCCTTCAAATGAGTCCAAAGTTCATCAGAAATTTGCGAAGACTAATTTTATAAAAGATATTGTTGTGGTTGACCTACGACTTGATAGTTTTGTCTGGGTTCCACCAATGCCCAGAATTGAAAATAAGAATATCTGCTCGTGCCCATTTTTTGGAGTACCAGTGCAATTCGTCAAGCCTGATAGTTCTTCTTACACGTTTGGATGAGTTGGGTGGTGGACGACCTATAACACACAAGAAGGGCGTCCTGTAGTATTCCACTGTCATGTTGTATTCCTGAAACCTCATGGCCAGATAGCCCTTGTGTTTGCTTATTGGATTTCCATTCACTTCATGTATTTTGGACACGTTAGAAACCCCTTGTGTCAACATGCATAGGAAAGACTCCCACTGGTTTCTTCCCACAGAATCACCCGCAAACACAATTCTTCCATTGCGATTCCTCTCTAGCAGGTAACTGGCATTGAATCTGAGTTTCAAAAGAAATTACTATCAGCTACTTATCACTTTTAGGAATTATCATACAAATTAAAAGAAAAGTGCATTTGCTAGCTAGTTACTTTCACGGGGAATCTTAATACCCCTTTTTTATGCTTTCAACAAAATTTGAATTATGTCAGTCAACTTTCAAACTTGACTTAATGTTACATGTTCAACCATTTTATTTCATAACCTCTTTTGGATAAGTGAGCACTAGTGTCAAAATAAAAATGATTATTATATTAATAAAAATGGGTTGTATAGGAAGTTGTTTGGTTTGGAGGATGTGAAAATATCATGCCACTTTAGATTATGCTCCTTACCTGAATTCCACAAGCGATACTTAATTCTCTCTTACACTTCTAAAGGGTACACGTACACCTTAACTATTTCTTTTAGGGGTGGTGATATTTTGATACCACTATTCATTTTATATATCTAATCTACAATTCATTATAATAATAATAATAATAATAACAATAAATATATAAATTTAAAAGGTTTTATCAATATTATATTATTAAAACTAGGCTGTTTAATGAATATTTGATGGCTGAGGTTTTCAACTTAACATTTTCCTTCTTTTAGTTTATAATCGATTGCACTGCTATTGATAGATTATTCATGTCATTACTTACTATGCCGCAGACAAGCCCCTAACCTAACGAGGATCTCATTGCCTACTGGTGTTTCCTAAACAGTTTCACATTCTCCTTTTCCCTACCTTCATTAACTATTTCTTTCCACCCAAACCCCTTATCTTCTCTGATACAAAGATTCACATGATGCCATTATGGTTGGCAGTGTAAGGTTTTATTTTATCGCAAAATTGTAAGACGCTCTGGAAAACTGAAGAATGATAACATACATAACCATGCATGGATGCATGCAACAAGTAACAACACTTAATGTGCATGACATAATGACAATATGCATATCACGTACCGGGGAATATCACAGTCATCAGGTTGCCATCGCCATTTACGAAAACTTTCATTTTTGCGCCCGTTTTGGCGGCACCGGAATCCGGGATCAAGAAATGGACAGTTTTCGTCGTACAATAGATGTGAGTAGATTTCATCCCACACCCAGCGGCCTCTGGAATAATCGCAGGCTTCGATGAGTGGCGATTTGTTGGGAGTGAAATATGATGATGATAAGAAAGCAAAGCGAGAAAGGAACTGTCGATCAAAAGGGTACACGAAATTGAAAATGAATATGGATGTTAGTAAGAGGACAAGAAAAGAGAGTGCATACGTTGATTCGCTCCTCATTTTCACATTCCATTAAAATTATGTGAGGCTTAAAAAAAATAACGTGTAAGTGAATAAGGTGTTTTATTTCGCGGGTTTGAAGAAGATCCTTAAGAAAAGGAAGCAGGAGTGATCTTACTTTTTTGAAAGTCTAAACCTTTTTTTTCTCGTGCGTCTTCTCAGCTAGCTGGAATTCACATGATTTCATCATTCTTTTTTGTTTCTTAATCATTATTGTTATTATTCCATCTATGCATTTTGTTTAATTTTTCTAGTCTAGTATATACCATGAACAATGTTTTTTTAGGTTAGTTTGTATTTCACGAAAGAAAACCAATATACAAGCGCAATCAAACGTTGGATATGAACAAGTATATTTCGTTTCATTCAATTTGATTTAGTTTTAAATCTGAAAATCCAATATTGAACAGATCCAACCTAAGTGAACACTTTTGTGATTTTCCTTTTTTTTTTCATTTTGATAGGTCGATGTCCAATAAATTTAAATTAATAATAGAAAATGTTTAAAAAATGTTATAAAAATTGTTTTTTTAACACACTTTTGAAGATTAACATGCTCTCTTAAATAAATAATTTTCCCAAATTCTAAGTTTGAAATCATGGTTAAACTTTCTCTTAAGAAAAATAAACTTTTTTTTTACCATCTAAAAGAGCCAAATCCATGTATGTTTCTTTGTTTGATTTTGATTGGCCATGATGCGTGGCAACCAACCACAAACAACTTGCACCACCCATTTGACACTTTCTTGACCACACTTAAAACATACATGAACTAATTTCTTTACAAGTATTTTTAGATTAAAAAAAATTATAATAAAATTAAAATAAACGTTAAAAAATTTATATATTAATTTATACATAAATTAAATTTAATCAATTAATAATAATTACAACTTATACCTCATAATTACAAATAAATAATGTTCCTATCGAAGTTTTTTTATTCTATATAATAATATTTTTTACTTTTTGTAAGAAAATCAGTAAAAATATAACTTTTGTTTTATGCAAATAACAAAGCTTTTTCACACTTTGTCTTTCTTTTTGTCCTAACTCATAAAATTGCATCGAATCGGTTCATAGAACTCAATAACTTAAATATTACACTGTTTTCATTAGCAATTTGACTTTTATCGTTGTATAAAAAGCTATTAAATTTCAAAAATTTAGTGAAATATAATATAATTTTATATTATCATCATTCAATTACAAACTATTTATCAGATAAGTTTAATAACTCTTATAGTAGTTATAATATATGAAAAAACTTACCATTTTAATTTATAATATTTTTTTAGGTAAAATATGTTTTGAAATTAATTTAATATGTTTTAATAAAACTAGCAAACAGTAGGAATTTTTTTTTTTTTTTGCAAAGTTCCCTTTTATCATAAGTAAAATTTTGAAATTTATTATTTAAAGTTACGATATTATTTTAAAACGAAGTTGCAAATGCAATCTCTATGTTATCGTTATAATTCATTATTCTAAACACAAAACTAACTATTATAATTGTGAATTTCTGGCAATTCAATAAGAAGAGGAATTGAAAAAACTTATTTTTTTTATTTAACATTTCTAAAATTTAAAAAAAAAAAGTTGTATAAACTGAATTAAAATAAGAATAGTGATTGAAAAACATAACCACAGAGATGTTAATGTTATTCCAGGAAGATTTATGAAAAGAGTTTTGATAAAACACAGCACTGAGCTGAGGTGTTGGAGTGGGTCCTCAGAGTTTGGTTTACATTATATCCATCTTTCACTTTCATTTTGGTAATTGAATGCGATTAATTATTAATCACCAACCCTTCATTCACACGTCACATCTTAGTTTCCAACCCTCCTTGTCGCTTCTATTTTGTATAAACCACTTCCATGCATCACAAAAGTTAACCTCACACTCTTCTCAGTACCTCATTTTTGGACTTTCTATCCCCCACAATGTCAGAGATAGAGAAAGAACAAACATTTCAACAACATAACAAAAATATAAAATTCATTATGTGAATTTCTTTCATTTTTTTTTTTATTCATACTTTTCTAGGCTTTTTTATCATTATGGGTCAAAAAAAATTTAATTTTATCAAATAGGGTTAAACATTTTAATTTTTTTCAAAATGAGTTAAATCGTGAAAGGATGAGATGATTTTGAATGTGAAATCATATTTGAAAATAGGCTTTTTAATTGAAATCATGTTTAAAAGTACATTCTTAATTGAAATCGTGTTTGGAAACATGTTTTTAATTAAAATTGTACTTTCAAACACGATTTTATTTTCTTTTTTTGGTCTAAAAACGTGTTTTCTAATATTTCTCTTAAAAAAAAATGGCCCTAAGACTATTAGGTTCATCAAATTATTTATGGTCATCAAACTAATTATGCCATAGCCAGAAGCAGATGAAAAAAAAGTTATTTTTAACTGGTTAAATCTACTACCCAACAATAGTAATAGAAGCAATCAAATGATTATATTGTACATAGAAAAAAATTTCTACTGTTTTATTTTAGTATTATTGAAAAAGTCTCTAATTCTCACTCTCTATTCTATGTAATGAAACTTCCAACATTGCTTAAAATATCCACTCTACCACTCATCCCATTAATATCTCAAATTCAACGCCACCATGGTTTATATGTCAAAGGGTTTTCGTCATAATTTGACACCATAAAGAAGAAATAATCATGTCAATCCTAACATCTAACACAACATTATGAAAATAATAAGAGAATGACTCTAATGATCTTTTCCAATACTCTATCTTTTAAAGTATCTCATCACATTTTTTCAACAAAAAAAAAGAAAAAGTCGTGCTACAAAGCACTTTATAAAAAAAATAGTACTTAAAAATACGATTTCAATTAAAAAATTACTTCTAAGCATGATTTCATATTCAAAATCGTCTCACCTTTGTACAATTTAACCCATTTTGAAAAAATTTAAACTTTTTAAGCCTATTTAGTAAAATCAAAATTCTTTTTTACCATGAAAAACCCACTTTTCTAACATCTTTCTTCTTTCCCTCTTCCATTACTTCATCACCCCCAAAGGGAAATAAGTTGTTGGATATTTTGATGAGTCTTACAAAGATAAAAATTATGTAATTTTCAAACTTTAACACATTAGATTATGGATCATATTTTCTTATATGTTATTCAATTTTTTCATTCTTATTTAAAACATTTATCATAACACAAAAAAAGACTTTCGATATAAAGATCATTCTAACCCGCTACCAATTAATCTTCAGCTTAAATATCACTTGTTAAATCTTTTGAAGAAGATTTATTAGGGAAAACAATATCAATCACACATGAACCCAATTGACATAATAATTGACATCATTCTTAACTTAAAAACTTAAAACATTATATTATGGATGATATTCAATTTTCTCATTATCATCAAATATGATATTTAGAATCATACATTTTTTATATGAATAACTAAATAATATATTAAATCCTAATCATATAACACATGTGTGAACTATCGCATGCAGGGTTATCTTGTTATATGTGATGGATGAAGGTTGGAGTTGAAGTAATATTCAAAGCTTTGTATTGGTATGCTGAATGTTAAGAAGAAGGATTTTGTAATGAATAGTAATGTTATCTATCTCTTGAAGACTATAATTAATGGCAACAAGAATGATTGAAGTTTGGAAGGAAAAGAGAAATGGGAGGTTTAATGGTGGAAAGGAAAGTTGAATGAATAAAGTGTTTTCTGTCTTTTTTTTGTATGTATTATCATGTATGAGTTGTTGAAATTGGTCTCTAAAAGTGGTCCAAAAACTGGCTCACCACTCTGCTAATCAGCCAAAAGCGAAGACTCAGGTTGCCACAAATGCTGCATTGAATCAGTGCTGAGGCTGAGTTGTTTCTGGCAGTTTCCCCCATACGACCCTGGTAGTAGTACATGACACAAGATGTTTATGAGAATTTAGAAGCCATGAATGAGCGGATAAGTAGATAAGATCAACTCATTTTTCAACGTAGCATTAATGCCTTTACCTTTCCTTCATACAAAACACACACACACACACACACACACTCTACACACGATATACCTTGCTTGCTCCAACCATCTATCTCTGTCTCCTCTTTTTGGCCCTGCCCTTGTTTCACCTTTTCCCACTTTTGCTTAAACATTTCACCCCTGCTAGTCATGTTGTTAACGTTGTTCCTCTTTCCCCTCATCATAATTTTCTTGGCTCTGTTCTTTGAAGTTGCAGAAGCTTGGAACATGGGCAGATGAGAATCGCATATAAAACAGATTTGGCAGCACTGCCGTGGGGTTGGGGGCTCCACGGCCTGCTGTTGACGTGCCTCTATCAAGCTTTTACATCCACACTTGACTTTCATCCACACGTTTCAATGCTAACATACCCACATAATCTTCTTTTCACCATCACCATCACCATCACCATCTCCATTATTCATACTCAACTTCTGCATAGCCACATCAATTTCTAGCACCTCACATTCCTGCCCATTAGTTTAAATCTATATTCAAATTGAAGAAATATTTTATTAGAAACGGTGAATTATTTCATCCGAACTCTACAAAATCACAATCAGAGTGCCAAAAACAAGAATTGTAATCATCAATACAATATAATATACTCACATCATAATTTTTCAACGTATTTATGTCAGTGTTCCCAACATATCTAATACTTATTCAATATGATATATTAGCGAATATAAGAGGCTTTACGTATATTAATTATTTTAATTTTTTTTACGTCAGATATTATCCTGAGTTGAAATTTCATTTTCCCTAAAAATGAAAAAGTAGTAAACTAAAAGTGAGACATATTCTTAATATAATGAATTCAAATTTTAGTGTTATATTTTTGTATATGATTGTATATAATCGTATTATTAAACCTCTTCAAAAATAAGAAAAGACACGTGAATTTATATCAAATCTTATAAACAAAGTCAATTTTACGTCATAAAAGAAAAATTGATGTACGTGATTTTTTATGTCTCTTAATAAAACTTAACGTAAAAGTTCTGTTCATTATTTATAAAAATATTACTACAATTTTTTTTAGACGATTATTTTGTAATTGGACGAAGAAAAGGTGGTGTAAAAAAATTAGTGATATTAATTTTTTATATAAAAAAAAACATTAAGTGTTAAAATATGTCATTTTAATTTTTCAAAGTTAACTATTTTTTTTCACTCATACCTTAATAATATTAATGATATATAGTATATAGTAGAAAGTAAAAACAAATTAGTGGAAAAAGAAGAGAAAATTAGTCATTTAATACTAGGATTATTTTGAGAAGCATATAGTATTAGAAAATATATTATTATTATTATTATTATTATTATTATTATTATTACCATTTATTATGATGTGTTGTTAGTTAACACTACAAATCTGTTTTATATTTAGAAATAAAATTCTTCTAATTATGTGGGCGAAAAAAAATGCAAGTAAACAGCATATAATATCAAATACTACGTTCTATCTTACTTACATGAAAAATAATATTTTTATAAGATAAATAACTGTATTAACTTTTACTATAATATCTTAATATTTTTATCCTAAAATAAAAAGTATATATTATAAAATTAGAAATTAATTAAAGTGAAAAAATTAACAAAAAATAGGATTAGATAAAAGTGGTTAATAATGTTGAAAGTAGGTTTGTGAACTCGGAATTATTGGTGAAAGTGAGGGATGAGATTGAGCACATGTATGGATGCGACCTGAGGTTTTGGAGAGAAAGAGTGGATTGTATGTGTTTTATCCATTCCACTCAACCATTTACAACCGTGTAAATCAATTCTCATGTATAGTTTGACCATTTCCACAAGGAATTTGCTTTGGAATTTTACCGATACAAAGAGAGGAGGGTATATAAATTAGTTTAATTTTAATTCCTATACAATATGGGACTTTGATACTAGAGAACATGGTTCAAATAGGATGTTAATCTCGTTGTAAAATGTCAGTGAGTCGCACTCAAACAGAGCTTGATTACCATCAAGCCTCTAAAAAATGAAATAAAAAATCTTGAGGCAGAATCTCAACAGTACCAAATAGATTCCCCATTACTCATTTCCCATTTTTCCATCACTTCAATTCTCCATTTGGTGACACTGCCCTGAATGGGTCCTACGCTACCTCCCCATGCCTTACTCTCTGTCGCTCTGTCTTTGTCTCTGCCTTTACCTCCTGCTGCTGCTGCTCTTCTTTTTCCCACTGCCACAACCTACTTACCCCCCGTTGCCTTTACTACTTACTATATGGTGTGAAAGTTTGGTATGAAAATCGGGGATTTCATTTCTTTCCTCACCCTGTCTAGTGAAAAGTTTTGTTCCACTTGGTTGTGATGATGAAAATGATGATTTTGTTTATTTTGTTTCCCGTTTCTTTTCTCTCTGCAGGTGAGGACTGACTGACATAGTGGGCTTAATTGGGTCAATTCATGGATGTCACATCCACATTTCTTTATCCTGGGCGATTTCTCATCTGCTTCACACCCTGTTGCAATCACACACATCCACACATATTCTCTTACCATCACTTTCTCTCTTCATCTTCTCTCTCTTTACTACTTACTGCTACCATTATATTAACCAATCAGACATCTTCGTTTTTCATCCTCCAATCGCATCATTCATTTCCTCACTAACTTAATTACTTCTTCAACAATTGATACCATGTCATTTTCATACCAAATTGAAAGCTTTGACACCTAGATATGGTTGACTACCATATGCAACAAACTTGTTGAATTTGTTTGGGGAAAGTCTTAGATCGATTCAACAATGGATGGGAAAGGAAGCACCTTTTTTTATTATGGTTATTCATGATGCTTAATTACAACGCCTTAGAAGGCCCACAACCATGTACATGCAACTTTTTATTACCCAAAGACTAAAGCTTTTGGAACCCAACATTAATCATTTTCATCTTGTTACTTGGAATTCGTTAACATTATCTATTAACAATGTAAACCACCCAACCCCAAAAGTAAAAAAAAAAAAAAAAGATTAGTTGTGTCTAATCTTTCAAAAGAAAACGCAAAAATAAAGTATTTTGACTTTGAAACTTAATAACCAATTGGTTCCCCTAGTATATACAAGTAAAAATGTAACTAGCTTTTAGGCTTATCTTGTTAATTTAACTTTTATTTAGAAGCATTCAACATGTTTGTGTAAACATTGAGTTCTTATTATATCACTACGTAATGTATGCACTAATATCTTATATCATGAATACATAATTTTATTAGTATAAAAAATATATAATATTTTTATTAACAAAATAGTTTTCTTCAAGCATAATAATTAAGATTTTATTAGTTTATAATTTCTTACTTTTAGTGTTATATAAGGTATTACAAAAATATATATCTTACAAAGTTGTTACACTAAAAAAAGTAGTGACCAGTTAATGTATGTTTCTTCTAAATATTTGAAAATTTCATTTTATATAAACCTTAAGCATGTCAAATGACTAATAAATTTTGTTTGAACCTTTTGGTGAGACACAAGGATTAAGATCTTATTTTTTATGTTATCTAGCATGAAATCATAAAACTCATTATTAGATGTTAAAGTTATAATTGGATAATATTGTTAAGCCCAGACAATTAAAGTGATTAATATTATTAGGAACACGTTCCATGGCACAAAACGGAGAATGAAATTGTTTTTGTTCGAGATTGTCAACGTTTATTTGAACTTAATTACCCATAACCAAACAAACTATTACTCCATGACATTCTACATACTCAAAATAAAGAGCTCTAATAATCTTTAACAGTAGGATTCAAATTGCTTCTCATCGAAACTAATTCAGTAGAGAGTAATTATGAAAATGAACAAGTATGGTTTCTCTCCCTGTCAAAAGATCATAAACTCCTTGGTCGTGTTGAACTTAGGCTAAAGATTGCATGCATCATGTTTGTGGTATTGAAACTAAAATCTCTACAGAAACCCAGATTACTTACTCAAAGTAGGATGAGAGATGGCCAGTGTTCTTGAAGGAAGTTAATTTAAGATTGGTTTGGCTAAAATGAAGTGGGAAAACTGCACAAGAAAAGTGTCCCTTCTGGGTGATGAGTGGGGTTGAAAGAAGAGAAGTTAAAGAAAATGCACTTGCGTGCATCTCCGAGAATTGGTGAAGAGAAGAAAGAGATTATATCAAGTAGTAATCAAGTGGATAGGGATATATCTTACACTTGAGAGGGGAAAAAGAGAAAGAGAAGAAAAGAGGGGAAGAGAATTAATGGTGGTAGTATGGTTGGTGACGTAGGAAGTGATGAGGTTGGGGGGGATTGGAAGAAGGTTGGTGATGATGGAAGAAATGGTGTGTGCCCTGTGAGGAGGGCATGATGTTGGTGGTGGCGTAGGTGCATTGGGGTGTGGAGGGTCCAGAATCGTGTTCTGGTTCGCATTCCATGTTGACCCCAAACAGCCGAAGTACCCTGGAACTAGAACTCGAACTGGGACTGTTTCCCACTGCTCTCGTCCTTTCTTTCTGACCTTGGGACCCTCTTCCTGTAACATTTCAACACGTGCATTTCTCAATCCCTTATTCTTATTATATCATAAACTCACAATTCAATTCATCCAAATCCAAATCAAGGGAAATCAAACAGATTAAACGCCACCGCCTTAGTTTCGTTTTTTTTTTCTTTTTCAAAACCCACCATCGGCGCGTATGTTCACGCGCCTTTCACCCTTTTAAACAAAGTATTCGCCTCCTCGCAATTCCCCATATAACACACCACATTTCTCCCACTTAATTGGAAGGTAAACTTCACGCACTTCCACAAGAATGTAATTATTTAAATCTTCTTGTCCTTTTATCAAAAATATAATAAAATCTACAAGTACTTCTTTGTTTACTTTACTTAAAAAAAAAAAAAATATATCCAGTGAAAGAAGGAATTCATTGAAAGGATAGTGTACCCAAAAAAGCCAGTGATATCTATGAAAGGATAGTGTACCGTGAGGATAAATTAAATTTACAAATCCAATTTTACATTATTCTTTCTTTACTTATATTATAAATGCAAAGCACTTTTACTATTATATATGTTACCTTCTTTTTTTTAATAAGTATGACAATTTTTTACTATATTAATGAAGTATTAAATGTTTTTTACTATATATTTACCATTTATTAAAATAAGGTAAGATATTATAGGTCAAAGAAAAATCTAATATAGAAAGATAAAAGGAGTGTGTTAGAAACTAAGATTTTTGTTTTTCAAACCTGAATATCATTATAGTATTTCTTTCTTTGGCAAAACCTTGAATTTCGAGGAAGGGGGTGAGAAAAGTGTTAAAAACATAAAATTAACCATCATTTCAGAGAAGGTGAAAGTGAATAAAGCAATTAAGGATAAAATCACACACGTTGATTTTATTTTACTTCTAAATGTTAATTTTAAGAAATTAAAACGATAATTTGGCAGCAGAATGCGAACGAAATAAATGAAAGAGATAAAATATTTATTTGTGTTGAAGAGATAGAGCGACCTGCATGTTGGTATGGCAAGGGCTGATGAGGATGATGCGTAGGATAAGGATGCGCAGAATAGAGCCCTCTGGTCCACACCACACCACCACCACCACCACCACTGGTAGCAGCACCCTCATTCTTACTATTTCCATCGCCACTCTTCCCGTGCCCCACCGCCCTCCCGCTAACGTGCGCCGGCGGGGTGTCGCTTTGTCGCCGGCGCCTCCATCCGATGAAGAGGCGGTGGGAATCGGCGCGGTGGCGCTCGAACAAAACGACGTCGCCTGCATCGAGGCGCTTGTCCTTGACGTAGCGGCTCCACCCCTTGGTGAGAACGTAGCTCTGGCTGCTGTTCCAGTAAGAGTAGCGGAACCGCCAGCACTTCCCGGACTCGTCCTCGAAACTCAGTAGAAGCCCCTTGCACTCGGCCGAGTAACCGCCACCGCTGAGCGGGAAGTACTTCTCGGCGTGCTGCTTCGGGATTACGAGGCGGTTGAGTTTCCCAACGTCGCTGGGAGTTAGAGGCTTCTCGAACATGGGTTCCTTCTCGTCTTCGGTTTCTTGCTCCTGTCCAGTGGTTGTCGTTTGGTCTTCTTCTTCCTCTTCCTCGTCTTCTTCTAAGTCGTCGTTTTGGTGGTTGAGATTGAGACGGAGAGGGTCCGCAGAGGGCCAGGAAGTGGAGGAGGGGTTTGGGGTTGGTTCCATTAAGATGGGTTGTTGTTGTTGGGGCCACCATAGTGTTGTTTCGGGAAGGTCCATGGAGTAGTGGTTTATCGACATTTTCTACGTTGTTCACTTCTCCCTCTCTCTCTCCACAGAGAAAAGGTGGATGGGGAATTGAGGATTTTGTGAGGGTACAGATAGAAGTGGGGAATGAGAGAAAGGAAAAAGAGAAAGAGAGAAAAGGAAGGGTTTTGAAAGAGGCGTGATGATTATGGTTTGATGTAGGAACTGTGGGAACTATTTGATGGAGCTAGCTTTGCAAGACATGACAAAGAGAGAGAAAGGAAAATCTGTCCTCCTCGAACAAAAAAGATAAATTATCTCCCACCATTTTCGTTTTCTTTTCAATTTTCTTTTATTTATATATATATAATAATTGGGACAAAATGTTCTTCTCAAAGAAAGACAACTTTTTTATTCATTTATTATTCTAATTAAAAACAGCAAAAAGTTATGTTTTTGAAAAATAGGTTTGTTGAACTTTAAAACTGGACATGCCATCCCACAAATTCTTAAGTATACATGTAATAAATATTCGCTTTAAACTTTTTTTTTTTTGCTGAATTACTCTTTCTATTTTAATAAAATTTAAGAAAATACCCCACCATACACGTAATATTTATTGGTGTAAGTTACGTGCAAAATGCGTTACGCTATAGAAAGAGTACATTGCATATTATTTTTTTTTATTCAGGAAGTACATTACAATATCCCGACGAAGGATCGACAATGATAACATTATTTTCTATTAAATAGTTAATATTCTAGATAACTATTTTTGTGTAGTATTTTGTTTTATATATTTATTACACTTATTTTTAAATTAAAAAAAAAAAGATTGTAAAATTGGGATAAGTGGTCGTGGTGGTTCTCTATCTAACTGTGATCAGTGAAATAGCAACGATGGTTGAATAAGTTGAGAAAAAGGTATATAGAGAGAGCTGTGAAAGTTATATACTACGTGAGATTATTAGAAAAGTGAAGTATTACTGAATTGGGACGAACATTTATGCCTATGAATGGTGAGAAAGAAAGAGAGACTGTAGAGGTGAGTAATTTCGTGGAATTAGGGACATCCCATGTTACTAAATTGGCAAACAAATGAGGCATAAGAAAAAGATGGGTCCCTTCCTCTTCTTCATAATCATCATAATCTCAATATGCTCCCTCACTCTCCAAAGCTTCCTTTTTCTCAATCCCATGCCGGCCTAGTTACCTATAGCAATGTTTACTCATTTAATTATTTGCACACCGAATTCCATTTTCCGTTTTGCCTCAGTTTTATTAAACACTCTTTGACTTTACTTGATTATGAGTTGATGAGTGACGTAAAAGTATTGATTTAAAAAAGTATAATAATAAGAATAGTAATAAGGAGAGTTTAATTAGTTAAAATCATGATAATGGGGCATTGAAAATGGTAAAAAGTTTTAGTATTTTTTAACTATATAAAAAAACAAATTTTCAAGTTAACAAAAGAGACCCATTAAAATAAAAAATAAAAAATTGATTAGCAAATTTTTGTGACAGCAAAGAGACCCAGATAAAATAAAATAAAAAGTGATTGAGTTGTGGCTTTGGAATTGTGTTTTGAGTGTAATTTTTTCTTTCTTTGACCAATCATGAAGGTCATAATTTCAACCTTTTCGGGTAAGGTAAAAATGGTAAAACCGTCCACATGTTATACATAATAGGTAAAAAAGGTGAAGCCAATGAGTTGATGTTTCGTGGGTGAGGTGGATGAAAGGGTGGCCGTTGATGATTCTGAGAGAAAAACAAGTGAGAGAGTGGTCCATGTCCTCCCTCTGGTTTTTGTATCCTTATTATAATGATGGCATGTGTGTTGGCAGATATAGGTCAAGTTCATGGAGGTATCTCCAAAATGTGGTATATATTATTATGTTCAGATGAGAAAGAATAGTATTTGTGTCACGTGCAAGAGTGCATTATTTCTGTTTGGCCACTCTAGTTTTCAATGATAGGAAATTATGAAAATGAATAGTGAGGGAAAAGAAGGAGAAAAATATCCTCTGATATCTTGGCTTCCCAATAAACGAAGATGGGATAAGATTTGTCCAATAAGAGAAGACACAAAAACTCTCTGTGTAACCGTGTTTGAATCCCCTCCTCACACTTGAATCTCTCTCCCACACCAACACACTCTATTTGTTTACTAATCCGGTCCCTTTTCTGTCTACCCCATGCACCCTTCCATTAAAATATACTTCTATTCCATCATATTTATTGGCTTCTTTAGTTAGATTGCGTCTTTTCCATGACTTCAAGACAAAACTCACCTCAATTTCCAGGTAGATTCAGACACCCTTTTCTGCTCTACCAAAGGTTGAACTGTGTGTTGTTTTAGTTTAAGTACATGTTAGAGTCACGCCCATAATTATAGACCCTCCTTTGGCCTTTTCTTACATCTTTTTCATTATTATAACTCTCTAAATACAAACAACCATCATTGTGTCATCTTACTCCAGGTATATATATATAATATATATATGTATATGTGTTTAAATATTCACCATCATCCCTTTGGATCCCACGGTCCAAACCACAAGAACTAAAATGGTATCGTAAAAAACAGATACACATGGAGTGCAATTAATTCCCAGAAGCTGGAAAACTTGAAAATTGCACTTGCAGGCTCTGCAAATGATGAGATCGACTCGCTTACATGTAAATGCCGAAACCTGAAATTTTATTTTACTCGCGCAAAGATGTTGCTTGGCCTAGTGCAGGAATCCTTAAATACTAAGGAAGACAGGCTGGGGTGGGTGAGGATTCTGCATGCCATGTTTCTGTTTATTTCAGCCATGAGATAGAGAACAAGACAAAGCCAATGAGATATTTTAGGAAACTAGGGTACGTAGTCACTCCCAGAGAGAAAAACTAAGGGAGGGTAACCATGTAATATACTCATAATAATTCATACATATACAATGTGGAGACAGAATCACAAATTTAATATTTTCCATTTCTGGGGTTCCTCTTTCCCCAACTTGGTCTTATTGCAAGATCTACCCCAGCCTTTGAGAATTGTGTTGGCTATGCTATATACGCATATAACCCCTTCACATTGCTAATACGGAACAACGTTCAATAAGACACAAATTATCAAAACAAAATTTAAAATTTGATTGAAAAAACAACACCAATAATATATAGTTGGATAGTTTTGTCCAAATTATAAGTATATCGAAAACTAAGTTACTTAAAAAATGAATTAATTTGGAGGAACGAAGCCAGCGAACATGGTTTTGTCTAGAGATGCGATGATTGGATTAAGTATAGATTGTCTTTTGTAGGAGATGACAGAGACGGTTCCAGTTTGTAATTTGCCATAGTTCATTGAAGCATTGATGTATTCCAAAAATAACTTGTGAACAAAAGGCCAAGAACGATGTACGCAATCTACTATCTTTGATACGCATCCTGCACCTCACTTCATCGCACGACGAGACTAATAAACAACACAAAGTTATCAAACATTTGTAAACACCACAAAACTGAACTTGAACCAGTCTTGATTTAAGATTAATTTATCAAATTTCAGAAAACATAGGCAAAAGGTTGAGTAATGATTATGAACATAGTAGTAATAGGTTTAAAAAATTGCATTTGCATGTGGTCCTTTCATTTTGATTTATACGTATGTGAGACCCTAAACCTCCAACAAAAGTAGAAAAGCAGATTGAAAGGTATAGTCGGAACACAACCAAAAATGAGAAACTAGAAGTTAAAGTTGATGCCAAATTTCAATAAAAACATGGCTCACGCAATTCCAAATTGGTGTATTTGTTCCTTGAAGATAATTAATTAGTGGGGACCAGAGTCCTTAAGTGTATGCATACTTGAGCCATACTTGTTGTCGTTGTTGATGGACCATTAACTTTGGTAAAAGTGCACAAATGCAAAGTGGACGATATGTTAGACTTTCATTACAAAGGTAGGGACTGAAATGCTACGAACCTTTCCATTGTCTTTGGACATTAATGATCAATCTTATCAACATGATTAGTTTCAGGAGGGTTGGGTTTAACTAGCCAGCTAGATAGGTTGAATTTCATTCATTGGAAGACCGTGAGGAAAGTGGGGTGAACACAACCAATGCACCAATTAATCAAATACACTCCTAGTATTTCCAATTTGACCAATACCCACGAGTGAAAGCACACATATTTTACAAAGTTGGAATGCTTTTTGGCACGCCAAATGTCAGGGCAATCAACACTCGAAGACTCGAGGAAAGAGATCATTGAAGGGTCCATCATTAATTAATTAATTACACCTATGTATTATCTATTAATTTCTGCCCATGAGTGCCTCAATTTACTGTTAAAAACCCCTTGTCGATCACCAAATGGATGTTTGATTAGGACATGTACCCATGATTTCGCTTATGAAAAGTACTAGTATCACTACTCATGACTTAACATAATTCAATTTTAGGCATGCAAAACTCTAATTTTTACCTCTTTTCATCCACCCTCTTAATTATATTTTATCTGTCGGCAACACACTGCATCATATTTTTCTTTTTCAATTGCACTTATTTCACAAATAAAACTCGAACTCTTAATTTTTTATTATTTACTTTTTTAATTTAAAAATTTGTGTTAATATTATGATATTTTAAAAAAACGTCGATCATAAAAATAAAGAATAAATCTTGTTTTTTAAAGTAAATAGATAATGGACAAATAACCATTTATTTATTTTCTTGGTTTGATTGGTTAGTTTCTTTCCTTTCTTGGTTTGAATTACATAAACTAGTATTTTATAATTATAATACAGAAAATAAATGTTACCAACCTTTTGAATCATATAATACTATCTTCGAAGATAAAAAAAATATATAATGATATCTTATCGTAATGATAAATATTAAATTTTAAATTCAGATATTCATAAAAATGGTATGTAATAATAGTAAAAAAAAACTACATACCTTTTAAATGCCATATTAGTGCAATGTCATAAAATTTTATCAACTTTGTTGCATGATTTAAATCTAAAAGGTGAAAATGATAACAAGAATACTTTTTTTTTTCTTTCTAAAACACTATTAATTAACTAAGGAGTCAATAGCTTGTTCAAATCACTCATGTACCATCTTTTGAAATAAGATTTGTTTTTACCATTTTAACAAATTTGTTAGGATTTGAACCCTAAACCCTAAATGGTTTTCCTCTTTTTGGTATAGATGAAAACGGAGTTATATTTTAATGTAATTTAATAAATGCACTATAGATCATGATTTTCAGATGGTTACATTACATTGTTAATGTCAATGGTAGGCATCATTTCACTAAGAAATAGAATAGTTGATGTTAGAAAAAAGGGGGAATAGTATATATGTGTGACGAAGCTATGAAAAGCTTCATGAAGTTACATAAAGTTTAACTAATTAAATATTCACGACAGAACATACATTTTTTAAGGAAAATGTTATAGCTTGTGAATTTTATGTCATGTTTTATATATAATAATGGAAAGGAAAGGAAAAGGAAAGGAAAGCAACACAATAAAATATATTAATCAAATAAGAAAGAGAGAGAAAAAGAAGGTTTATAAATAATGGAATTATCACCATAAAACCCAATCAAGAAGATAGTTCCTTTCCTTTTTTTCAATGTTAATCATTGTTTAAAAGGTCACAATTAAGAACTTTTATAAATAAAAAGCATATTTAAATATATTTTTAGTTGATGAAGAACTAGAGAATTTTGATATTAGTCATTAAAAAAATTATTTTTCATTTCTATACAAATTTGAATAATTGTTTTTAGTTTATTTATAAAATGTGCAATTTTTTTTCATTCCTTCAAAGTTTCGAATAACTCACTTTTAGTCCTTAATATTTATTTTATGATAAATAAATACTTAAGAGATTATTTTTCACTAACATTATATATCATCATACTAATTAACATGTGTCATTTGAAACTATCTCTACAAATTAAAAGTACATAAAAAGCTTTCCAAGAATAAAAATTCAAATTCATTTAATAAATATTAATAAACATATAACTAAACCTAAAAAGCATTCATATTATTAATTTTTTAATAAAAATTGATAATAATTAGCAAACTCACGTAGTTTTATAAAAATTAAAGGTTTTTAGATATTTCACATTTACTACAGAAATAATAATATAATAATAATACGTAAGTGAATATAATCTTCAACTCCCTGATTAACCAATTTCTAGGGTTAAATTAGATATTATATTATTTCTAATAATATATCAGAGTTCATCCTTATAATATTTATATTATCTATTAATAATTATGGATTAAATTATTTTTTTCTTGATATCAAAGAGTATGAATGAAATAATTAACTTCATATGAGAGAATGTAGTAAGAATTTTTATATAAACTAGAAATATAATAATATAATAGTACATAAATAAATACCATACATAATTTATAATTTTTAAAAACTAAAAGTTAAATATCAAGTGTGAATAATAAGAGCACTATTTGAATGGTAAGAAATAAGATAGTTAAAGTTGGAACAAAAAATATAATAGGAAACCACAGAAGAAGAATTTTGCTCTTTTTGTCTGGACCCATTTTATTTTTCATATTAATTAAGATCAAACCACACCAGATCTGGGCTCCCTATATTTCAACCTAGAAAGTGCCCTACCCTTCAATCCAAACAACTCAACATCTGCCATAATGGAGTCACACCTCCAAACACCTAACCAAAAACCCTAGCCCTATATATACCTATGCCAACACAAAAACAAAGATATATATACATAATATATTCAGAAATAAATGACAGAATAACAATTCCCTAAGGAATATGCGTGTTTCAGAAACAGCTAGATGATGATGTGCAACCTCTCAAAGCACACAAGTATATTTATCTACATGAAACAAACTGTGACACGCAACAACAAAATATCAATTATTGATTCTGCACATTTTCATCCATCAAATTATGATTTAAGAACTGGGAATTCTTCTGTGCAATTATATGCAGCAACAGTTGGATGTTATTTCATGTAATTTTTCTAAAGTTTTATTTTTAACTTATTTACAAACCTAATTTTGATGATATAAAACTGTTGGCTTAGCAGGAAGAAAGTTGAAAATAACAGGGAATGTAATTGTTGCAGTGGTGAAGTGGTGTTATTGTTACTTAAAAAAATGCAAAGTAAATGCGAAAACAGTGAAAATAAATGAATTCTGTGGGTGGTGAAACAGCTTATAAACAGAAAAGAAGGGCCATGTGCCGTCGTGTCCTGAATAAATATCGACAAAATTAGGCGCCGTACTTTAATCTTCTTCTTATTTCTTAATTCCAATTCAACTTTTATTTAATAATTCACGAAATGAAAGATGATGTTAAAGTTGGGTATTAAATATTGAGTTTAAGTGTCATAGTTGAAAAAAAATGTGATTAGGATAAGTCGTTTTTTAAGATTATTAATTAGGTTTTTTTATATAAATTTAGACACATCAAAAATTTCTGTGAATTTAATATTAATAAATTGATTTCCATGATAAGAGACTAACACTGTAAACTTTATGATCAAGCTTTGAATGAAATATTTCTTGATAAAGAAAAATAAATTAGCTTTTGTAAAGCTAAAATTAACATAGTTACAATTTTTTTTATATAAAAAGTTAAATGATAGAGATTTTATGATAATTTTAACTTGGGAAAAAAATAATTTCAAATTTTTATATTTTATAAATGTGTTTAGAAAAATTGGTCCAAACAAAATTTACATAAAACCTCGTTTAGCAAATTTTATATATTGATAAAAAAACAGAAAATTTTAAACAGAAAAAAATTAAATAATAATAATAAAGTTGGTAAAAAAAAAAAAGAGTTATTAAACTATAAAAAGAAATAACATGTAGATGAATTTTGTGAAGTAAAAAACCATTTTCCTGAATTAAATGTGTACGAAGGAAAGGTAAAAGGGGAAGAAGGCATGCGGGGTGGGGGTAGCCTAAAAGGGGCCCACAAAATCAATGCATATGGTTTTGGGGATGTGGGCCCAGTGGATAAGAAGCCCAAACAGGTACTATTTTAACCTCCTCTCTTCCTTTCTTCCCCTTTGTCAACCGTCCTTCTTCTTCATTATTCTGTTGTTGCCAATTCTCATCTCTTCTGATGCCGCAACAAAAGGGTCGCAGAGAATGGTGATGGAATCGGGTAAACAGCACGTGCCATGTGATTACTGTGCCCTTCAACTGTAGGATCGTAGGGGCGAATCTAGCCTCTAGATGTGGGACCATCCCATGTACAAGGTACACCTCTCATCAAGGCCCAATAGCATGGTCCACCGGGCCCAACCGTCAAATTCTTCACCAAATAAATACCTTTTCATCATTTTCATCTTTCATGTTTTTTTTTTATCCATAAAATAAGAAAATGGGTTATTTAAAATCTATATTTTTTTTATCTAATAAATCTTGTGTGTTAGCAAGTAAATTTTGTGAGTTTTTTTTTTTTTAATCTTATTATTTTCACTATTGTTCTTGTGACAAGATTGGAAATGAGAGAGTGATGCGTACTAACACAAACACCTCTTGGTTGTAACTTTGTAACCAAGAACATCAATTTTGACTTGCCTTTTTAAGGAACGCTATGCATGCGCGCCTTACACGACATCAATGAACCCTCCATTCACCAAAACAAAACAACAAAATAGGGTTAACGTCGTCAACAATAATGTATTCTGGTCTCAATTATTTCCCTTCCTCTCAACAAAGTGAGACCTAGTACATTAACGGCTGAAATATTAACGCCAATTAAAGATAAAATTATGATAAACTAAAGTTTTAAAATAATCAATGAATTATAATATACTATAACATGAATATAAAGCTGAAATATTATCTTTTTCGGAAGCAAAAGAGTTATAAAAATTTGATTGTAATTTTTGTTTTTAGTTTTTTTTTTTTATTTCGTTTTAGGCCGATTCTGATATTTATTATGGTAAAACCTAACACAAAATGTATTTTTGAAAATATGAATGTAAAATTGAGAAGGAGAAAGTGATGAGTTATGTGGGCATAAGAAATTGGAGAGTGGAGACTAAGGAGAAGTCATAATCGTGACCTAATTTTTGAATGGAGTCAATTGGTTGAAGACTCCATAGAATATCCCATCCGTTTTCTACTGTCCCTGTGTCTCTCTGTCATCACATCCATTCAAGTTTTTGCAACATCTAGCATGCCAACTCTGAAGTGACAATTTCAATTTTTTTTAAAAATAAATTTCATGTTAATATGGAGAATCTTTATTTTGAGTATTTCATGATTTTTTTAAAACTAAGTATTTAGTAACTAAAAAATATTAATATAAAGTTGTTGAACTAAATATTTATTTATATTTTTGTATTATTATTATGTTGATTCTTTTAACATTTTGTTTATTTTTCATTTCTCTACTTATTTACTATCATAATTATGTATCTTTTTCATCATGTGATGGATTGAATATGACTACTAACATAAAATATGATAAAGGATTACAAAATATGATTCATTGAGTGGTAGAGGAACTTAAAAAGCTACAACATTATAACCTGCATGTGATATGTGATATGTGATACTTTCTATTTTACATAGTTTTTTTATGTCTCTTTCTAGAGAGTTGATAAGAGATGAAAATGTGTGTCTTAACAGATACTTGTAAATAAGTTTTTCTATAAGAATTTATATATGCATATTTGTATAAAATATTTTAATAAAATATATTTTTATATACGATCCATGATCGAAATCTTAAATCAAATTTCTTTATTTGAATATGACATTTATAAAATATAATATATGTTATTTGAAAATCATTTCATGTACTCATTTAAAATCTGAAAATATATATTTATTCTAAAATATTTCTAAAATGTGTTTTCAACTTATATTATGAATATCATTTTCCACAAAGTGAATGGATTTTTTTTTTTTCATTTTACTATAATGGAAGATAAAAGAAATAAATAAATTACGGAGGTGAAAAAAAAAACTTAATATTTGTTATGTTTTTTTGGAGAAGGGCCTGTCCTGTTAAAAACTGTTGGGCCTGAACTTTTGGGTCCAATAATGTATTGATAGTGCGAATTTGGAGACCAGCAAAAATGTTCAAAATATGGGCTTCGGCTTGTTTAAAACAGAACCAGGCCCAGTCACTGGTGGAGCATCTTTACAAAACCCTAATTTTACTACCTATGAAGTACCTCTGTCACTTGCCTCACACAGAATCTGTATCGTTCTTTCTCCATCTCTGACTCCTTGTCAATCACATACACGCGCCATTGAAATTGCAAGATGGGGCGTGTTCGCACGAAGACGGTGAAGAAGTCGTCGAGGCAAGTGATAGAGAGGTACTACTCTCGTATGACGCTGGACTTCCACACCAACAAGAAGGTTCTGGAAGAGGTGGCGATCATACCTTCCAAGAGGCTCCGCAACAAAATCGCTGGCTTCTCCACCCACCTCATGAAGCGTATTCAGAAGGGTTCCGTACGCGGCATCTCTCTCAAGCTGCAGGAGGAGGAGCGCGAGCGACGCATGGACTTCGTCCCCGATGTCTCTGCCATCCTGACCGACCAGATCGAGGTCGATAAGGAGACCATTGACATGCTCGCCGCCCTCGGAATGTCCGAAATGCCCGGCGTCGTCCAGGTCGATCCTGTTCCCGTCCAGGCGCCGCTAGCCTTCGGCCGCCCCGCCGCCGGAAGGAGGTATTAATCGCAGCCCCCCTTTTGTAAGTTTTGTGAGGATTGGTCATGTTGTTTATTTGAAGACTAATTGTTATACTTTGAATTTTGGATTATTATATATTTAGGATTTAAATTTCTGTGGCTGAGTTTTGGATTATATTTGTTTGAAGTGGTGACTAATGTCATAGTTTGATTTGATTTCTGCTCTAAAATCATGATAGATTTGAAAAAAAAAAAAAGAATGTTTGTGAAGTCACTCTTGTATAAACAAAATTATATATATATATATATATATATATATATATATATATATATATATATATATACACACACACACACAGTGGTGGAAAAGTAATTTGTTTTCTCACTCTTATTTTATTTGCCTTTTCTTACACATAATTTTTTTATATTTTTTTATTAAACATTATTATCTTAATACATTAAGAAAGACAAAACAATTATTTTATTAGAAAAAGCGTTTTTTATATTTTAAAAAAGTAAAATGTTTGTTTTATGTTGGAAAAATTTATGTTAATTAATTGGTGTTATCTGAGGTTGAGTTGACCATATTTGGATTTGGATTCTTATTTTATGGTTTCCTGAATGCCCTTCGGTACCACTTCTACAGAATACATATCAGCTGTTTTGTAATGGAGAATTGTATGGTATTCTGGTTAATTTTGAAGGTTTTCTATATACATACACTCACTAGTTCGTAATTTTAATCGTAACTTCATATAATGTATAAATTAAAGAAAAGACTATGAATCAATTGTTGTTTTGTAGAAGTCATGATATCTAAACGATTTTATGGCTTATAAATTGATATTGTGCTACGAGGTTTGAAGTGGGGAATTGAATGTGTTGTGGATTTTAATTTAATGTTGTTTCCTATCATAGGCCTGACTCCATTTTCCTAATAAATTTGATCTAACCCTAAAATAGCTTGCTAAAACCTTGACTTCATAGCATTATTATTTGTTAAAACTTTGACTACTTATTCCTGGACAATTATGTTTGCATTACTTTCTTGAACAATTTTCAACTATCTTTATTTCTATGATTCTTCCTAGCTTTCAAATGCCATGTTAAGTGTTTTATTGTTTTCCTATCCATGTTTTTCTATAAGTGACAAAGCCATTGTGCTTTTTTTCATTTCTGCAATCAGAGTTTTCAAAAATAATAAGAGACAAATTTTATTGGAGTCTAACTTTTGATGATTAGATGATAACATTATTGACAAACATGTGTAGGGAGTTCAATTTTGTTCACCTCCAATGTCAAATTTCATTGAATAATCCATTGAAATTTATTTCCATAATGATTTTAATGGACAACATATTTGTTTGACTTAGAGATTACAGAATATTTATAAATTTTCTTGATATGAAATTTTGTTAAAATGTATGCATTGTTAGTTCTCTTTTAATTGAAAACATGTGTCTTTTATATATTTGCATCTGAATTCAAAGATTGTGATCGTGATTCAGCATTTTGTATTGAGAGAAGAACATGCATGTTATAGTATTATGCATCACTTTCTGTGTTTTTTGTCGTATTCTTTTAAGTGAAAGTCATATAGAATATTTGGTATATATGGTTCTTCTTGAATTGTCATTGAACTGCAATCTGTAAATCTTATATAGGTAATTTTTTAATTTTTTTATTATTTGGTAAAATCACACACGGCCTTGTAAATGTTTACTGTATGCAAAATTTTCATGTATACGAACATGCATATAATACAAATTTATTATGTCTGCAAGATAAACATGTGAAAAAATTGTTAGAGGAGAATGAAAGAGTCTTTCATCAAATACGACATATAATCTTGTTAATGAAACAACAAGATATGCTTGACGAGTGAATATTTTAATCCAACAAGTCCAATTTAGATAAATCCTGACAATTTAAAATTTTGATATGAATTTGATCATGACTTTTGTTGAGAGGTGTTGAAGAGTAACTCACATGTTTTCTCTCTTCATAAGAGAAGTCACTCTACATTAGAAAATGAAGATTTGGTTTTTCAAATTAATTCAAAGTTTTTTATTGGGTTTTATAACGATGATTTTACCCTTCTTTAAAACTTTACTGGGTCCGTGTTCCATTCTTTTGTTAATCCTACCTTTCAACAACATCCTGACTATATAGAGAACATGTTCAACATGCGCAAGTGCTCTACACATTCTGTGTATCATAGGAAGCTTTACAGTCCACTTTGTACTTCTAATATTGTAGGATCTTATGAGTTTTACTTAAAAAATAGTTTCTGCTTTGCTATATTGACATTGACATGTATAGATATGTTTAATGCCTTGTAATTCGATCCCATGCCCACAAAAATTTGAAAAGTAACATACAGTTAACTCTCACCCATAGTTAATGTCCTGCAGTAAGGTCCTACAATAGTAGAAGATAAAGTGAACTTGTAAACTGATGCCTTAGTGATCAGTAAGTTCGATAGGATACATAAAATGTGTTTGAGCATGTTGAACAATAATATTGTCATCTACCTTGTTAGAAAGTACTTGAAATTCAATCATCCATAATTAAAGTTTAATAAAATTTTCTTTGTCCATCGAGGAATACGAGGTTCAGGAAAATATCGGCAAATCATTATTGTTGAGACATGTTTTAAATTCATATCTTCTAATGTGATAGTGATTTCTTTAATGGAAACATGGAACCTGTGTGTTTCTGTTCTCCACCTCTCTAATAAAGTTGCAATAAAATGATGATTAATATTAATATTTAAAATTGTCAAATGTTATCCAAATATTATTTGTTGAATTAAATTTGTTTACTTTGTCAAGGATGTTTGAATGTTTTGCTAACAAGGTTTCATATTGTCTTGGGTGAAACATTTTTTCATTCTCTTACAATTATTTTGTAACATGTTTGTCTTGCAAACATAATAAGTAACTATATTGCATGTTGGTATTAGTGAAAACTATGCATGCAATAAATATTTGTAGTTTTATCAAATAACGAAAAAAAGTGAAAATTTATTTACATAGAATTTACTTTAAATAATTTTTATCTTACTAGAGATTGCCCATTTCAAGAAGAGTCATATATACTAGAGATTGTCCATTATTTTCACAGAATAGACACAGAAAGTAATGGAAAATATGATTGCATAATCTCTCTGATACAAAATGTTGGACAACAACCAGAATGTTTGAATTCAAATGCAAATTTATGAGAAGATATATGTTTTAATCAAAAGAATCAAAGATAAGTCCAATTAAACAATTTCTATTAATTAACTATATAAATATTCTGTAATTGTGTCGAAGTTGGCTATGTTGTTTGTGCTATTCGCTCACACATGTCTGTTAATCGTGTTATCATCTTATCACCAAAATTAAGACAACAAACGTATGTGAAGAAATTGTTAGCCAAGTTATTTTCTGAACACCAAAAATTCAATTGTAGATACATGAATTGGTTAAAGACATTGTTTCCATTCATAATCTCACTAACCCATACTAAATATTTTTTGTACTTGACGTTAATATTTGTTCAAGTAATTTTGACACAGTTGTAGATAGCTTTTATTTGGCAGATGGTGTGTATCATTTGTTCTTTATTACTAGCATAAAAAAACTCCCATTTTCCAAGAATTTTTTATGTATAGTAAATTTCCTTTAGCTCCTCAACTATGACCTGCATCGCTTCGGGCCTTGTTGCATTCACGAATTTGAGACTATCAATCAAACTATTGTTGGTTGGATCCACTCTCTTCTCGTTAATTTCTTTATCATTTTCAATTTTTTCCTACTGGTGTAGAGACTGGTTTTAAATCATCCATCTTAAGTTTCTCTTGAGATATGAAAATTTCGTTGTCTTTTGAATGATGTCAATGCTTAGAAAGTAAGATATTAGGTCTAAATTTATCATTGAACAATGCTTATAAACTAAGATATTAGCTCCAACTTTATCATTTCGAAATTGTTTGTTATAAACTTAGTAAACTCTGTAACATGCTTGAACACAAATTACCTTCCTCAAATCATATAATGTTTTTAGTTGCCTTACCCTCGATCGCATGACTTCTGATTGCCTAGCGTATGATTTTTTGAACTGAGATAGATAGAATTATATTATGCTTACAACCGTAGTAACTTTCTCTAAGTAATCATTGTCTCGCTTCATCTCGAGTCAACTTACTAAATTTTTATTATTCATTTTTCTCCATTACATAAATCTTAGCATCCATTAATTTTTCCAATTTTTAGCTTTTACGTCTTCAAAATTTAGGGATTCGGTCGGTCAATAATGTAAAACAATTTTACAATTATGTAACATCTCTCTAGGTTTATTTTTATTTTTCAAACTACAACTATTACATTGACTAATCTACTGATTCTATAAGTGTTTTTTTATAAAGAAAAAAAAAAGGAAGGGAGGAATGTGGAGTGTAATAAAATTATAGTTTGATATTTTTTAAAACTTAAGATGGGTATTAGTAGAATTTTTTAAAAATTATATCAAAATATTTAACAATAATTTATCATTATTATATATTAATTTTTGTGGTGTATAAAACTATTAAAAACTCAACCGATTAAAAAATGAAATTCATGTCAAGTAAGTTCTGACCGCACGAGAGAGCGGTGAAATATACAGTAGCTGACTAGTGTACCTGGACAGAAACACTATATTTCGAGGATTCGATTTGGGTTTTCCTCTTTGCAAAATACAAATCTATCTAGACTCTATTAAGTTGACATAGTTAACATAGACATAACTTTTTATAAGTTTACAACTTCATTGTATTGTGTATGCTTATTTACAAATTTATATTGTACAAGTTTTTATTATGAAATATTTTGACAATTTTATAAAAACAAAAAATATTTAAATTTACGAAATTATAATTATAATATGGTCCAGATTTATCTAACTAAATCAAATTTTAATAATAAAAAAACCCATATCACTAGTAAATTCTTTCTAAAATATTAAAGTATAATATCTATGCAAATTATTTAACCGCTCATTATTAGGTCAATTCTAACAGGTTTAAAAAGTAATATAAAGGTGGGTAAGTAAGCTCTACCAAAGCATACAGAACTTTAAATAAATCATCTTCGTTTCTATTAAAGTCCCATTTTTTGTGATTTATTCTTCCTCCTCCGTCCTCCAACTTGGACCAATTTCTGCTTCAATGTCATCTTATTTGACACGAGTAGAAAAAGATGAATGACTTAAATGTAGTGTACATGTTTCAGCTAATTTGCAAACAGTGCTCTTAAAATGAAGCATAAGATGCAAATTAGAAAACAGTGTAGAAGTTTGATGTGTGCATTACAGTGTTAATTGTTAGAAGCTGGAAGGCCCTTGAACAAACAATAGGATTTCATATTATCTGTGGATATTCACTATCTGTTAATTTATATTTCTTTAAATATTTTACTAATACATTACGCTTATAAATAATTTATGTTTTATTGTTTATAGAAATATTCAAATATTATGCATTTACATTCAGAAGAAAAATAACAAAAATTTGTGGTCCCTTAAAAATAAACAGAATAATCTAAAATGTTGTTTGATAGTGATATGTGTCGCACTTAAATGTTCATAGATGAGAAGTTGCATTATTAATATTGTAAACAAAACAATGGATGAAAAACTTTGCTTTGGGAATTATTTCTCACTTGTCCTTGTAAACTTTAGTGACTCAATAAAGATAGTCAGTAGAATGTAAATAATTTTTTATCTATCCGAAAAATATCAATTTGATGTAAAAATTAGTAATTATGACAATTTGATGTAAATACTAATAGTGTTTCTAATATGTTTATAATCTCAATAAAAAAAATCTTATCGACAATCATTTTTAAAAAATATTTTTTATGCCACCTTAGCGCAAGGTTGTAGTTTGGGCGTTTCGTTTTTTTGGCTTTATTTTACTAAACATGATAAAAAAATAATGTTGATTTTATGAATGGTTGAAAATTTTAAATTTTATCGGCCAAATCGTGTAAGGTGAGGGGAGATTCACACTAAGAAATCATGTTTTGAAGTACAATTGTAATGGTCAACGCTAAAATTGTACTAGCACAATTTTAGTTGTTTCATATAAAAAAAACATACATGATAGAATTGAGTATAATTCCTATTACACTGAACTTATGTTACTTAATTAGAGTTTTATGTTAATTTTTTTCTTTCAAAAAATCAGATTATTTTATTTATTAAAATATATTATTTATAAAAAATTAATTTTGATTTAATTATTAATTTAATATAAAATACAAATATTTAGAAAAACGTGGATAAATTTAATTTCAAATAGTTATTTTAAAATATTATAATATTTAAAAAATATATAAATTTATTGTCGAAATGGACAATTTGCACAATTAAGACCTTCATTTTGATAAAAGAAATATATATATATATATATATATATATATATATATATATATATATATATATTTTCAATCCATTTTGTTTTTAATCTTATTAATTGTAGGTCTTTCTGATGTGTCTTTATGCATATTAAGATTAAGACAAAAATTTGGACCTGTATAAGTAAACAAATAATCTTCATTTCAAACATTATAGAATTGAAATTCATATGCCTAATGAATGTTTTGTAAATTGGATAAATAAATACAGTCAATTATAAATGTCAAAAGGAACAAATTATAATAGCATCAGCACAAGGGAAATCAAAAGGCTTGGAATTCCCCACAACCACATCACCATTGATTTAATCGAATTATGTAACTTGTCGATCTTCAACGATGGTGGAATTGAATTGGTCTTGTATGTTAAACTAAGAATTATCTTGATTGTACCTTTGAACATGACACATTCGAGTACGTTGTTCGTTCTCATTAATTAGTGTAGTAATATGTTTTGGATACTCGTGTCCAACTTGTAACATGTATCATACTTTCATGCCTCTTTCCATAAACCAAAATTTAGTTCTTTTAAAAGTTGTGTTTACTAAGACAAATATAGGTAAAGTTGGTGCTATTTTGAGAACAGAATTCATTGACTCAGCAATATTTGTTGTCATATGTCCATATCGTTTCCCTCCATAATAAACTTGAGTCCATTTCTCCAATGGAATGTTATCTAATCAAGATATTTGTTGTTCAAAAGTTAGACCTTAAAGCAGACATTTTTATTAAAAGTTTGGGTTGTTTCATCTCATATCCTGCACACAACAAATATAATTTCAAACATATGTTATTTAGAGAAAAAATTATGTAGGTTAGAAGATGTTACATAAATTGATGACTTGTCTTTTCAAATCAACATTTTTGAACGTTTTGTTGAAATTTGAAACAATATAACGAATACAGTACACTAAGATGAGATCATTCTAATCAATATATTCTAAATATAAAGTTGACAATATTCATTTGCTTTTATTTATTATCATGCATAAATTATTTTGAGACATAACGTTATGTCTTAGAAGTTGCAAGTGGAAAAATGTTTCTATTATCATCTTGTAAAGTTATAATCAACAATGTAGCATGATATTTTTTTGTTAGCAATATATCGTCAACTTAAATAATTGACTTACAATATTTTAAAGTCCTTTATGCATGGCTTAAATGACCAAAAAATACACTCTAATATAAATGATGGATTATGAGCATTATACACCGAATGAGGAGAACAAACGAACTAAACAATTATACCAATATTACTATGTTCAACAACTTGCAACCACCTTGGAAGATCATTGTATGACTCGTCTTAATCTCCGAATGTCACGGCAAGCGTCTTTCGTTTTATCGTCTATGCTTTTTTTGTAAGTCACTATATAATCATGTTTGTTTTTTACTTCTACAATCAAATTTAATAGGAACAAGAGAGATTTGTTTTGATGATCTGGATTTAATATTGTACTTAAATATGTATAAGACATTTCAATTTTCTTTATTTCTCATCGATCACGAACTCTCCATTGACACCCATTATTATAATGTATACAACGAACAATATATTTGTCAGCTTTAAACCCAAGAATACAAAACTTATATCCCTCATCAATATGAAATTGTTTGATTTCACTTACTATTGTCTATTTTGACGGAAAACACCGACCTTTCCAGATGTTGTTTTCACCTCTATGGTTAATTGATTAGACAATTGTACGGCATGTAGCAGGACATTGTCATTCAGATAGATTGCAGCAGAGAAAAAAACTATTTTCTTGAATAACAAGCTCATCAACTACTATGGACGAACTACCAACTTAAAATTTATTCATCTAATTAAAACAAACAACAGAAAAATTGATTAAAAAAATATAATCAGTTACTGTAAAGTATATTAGGTAAAATGAACCAACTAAATTTAAAGAAAAATTTCAATTAAACCAAGTGAATATACCTTTAAAAATTAAACTTCAATAAACAACTACGATTGCAATAGAAATTGTTATGTGATTGGATTCGAAACAATCAATGGGTATTTATACTTAACTAATTGCAATGAAAATGGTTGGGATGCACATTATTCATTATTTATCATTTGCAACACTAAAATTCGAACCTCATAAAATAGAAAAAACTCATGTCAAATAACCTATTGAACGAAAATTGTGTGAAGTTTAGTTTGAGGGTTATTTTAACTAAACTCATGCAAGCAAAAAACGAGTTCTATACAAGCCTAGATCGTGCTACAATGCACAAGTTTAGCTAGAACAAACCCAAAATCATGCTAGCTTGCATGATTTCACTTTAGGGTAAGCAAAATCGGCTTTCCTTGCACAATCTTAGTGTGTTATGGTTGCACAAAAATCGTGCTTAGATGCACCAGTTCAATGTCATTACATGCACGTTGTCCTAAGTTGTAAAGTTGTACATAAAACCTAAAGAGGCAAAGTCTTCATGAAAAAGACCGTCCTTTCCATTCAATTTTTTAATTGAGCTTGTTTTACATTCAATTTTTGAATTGAATATGTTATTGAAACTTTATCACCTAACAAGTTATTTGTCCTTATAAATAGAGCACCCCTTGCATTCATCTTCATCCCTCTTATTCATCAAGAGCTACTCTATACAGTTTTAATCTCTCACCTCTTTTTATATAGTTTTAATACTGCCTCTATTATTTCTTTGCCGCTGCTGCAACACTTTCCAACATTTAGTCAAGTATTAACTTTCCATTATGTTAGAGTTTTTACTTTTTTCTTTCTTTGCTCAACAACACTTTACAATAATAATAATAATAATTATAATTATTATTATTATTATTATTATTATTATTTATAATTTTATTATTATTGTTAATAATATATTGTTAATAATATTTTCTTTCTTTTACCAATTGTTTCAACAATAATTTATTTTTTATAATAATAATAATAATAATAATAATAATAATAATAATATTATTATTATTATTATTATTATTATTGTTATTAATATTATTGTTAATAATATTATTAATATTATTGTTATTACAAAAATGATTGGTCTTTTCTTCTTGTTGATATGTTCTTATTGTTTAAGTTTGGGCCTGAGATCATATTACATGCATCTATCTTAAGGTAGAAGATTTAATCAATGAGGAGATTGTTGTAGGGTATGATTTTCCATTGACTAAAAGGTATTCAAATTTATTTCATATTTTCAATTTTATTTCTTTTTTTCATGTTACTTCATTTTATAATAGTATTTTTTTTTTTAAATGTAGTAGATGGTCATGGCTAGGTCAAAGGTCCAATGATTACATATATTATACATGCATTACATCTAACATTTAATCAATTAAAACCAAAGGAGTTGTTTCATTTATTACAACTTGTCAATATGTATTTATTAAATGATAATAATTTTAATTTCACAAGTTCTATAAAATAATATAGTTTTTGTAGACTTTTTATCGTCGATCTGCGTTACAACGACTAATAAATGTTGAGATTTCTTGTGTGAGTCATGTTATAGTTTCGATTATATGTTTTGCTACTGTTGAGCCTCATCTAGCTAATCATTAACTGAGTCAATTTGGTCTTCGTCAACCAATTTCAAAAGATTCGATCAATCTTGACAAACTTCACAAGGAAGAATGAGAGGTAGAATCGATAGATTTTGACCTCAATATCATGAAACTTGGATTACTACGTAGAATGCTCATCATTATCGACAAATTCAAGAAAATGAGTTCAATAAAATGACTACTTGTATGAAAATACACCATATATAATATGATATTTTCAGCATAATATCATATATATTTCTTCTTCTTGACGAAATAAATATATCAATAATTATACTTTATATATATAATATTGATATCAAACTAATATTAATTTTTTTTTAAACGTATAATACAAAACAGCAAGAACAACCTCAATATATAAGTCAACCTAGTCATGTTCATGTTGTTCAGATTCATCAACATATTGGTCAGTCTAGTCATCAACATGTTGGTCAATCGAGTGATCAACAACTTATATTTTGGATATGTTTTTCAACTTCAAAATTTACCTACTCAATAAGACAAGTTCCCCATACATTTATTTCATTTTCATATGAAACAGATATATTATTCACATCTTCCATGACACCACCGTCAATATACGATCAAGTACCTTTCATGACTATTATGCCCAATATATCCCCTGTTGCAGTATACTGATGAAGAGGATGATGATACATCCAATCTCAACTATCATAGGATGATAAACATGTTACACAAACACAACAAAAACCTAGACAAAATTAATCACATAGACTCAGACAACAAATCAAAAGGTCATATTGTAAAACACAAGATCTCACCATTAATTTTTTAATCTTTTTATATTTTGATTTCTATAACAATGTATATATAATATAATATTTTTATATAAATATATTGAATTAAATTTATCTATATTTTTCTAAATATTTATATTTTGTATTAAATTAATAATTAAATCAAAATTAATTTTTAATAAATACTATATTTAAAAAATTAAAATAATCCTATTTAATTAAAAAAATTAACATGCTAGATAACACAAATTCAATATAATAAAAATTATGCAAAACTCAGTACTATTAAACTCATTTAAAAAAAAATCAAACAACGAACTACATTGTACAGTTTTAGTGTTGACCGCTAAAATAAAGTTTTCATGTCAAACTCGTCCCACCTAACTCATCCCAGGTAAAATTAAAAACTTCCGTCCTCTTTAGTAAAATCAACATTTTTTTGACCTGATTGATAAAAGTAACCCCTTTTTTCTATTCTCAAACGATATTTTTCCTGAATTGAATTCATAGAACTTCCTCTTTCTGGATCTTCTACTGACATTTTATAATTACTCGTTCATTGTTAGGAATAATTCCTGCTTAAGAAAATATGAATTTGAAAGACCCTACTTCCATAGTCAACATTAATCAATGGTGAATGCAATAGCACACATTCAATTAACAAATAAAAATTGAAACAATTCAAATCTACAACTAAAGCCAAAAGATTCATTTTGCTAGCCTGATTGACTAATTTAATGTAGCAGCATGAACCAAACGTAGGAGATAGACTGGGTCTGGGACAGTGAACAAAACCCCTAATTTTGACATTCATTCTATATCCACAGCAATTGCAGGGACAGCCTCATCTGTCTGCACCTACGCAGTTTCCCTTATACTTCAAAAGCGTATATATATATATATATATATATATATATATATATATATATATATATATATATATATATATATATATATATATATATATATATATATATATATATGCAAACACAGTAGAAAACAAAGGGACACATTAAATCCCAAGAAAATAATTGAGAACCCAAATAGCAAGATAGCATATGACTGTACGAGTGTCCTGACGATATTAAATGCCACAAGAGATTTTAGAGTCATTAGCTAATTTAAGAATTTAATAGGCAGACACGTACACATTATTCAACCAAACAAATAAAGACTCCTTCAAGAATCCAATAGATGTATGCTATAAGTACAGAAATAGTATGACTGAGTCCCTGATGATGATATTGAATGCCAACAAGTGTTTTACAACCCCTACATGTGGGGACATAGTAAAATGTTTTCTAGTCAGATTTTGGAACATAGTATAATACATATTTCATCATAAGCAATAAAAATACCAAAAACATGTTAACATAATCAATATGCGCACAAGTTTTAAGAATACCTCGAATGTAATCACACAAACAAGGACAATAATGATATACACAGGACCTAGGATCTAGCTTCGCATTCCACAGTCACAGTACTAAATCAAAACAAGCCTATGTATCCCATTCCATGTATTATGCATCAAGAGGAAGCATAAACTTGGAAACAGGGCAATTCATAAACCGAAAGGTAGAGATAGAACAGTAAAATGATTATGTTCATTGTTATACCTTCAAAATGTGTTAATCATATAAACATCTGACCATCTGGAGAGAGCAAGAAATCGAAAAACTTGGACAAAAAATTACAGGGAATACACAACTACGAAATCAATAAAAAAAAAAATTATTGTTATTTTACACAAGGCATTGGCGTCAATTTTTTAACAACAAATACTTGAATTGTAGTTTATAAATTCACCCGTACTTCATTAGAGCAAGGAAATTAACATTTATCAATTTCAAGAATCACAAGCACAAAAATCAAACTCCAAAACATTTAAAAAGGTATAAAATAAATAAAACGAATGACTTCAATACTTGTAACTGAGTATAACAATTGCTTCAAAATTTAAGAAACTACAAAATTTGGAACATATCCTTGACCAAAAACATTGAATAAAAGAAAAACTAGGCACTTGCTTCTATGATATCATTGGCCAAAACGGGATCAGGTCGGATATATTCCTCTTCCTCCTTTGGAGCATGGATTGTAACTAGATCAGGAAGGGGAGTTTTAGGACCCTGCTTCCCTTTAGGATCCCAATCAAGCATAATCTTTACCTTAATGCCAAGAACACCCTATGGAAACAGCATGGAAAAAAAATCATTACAAAATACTAAAAAGTGAATCAACAACCCAAAGGAAACCCTATCAAGAATCTAACAAGGATAGAAACCTGTCTGAGGAGCACGTGTCTCACTGCAGAGTCGATATAATCTTTGACAGGTTGACCAGAGGAAATCATGTAGCCATCCTTAAACTTCATGGATTTTGCCCTCTGTGCTCTCAATTTCCCACTCACAATCACCTGCTCAAATCAAACAAGCAAGCCATCAGATAAAGCCACACAACATCAATATTTCAAAGCAAGCGACTTCTGTAGAACAAACCTCACATCCCTTGGCACCACTCTCCATAACAAACCTCAAAACACCATAGCAAGCCCTGAAAAAACAAAGTTCAAGCGTAAGCAACATTACCACAAATCCACTATGTACATTTGTTCACAGAAGTAAAAAAAATATCACAGATTAGCAATTCAACACATTGTCAAACTAACCAAAATTGTTTCTCGCAGAAAAAATTAGGTCTATAGGCTCCGCACATTCTTTAAATAATAAGAATCAGCATAGATACGTTGCAGTAAAAAAACACAAGACCAATTTATCCCAATAGTAAATTATCAAATCAAATAAAATCAATGTCACAAATAAAATTTGCATCTATCAATTAACATTACGAAGAAATCAAAATTTATAAAAAAAAAAAGTCAACAACAGAATTTTCATCAAAAAACAGCAAACTTTCGGAAATCTCTGCAACTGGCATTGCATCTGCGTCGCTTTTTTGCCCGCAATATCATTTAGGTTAGGAAGCAATCAACTTACAATATCAAGGATCGCAATGAAACTATACAATTTTGTAGCAATCGGAAAAAAAAATGTTAGTATGAGAGATACGACTGTAGGTGGGAAGCCATAATCCCCGGTGGTGCTAGCGGATAATTCACACTAATGTGACAGAAAAATTGCGCAAATAATTGTGGATTACAATGAATCTATAACTACTATAACCTCAATGAAAAGAATTAATAAAAATGACAATATATACCTGCGTACAGCAAGTCCACCAAGGAGCTTGTAGCGGAGAGACTCAGCCTGAGCTATAGCGCAAAGTCCCCTGTTGTTGACTTTCTCGGCGTACAGTTCAACGCTGTTTTCTGGAAACTTGAACCTCTTCTGAACCACCGAGGTAAGTTCCCTGATTCTCCTTCCCTTCTCACCTATACATACACAAAAAGAAAACCGTCAATGCTCAAATCCAACAAAGAAATAATAGAAGGTTCCAGAACAAAACAGAGGCACACTCACCGAGAACGGCTTGGGTTCTAGTAGCTCTGATTATGATTTCGGTGCGCATCGGCGTAACTCTAACTTCCACGCCGGAGTAACCATCCTCCGCCAGCTCTCGCGTCAGAACCTCGTTCAGTTCTGCGAAGAACACTCCATCGGCCACAAACTGCTCAAACGGCCGCAAACGGCGAAGGTTCAGTTATTGATATTGTTAAAAGGTAGCTGAAATCGGTGAAGGTTGATAAATGAGAAACTCACCTTTCTCTTCTTGCTCATTTGAGTCGCCATCGTCGCGAATCGAAGTTATGCAGAAAGGAAGAGTGCGGCTACGATTAGGGTGTGGCGGTACGCGCTGGTTATTAGGTTTAGTGAAATATATAGTTAGAGGCAGACACAAGAAACCCTAAGTGACGATACAAATATAAATTTAACTGAAATTAATTGAAAAAAAAAAAGATATATATATATATATATATATATATATATATATAATAATAATAATAATAATAATAATAATAATAATAATAATAAATGAAAAAAAATATATGAATTAAAAAATATATTATAAATGAAATTTGTATATAAAATAAATCAAAAAGTTTATATATATAGAAGGAGAAAGGGTTAAAGAAATAAGCTTAGTACTTAGTTTTCTAAATTAAGACTTAATATATATTGAGTGTACTATTGTTTATAATAATTATTATTTACCAATTTCATTAAAAAAATAAGAATAAAATATTAATAAAAATATATCATATTTTAGATTGCTTAATAGTAGGAAAGAAATGCGAAAGAAAATAGATAAATTATGTTTTCATTAAAATAAATATATATATATAAAAAAAATATATATATATATATATATATATATATATATATATATAGTTATGAATTCACTTTCAACCAAAATAAAAACTAAATTTTAAATTTTGATGTATTTTTGTGTATTATTGTTTTTATAATTCAGATAAATTTTAAGTCTTATATTTGATAAAAATATAAAAATTGAATAACTGAAAAATATGATAATCAATTATCTTAAAATTTTATATTAAAAATATATCATAATTTTTTTAAATAAATGTTTCATTATTTATTGATAATATTTTTTATTATTAGTAAAAAAAATACATCATATTTTTTCTTTCAAATTAGATTTAATCAATTTTTTTATGTATTGATAATAATTTTTTATTATTAGTAAAAAAAAATACATAGTATTTTTTTCAAGTTAGGTTTAATCAATTTTTTTATGAAAGAATAAACAAATTATTTTAATAATTATAAAATTAGTGACTTCATAAAATAAATATAGGATGCATCTTAGACAAATAGTGAAAATTGAATGAATTATTTGATTTAAACGAACAAAATAATAATTATTATAAAATTTAAGTAAACTTATCTAACAAGACGAAAATACCAGAAACATTTGACAAAATAATGTTTTCACGAAGGAAATTGCAAATTATTATTTTATCCTTCTTATCGTAATTTTTTATTCTATATAAAGTTAATTTTATATTTTCATCACATAAATATGTCACATGTATATCATAAAATTATTAGTTGAATATTGCCATGACTTTCCATCATAGGTATGCATATCTTCTCCATGTCCTTATATCCATTAAGAAAGATAAGGAAGAAACTTATTTTTTTACTCCAATATCTTTTTAAAACATAATATAGTATTCTGTAACTATCATAATATAATATACTTAGAAATAAATTTCCATGTACTTATAATAAATTATTTATAGTCATAATCCAATTCTTATTAGTCTAAATCTCATAATAAATATATCTTTTATTTAAAGTTTTAATAAAATAAAACAAAAACAAAGACAATAAAGTTTTTAGATGTTACTTATGCTTAAACTAATTGTTTTAATTATTTTATGATATAATATGTTAATATTGATGATTTCAATTTAATTGAAACAATAACCTTAAAACGCAAGCAATTATATTACTAATCAAAATAATAATTTAACTTCAAACTATACTTAGTTCAATTAAAGTTTTTTATTTCAATAACCTTTCTCCCATTTTATATATATTAATATTTAAGAAAAAAATAAAGACAAATTGTTTTTAAATAAAAGTAGCAAATTAATCTTTTAAAATAAATATAAAATGATTTAATTTTTTTAATTTAAAGGAAACATAATAATGATAGATTTTGATTTTTGTTAAATGATTTAAGACAGTAACTAATCCTACCTAAATCTAAATATTTTGATTGGATTCATCAAACAGTTTATTTTAATTCAATTTATTAAAAATAAAATTATGGACCTAAGTTTACAAGGAAAATATAATAACAATTATTATTATTATTATTATTATTATTATTATTATTAATTCACCCTAATTTGATATATATATATATATATATATATATATATATATATATATAAGGTTAAAAAATAAGTTTAGTAATTACTTTTCATAAATTAAGGGTTAAACTTACTCTTTTTCTTAATTTTAGCTTACATTTTAATTAATTAGAGATAAATATTTATTCTATAAGTTTAAATGTATTTTTTGCAACTAAAGTTTTAAACGGGGTATATTTTGTAAACATCATATAAAATAAATTAATTGTACTCTTGTTTATAGTAACTATTATTTAATAAAAAATTTCAAGAAAAAATAGAAAAAATAAAAGAATAAAAATATTAATAAAAAGACAAATCATGTTTCAGGTTATTGAATGACATGAAAGAAATGCGAAACAAAATACATAAGTTATGTTTTCATAAAAAATATTATATATTCAAATTCACTTTCGACAGAAATAAAAATGAAAATTCAAGATTTTGGTATTCTAAATCAAGGTTGGATGTATTTTTGTTTTTTAAAATTCAAAGTGAATTTAAAATTTTATATTAAATAAAAATATAAAAATAAAATAAAATAAAGTATAAATATTATAGAATAATAATATCATATTTTAAGAAATTGAATTAAAAATATATCATATTTTTTAAAAATTGTTGGCTTCAGTAATAAAAATCTTTTCATTATTAGTCTCATAAAAAATACATATCTTTTTTCTTTCAAATTATATTTAATCAATTTTTTTATTGAAAAGTACAAAATAATTTTAATAATATAAAATTAGTGACAAGATAAATATAGGGTGCATCTTAAAAAAAATAGTGAAAACTAAATGAATTATTTTAAACTAATGAAATAGTAACTGGAGACCGTATTTGTTTCAAATTATATGCGATGACTTGAAGGCACAATTAGGGAGAAATATAAGATAAACGTTTATTTGCGAGAGTAAAAAGATGAAAAAAAGAAGAAGAAAAGAAATACATGTCATCATTTATAATTTTACATTATTAATCTTCTATTATTAATCTTCCTTTTATTAGTTTTATTGTTTGGATGACAAATGTCAAGTTATCCTTATCAAAGAGATTTATGATCATGCACAATAATTTTTGTCTATTTGGTTGACCATGGATGGAAAGAATTGAAGTTTTAAATGACATTAAAAAATAGTAAATCATTGTAGTTGGGTACTTTGGAAAGGATTATTTTTATGTGATTATTCTTATTTTGCTTCATGTGATTGCTTTTTAAAGTAAGTGGTGGTTAATTTGTGCAAACGCTAGTTGTTTATGTTTATAAATTCACAAAATTATATTCCAAAAATTATAGTTTTCTTTATCTATAATCGAATCTCGATAAATGTGTTATGTTGATGTTTTTACATTATATTTTTTGTAATTTTGATGATGTTGTATTATAGGTGATAGTGGTAGTATTAAAGATGATGGTTACTAGAGATCGTTTTTATTAACTATCATATTTAATTTTAATATAATTTATACCAATTATATTTTATTTTAAAATACTTTTTAAAATAAGGATAAAATTACAATCTTACAAATTTATCAATTAAAATATTTTTAAATTTATCAAACTAATATTATAAGCTGTTGAAAGTCCCACATCGCCTACCTCATATAGTATGATTTAAATACATGTTAGAGCTACTTCGCATATTGTCAATTGGTTTTATGTTGGAACCTTAACATGGTATCGAACCAAAGCCTAACATCTTTCTCGTTATTGTCATAGGTCAAAAGTACCATTTGTCTGCAGTCGACAAACTTTGTTAGAGGGGGTGTGTTGAAAGTCTCACATCACCTACCTCATGTCATTTTGTATGATCTAAATACATGTTAGGCTACTGTACATATTGTCAATTGGTTTTATGATGGAAACTTAACAATAACTCACAAATTTTTCTTTCATTTTTATCTTCTTTCTTTTAATCGAAACAATCCTACTTTTACTCTTCTTCTTTTTTTACCGTGGACTATATTCATTTTCATTTCTCAACTCCATTTCTAAATCCAAACAAATACAAGTTTGTTTCCATTTTCATTTCTCAACTCCATTTCTAAATCCAAACAAATACAAGTTTGTTTGAAACCAAACCCAACAAAATACTCAAAAGCTTTTACAAAAAAAGATGATAATTAAATTCGTACCCATGGGTGATTAACCCGTCTTCGCCCGAGTTTGATGGAAAAAATCGAATTGATAGGGGCGGAGCGGGTTCGAGTTTTTCCGCTTTAAAAAGTCGGGGCGGGGATGGGTAATGCAATCCCCACCCGCCCTGACTTTATATTTAAATTTAAATTCAAAAATATTAATATTTTTAATAATATTTTTTATTACATATAAGGTCAAATTTTTATATTTTACTATTTTTACTTTTTTTAAATCCACTTTTTTTACTTTTTTATCTTTTATATTAATTAGTTTATTACATTATTATCTTTCTATTGTCTTTCAGTTTTTCACATTTCCTTAATTTATCTAATAACTTTTTTTCCGTCTTTATCTTTTTCTAAATATTTTATACAAATCTTAATAGTAACTAATATTATTTTATTTATAATTTATATTTATTAGATTTTATTATATCATATTTTTTTATATCTTATTATTCTTATTTTTCATATATCAAATTTTATTTTAATAAAGTAATTGTATTTTAAATGATTAAAAAAATTGATAATTTAAAATGTTATTACTTCAAATTAATTCAATAAGAATTAACTTATTAAATATTTTCTTATAAATTATATATTTCATATTTTAAAATAACAACTTAAAAATGGATTAACTTATATATATATATATGTAATCAAAATGTTTTAATATAATATTATAACAATAATAATATAAGTATTCAAATGTTTGAATACAATACTATAATAATATTATATTATAAATATTCTATATATATATAAATAAAAAATAATTAAATATTTGTTTTACATACATATTTTAATATAAATATTTATTTATATAAAAAAATATATAGTAAAATTAATTTATTATAAATATAATTATTTTTTTAAAATTAATATAAATCGGGGACGGGACAGGAGAAAAAACCTGAAACCCAGCAGGAACGGGTATTCATCTCCGTAGGGATCAAAGACAAAGATGGAAACGGGAAGGTTAAAAAAAGTCGGAAGCGTACATTGAAGTGCCCTAGCGCGCTGTTGCCATGACAAGATACAAAATATAACTTCTCTTATCTACTTAATTACTTGTTATTTTCAACCCTTATCTAACTAATTAGTTAACTTAGTATTTTTAAAGAATAAACAAGAATTTGGTTTTTAAATAATGTTAGAAAACAATAACACTTAAAACAATGTTTTTAAAATCAAACTTGTAATTCAATAGGTGAAAATATGGGTTTAGAGTTTAATTGAGATCTAATCGAATTGAATAAAATATTTTTTTATAAGTTTATTAGTACTAAAGTTTTTTTAAAAAATAAATAAAAATAATAAAAATTATTTTCATATTATAATAAAAATTATAAATATAAAATATATTAATAAGATGAATAATTGTTAAAATATAATGAAATAATTATTAGTTAAAGTTAATGTAACTAATATGAGATAAAAAAACTAAAATATATTATATTTTTATAAAATATGTATATTAAAAAAATTATTTGTACTAAAATTGATTTGACTCAAAAATCCTAATTTTTTTTCAGTTTTATTAGTTTAATTAAAATTTTTTTATTCAAAAATGTTACTTTTTTTCAGGTTTAATCGACTTATCAGTCCAATCTTTTAAACAATGCTTAAAAACAATGTTTTCAAATATATTTTTAATAAATAACAAGAGAAAGACAAAAATACCATAAAAATGTGACAATATAATGTTTTATAAAGGGAATTACAATCTATTATTTTATCCTTCTTTCTCATTATAATTTTTTATTTTATTTTTTAAGTTTAGAAAAAAAGCTAATTTTATATTTCCATCACGTAAATATCACTCATGTTTTACATTTTATCATGAAAAAAATATTTGAATATAGCCAGGACTTTTAACCACCAGTATAATAATTTCAATTATACAAATGTTAAAGCAAACCATAGCATATATTGTTTTATGTTCTTCTTATATCCATTAAAAAATGTAGATGTGAAACTTTTTTATTTTATTTTTTACTCCAATGTCCTTTTAAAACATGATATTATGCACTTTGTAACTATCAACAAGTGTTATTATCATAATATAATATACTTAAAAACAAATTTGCATAAATAACGTACTTATAATAAATGATGTATTATTAAACTTCAATTCCTATTAATCTAAATCAAGTCATGAATAGGTAACAAAAACATAAGAGAACAGAGGATGAGTATTTTTTTTATTATCTAGAGTTTCAACCAAATAAAGTAAAGACAATGAAGTTTTTAGTTGTTACTTTTAAACTAATTGTTTTAACTATTTTATGATATAAAATGTTAATATTGATGGTTTCAAATGAATTAAAACAATAATTTTAAAACGTAACCAAAATAATAATTAAACTCCAACACATATACTTTTGTTTGATTATTTATTTTTTTAATACGTTTTCAAATTTTTATACCAATATTTAAGAAAAGGAATTTTTTAGAAAAAAAAATTTAAAATAAAAGTTAAACAATTAAATGCTACTATCTAATTTTTCAAATGAATATAAATTAGTTTTATTTTTCTTTTGAGTTCAGAGGAAACATTGTACCATAATAGTAGGTTTTGATTTTGTTGAATGATTTAACACAGTAAATAATCCTACCTAAATATTCGATCAATTGAATTCATCAACACCTGCCATTTTAATGGGATGAATTACGTTTAAAAGTAAAACTATGGACCTAATTTACAAAATAAATTCTATTTAGCTGCCGCATTAAATAATTCGAACACTTTAATTTTCATTATCTACAAATAGTAAATAATAATAATAAATAGATAAATAAATAAATGTTGTTATTATTAAAAATCTATGCAACACTTTAACATGTTTTTAAGACTATATACTGTACACTCTTTTATTTTATTTTTTTTTGTTTTCTTTTTATGCAGACTGTACTGATTGTAGAGAGATGGTAGATGGAGCTCATCCAACTGCACATCAAGTGATGTTTTAGGATATCCAAGGGAAAGTGAATCCCATCTCTCTCTAGAACCACAAAACCAGAACTTTGAGTCACTCAACAAAAAAAGCCAAATCCTTTGAGCTCTAGATGAAGCAAAAAGCAGCAGAAAAAGACCAAAGACTCTACACCAATTCTTGATCTCTCTCGTACCCTTTGAGCATTAGAGGGTTTTCTTCAAATTGTCATGTTTTGATTCTGGAACACCAGAGAGTTATAGAATGGGTTTCTATAGGAAACTCGTGTTGTTTCCTTTTTTGCTGGTTTTGTTCACAAGTTTTGAGCCACCCCATGTTGCAGAAGCTGCTTCTGATTACTCCACTTTGGTCTACAAGGGCTGCTCTAAGGATTCTTTCACAGATCCAAATGGGGTGTACTCCCAGGCTCTCTCTGCGCTATTTGGCTCATTGGTTTCGCAATCCACCAAAACCAAGTTCTACAAGGCCACTTCTGGCTCTGGCCAGAACACTATAACTGGTCTCTTCCAATGCAGAGGGGATCTCTCCAACTCTGACTGCTACAACTGTGTCAGCAGGCTCCCAGTTTTGTGTGACAAACTTTGTGGAAAAACCACAGCTGCAAGGGTCCAACTACTAGGTTGCTACATTCTCTATGAGGTTGCAGGATTCTCCCAAATCTCAGGTATGCAGATGCTGTACAAGACTTGTGGGTCAACAAATGCTGCTGGGAGAGGGTTTGAGGAGAGGAGGGACACTGCATTCTCTGTGATGGAAAATGGGGTGGTCAGTGGCCATGGCTTCTACGCCACCAGCTACCAGTCTTTGTATGTGATGGGGCAGTGTGAGGGGGATGTTGGTGACTCAGATTGTGGGGAGTGTGTTAAAAATGCTGTCCAAAGAGCTCAGGTTGAATGTGGCAGCTCTATTTCAGGACAAGTCTTTCTGCACAAGTGCTTCATTAGTTATAGCTATTATCCAAATGGGGTTCCTTCCAGATCATCTTCATCATCAGCTTCATTCTCTTCATCTTCTTCAGGTACTACATGACGTGACTATTATTGTCTTACACCTAACCTAGCTACTTACGCAGTCACACACTCTGGACCAAAAAGATGTGAATGTAACAAAAATTGGAAGGCAAAAGAGAAGTGTCAATTTTTAAGTTTTAACACCATGCTAAAATTTGAACAATCTGTCATTGTCATTGTTTGTTGTATAAACTTTACTTCATTTTGCAATACTTTGTGCATTTTTAGTTTAATTATCTGTCAAAAATCATGTTGAAGTATCTTATTATATTAGATAAATATTCACTTATTTCTTTTCAATTATAAAACTATTTATTACTAACTTGCTTTTAAAATAAAACACTTAAATATGAATTGTTTCACTTCAAAATCAATGCTAATCAGCATTAACTTTGTTTCATTTATGATCAAATCTGCAAACACTTATCTAAATATGCACTAAATTAGTTGTTCCAGTGTTCTAAGAAGTGGTGCTAGTATGCTAACTATGATCATATTTATATCTGCTATTGTGATATGTTGCCTGTTGGTGATGCAGGGCAAAATCCAGGGAAAACGGCTGCTATAATATTAGGAGGGGTAGCTGCGGTGGCTTTTGTGGTTATATGTTTGCTATTTGCCAGAAGTTTGAAGAAGAAACGTGATGGTATGAGTTATATGAGCCAATAAGAAGTGATGTTATGATGGATTATGTTATATATTATCAGTTACTCTCTTGTTATTGTACATACTTTATGCTCTTACTAATTTTGTGTCTTGATTCTCTCATTTACTTATTTTGCATTACTATTATCTTGCACAGATTATTGACAGAAGAATATGAGTTCTGAGAAGGCAAAACTATTCAGTGTGATGCATAGTTTTTTGCATGTTTAGTTGAGGGATGAAGAAGGGTGAAAATTTTGTGATAAATAGAGTTTGCTTGATACAGAAACCATAGAGGATGGTTCAGTGGTATGATTGTTGTAGCTACACATATTTTGCTGTTGGGAAGAGCAATGTGATTAGAATATGAAAGTGAGATTCTTTTTTACAAGGATGTAAGTGTAAATTACACAACTGAATGAATGTTTGTCATCCTGAGTAGATGAAAATTTTGGACCTTACTCTCTAGCCATGTGAGTAATTTCTCTTTTGCCTATTTTCTACACTATTGACCCTCCTCTTTTTAATTGTTCATTGACTTTATGCTTTTTAAAAGGTTGCTAGTTGCAACCCTCCCATGCTCCAAGAGTCCTGTCTCTATCTCCCATTCAAATGCTTAGATATTAAGTTTTATTTGTTTATAATCACTGTTATATAAATATGAATAATTAAACAAATGAATATTCAAATACACTACTAACCTATTATACAAAGAAGAGAGAATATAGAAATTGATTAGAATTTAAGTTTTGATATTGTCTCAATGTCCTTGGTCATATGACATGCAATAAGATATTTAGTCCATTCAACCTCATTTGTTTAGACTCTCATTCAATTCTTCTAATGATGTTTCATCCATAAAACTTCTCAACCTCCATAAATGCAATTATGTATTTTTTACATATAATACAATATTGTTAAACCTTTTTATTATTATTATTAAACCTAAATTAGAAAAAAATGATAATTTTACAAATACTAAAACTACAATAATGTACACCCACGAGTTTTTTTTTTTTAAGTTTCTTCACATTTTTATTTTTAACATTATTTATATCATTCATATTTAAATGTCTTTATAACTATCAATCATATAAGAGGAAATTAAAAAAAAATACGCAGTCAAAAATAAATATTTAAAAATATATAATTAAATCTTTTAACAAATATTGTGTGTTTTATTTATATATTTTTCTGAAAAATGGTTCATTCAACGTTTGAATGAAAAAACGAGAGACATTAATTTTGCATTGGCACCAGCTTGTGACAGTTGTAAGGCATGAATGATTGTGGAAACCGAACACGGAAGCTTGAAAAGACAAAATGACAGAAAAGATGATCATCATGACTCTAACAGAGGACAATATGGGAACACATCACAATCCTGGTCTTGTCACTAGAGCTTGTTTCATATTAATGTGTGAAAAATATGATGCATTTTTTATTAACTGGAAAAAAACAATAATGCGTTGATATTAAAGTGAACAATTTGTTTTATTATTAAACAACGTAGTATTATTTTATGAGAAACTATTGTTTCTCAAAAGCAACGGCTAGAACCCTAGCATAGGGAACTTGGTGCGTGCGTGCTTGCCACGATGTGGCTCTTGGTTTCTTCCATGGATGATTCTTTGAACACAGTGTGGAAGATTCTTTTTGGTGGAGCCTCTCACAAATGGGAGCAATACTCGATCCGTGTCACAGGAAAAAGTGATGGAGGTAGTGGAAGGACTGTGCTACTGTCACATACCAAACTTTCAATTCCAGAAACACTTTTATGTGTCTTTCTTGTCTTTTTCCTTGTTCTTAGCAGATTTTGAAGGTTAGAAGATATGGTGTCAACAACCCTAACTAATCACTTCATTTTGGCCCTAATCAACCTCATCCAACTAATCTAATCTTGAGTTTACATAAATGATTACAAATTTTAAATTCTATGTATGTATTCAACTGTGTAAAATATAGCAACAGAGATTCTGACATAAACAACTAGTCCATTATAAAACTGTTTCGTACAATTTTGAATTCAAAATTGACATAACCCTATATTATGTTGATTTTACAATATCATATGTGTTAATTATTTTTTTAAAGAAACATACTTAGCCCACGACTCAACATGGATTGGATTGGGCTGGGCTGGGCTTACAGGGAATAGAAGTTGTTATCTACATAGAAATTTTCATAACTATTAAGCCAACTTTTCTTATAACAATTCAACTTTTTTATTTATAAAAAACTATTTGTGTTTTTTTTTAACTTATTTTTATATGTTTTTATTTAAATTTAATCAGTATTATAATTTTAAATAAAATAAAAAATAAGTATTCTGTCTATCATAATTTCAAAATTAATTACATTTATTATATTTAACGCAAATATTTTTCGTATTAATGTGTATTAGATTATATTAATAATATGTAATAAATATATTTAATTATTTAGTTATATATAATATCATATAAATTATTATTTAAATATAATATTGGTATAAATTTTATAAATTACAATACTCTATTTTTTTACATTAATACTATTTTATTATTATTATTATTATATTATTATTATGATTTATATTTATTGGTTGAATTTTTGTTATAAAGGGAAAAATTCGTTCCAAAGGATCTGACATACTCATCATTAATATCCATCTATCTGAATTTATATTTTATTATGTTTATTGACCATAACAAGTGCTATTTTATAAAATATAAAAAATAAAATATTTTAAATTTAAGAAAAATAATTATTTCATTTAAATACACATACCTTTAAATGAATAGAAAAATAAATACCCTCAGTTTGGTTAACTTATTTGAATTTGTAAGTCATAAATATGACACATTAATAAATCATTAATAAATTCTATAAATTTAAAAATTTGGAATTAATTTAATTAGTTGGATTTAATTCTCAAGTTTTTTTAATTGAAGAACATAAATAAAGATAAATGGTAGAAATTTTTACTTTAGATGACATATTAAGAATCTAAACTGTATGTTTGATATAGGGTAAAAATAAAATAAAAAAATTATATATATTTAAAAAAGGAATGAAATACTTTTTTTCTTAGTTAGCTTTGTAAATAATAATAATAATAATACAAATTACATGTAAATTGTTACATAATATAAACACTTTGATAAAAAATTTAAAAAGTTAATTTTAAAAGCCTTATTTATAAACTCTATGAAACCTCAATTTATAATTCAAATAGAATTTAACCTAATTATTCAGAAAAAGTTTTAAGAGTGTTTCATTTTTATTCTCTTGAAGTCCATGTAACAATAGAACATAATAATAATAATAATAATAATATTATTATTATTATTATTATAATAGATTATTTAAACCTGTTCAAAATAATATTAAAAATAAAAGTTATATAAACTCTTAGTTATTTGAGTTTGGTCTAATGTTTTTTTTTTCTTCTTAAAAGAAAAAACTGAGCCAACCAGATTTTTAAATAGGAGTGTCTTTTTTAAAGTGAAAGATGTGTACTTTAGAGGATAAAAGTATAAAACCAATTATTTAAAATTATAAAAAAATATAATATATTTAAAATTAATAATAATATCTTTTAAAATAAACTCTTAAAAATATAAAATAGTTTTGAAAATTTATTCGTCCCAATACTTAATATTTTATATTATATTTATAGTTTTGAATAAATAACAAAAAAATATGTGACTCTTTAGTTATATAGTATTATATGATAATATAAACATATTATATATCAGTACAATGTTTTAATTATACGAACATATAATAATAATAATAATAATAATAATAATAATAATAATAATAATATAACAATATTATATTAATTAAAGGTGTATTTGGTCTCACATTATTTTTATATCCAAAAATTCTCTCTGACACACATTAGGAACAAGTTATTAACGTAAAAAAAAATATTACACATAAATATTTGAAATTTAATCAATACAATAATAAGATTATATTTCTGTACCTATTTGTTAAAAAATAAAGAGTTAAATCAGGAAATATTTTTTTATAATATTTCACTAGTGCAAAAAAAGCTTTTTATATCGGTTAAAATGAGCTTTTTACGTCGGTTAAAGAGGCGACATAGATACAGGGGTCATAGAAAGTATGACTTTTTACGTCGGTTGTGATGAACCATCATAGAAAGTATGACATTTTATGTCGGTTGTAATGAACCGACATAGAAAGTAATGGACTTTTTACAAAAATTGTCACTGATAGAATTCGAACCCAGTACATTAGAGTCTAGAATTAGACCAACCACTACACTAGTATGCTTTTTATTTATTTATTCATATTATATTTTTATTATACTTTATAATATATTATTTTATTATCTGTTTAAGATATTTGTGTCTAACAAGATTTGAACCCAATACCTTAGAGTTGCGGATCGATACTCCAACCACTAAACTACTACGAATTTCGATACTTAACTTACAAATAAATTATATTTATATACAAAATATATAAATACAAATATATTTATATATTTTGATATATAAATATTTATATACTTATATATTTAATTTTTTTATTTAATATACACTTTCTATGTCGGGTAAAACTTAGCAGACACTTTCTATGTCGGGTAAATTATAACCAACATAGAAAGTTCACTTTCTATGTCGGGTAAATTTTAACCGATATAGAAAGTGAACTTTCCACTTACTATGTCGGTTAAAATTTACACGACATAGAAAGTTTATGATTTAATTACAAAATTGCCACTGCGCTACATACTATGACGGGTGGACTACGACCGTGATAAAAACTCGTCATAGAATGCTATTTTTTCACTAGTATTTTTATTTTTGTAAAACTACATTTTTTTAAGTTTATTTAAAGGAAACTTTCCAGATAAAAAATAAATTAAAACTGATAAACAACTATATTTTGAACTATTATTTTTTTAAATTAACTTAAAAAAGTAACTTGAAATAAATTAGATTAAAATAATCTTAGATCCATGAAAAAAAATTAGAATGAGAATACACAAAATATTTTTTCATTTAAAGAAAATTATAATTAGAGATAATTATTCTGTCCAAAATATATATTTTTTTGCATCATTGATTAATTAGTTACATGGATGATCCATTTTAAAAGAGTTAAAATAAAGAGAGTTATAAAAGTTAAAAACGCAATTAGAAGGCTATAAAATTTAAAATAAAGATCAAAATCCACATTAATAAATTATTTTATGTAGGGAATAAGTTAGTAAATAAATAAATTTATAACCAACAAATTGTGAAACAAATGAATAATCAATCTGTTGAAACATAATTACTTATAAAATTATTAAAATTGGAAACTAATAAGTGTTGTGGTCAGTCGTTAATCTGTTATTTCTTTAATGGCTTAAAGTGGGAATAAACTCCGCTTTCTATGTGATTCATTAAAAATTGGGTTAAATATTATTTATATGGGAATATAACTCATTCATTAACTATGACTAAAATTATAAATGAAATATTTGATTTACAATTTGTTTGAGTTTTTTTTTTTTTTTATTATTATTATTTAGTAACATTTGAGTTAATCTTATAACAATAATTTATAACATGTTTCTAAATTATTTTTAACTTATTTTAATAATCATTTTAGGATACTTCCAAAATTAATTAACAACTTAATCATTGTTGCTCTTTTATTCCTTTCTCTCTAACTATTTTCCTTTCTGTGCTCACTAATCTTAATAAATTATAAGATTGGATATATGCTTACAATTTTGAAGGTGTATATATAAGAAAATGGAAAATGAAAGATAATTAGTGTAAGAAAATTAACAAGAATCAAATATTTTCCTTATTTAGTAGTAATGAAAAGTGATATACATTAATATATATATATATATATATATATATATATATATATATATATATACTTTTTTAAAAATATTACAATCTCTCAATTTTATTCATTATTATTTTTTATATCTATTTATATATTTTTAATTTTGATTAGTTTATTTTTTATAAATATAAAAAATAATTAAATAAAAAATTATATCATTTCATATATGTATATTATTTAATAATGATATATTATTTTTATTTTAAATTTATTAACTAATATATATGATTATAATTATGGAATAAATGTCATAAATAATATATTTATAAAAAAATTACTTAAATATGACTTTTCTAAATATATTTATCCAACTAAACCTATTTATTATTCTTTCCCAAATTTTAACAAGGGAATTTTTATTTTTACATAATACAGTTATTTTTTATATTTTCTTATTTTTCTCTCTCTTTGTCTATTTTTTTTTCTTTTTCACTCCATTTTATTCTTCAACTAAAAAAATATATATGATATTTGACAACGTGAATACTTTATTATTATTAAAAAAATAAAAATATTAATATGATTCAAAAATACTATAATTTAATATATTATATAAAAATAAATTTGAGATACTATAAATATTGTTATTATGTTATAATTATTAAGAAAAAATTAAATATTTATTTTAAAGTATTTTTTAATAATTAAAAAAAAATCTAATTATTATAACTCAGTTTAATTATAATTAGATTAAAATATTAAAACAAACAATATATTTAAATTATAAATATTTGCTTTTTTTAATTAGATGAGTAATTATTTATTATGATCAAATATTTAAATTATTTATTTATATAATTATAAATAAAATTATTTATTGTCAAAATAAATAAGTTTATTTATTATCATTATAATTTTAAATATTTAGTTAATATTTTTTTGTTTCAATGTTATTTTTAAAATATATGTTTTAACGTATTTTTATTAAATTTTAATATAATAACTAATTAAAAAAAATAAAAATAGAAAAAAATAAAAGATTTAAAATTAAAAAATTAAAAATGAATGAAGAAAATAGATAAATCTATTTAAATAAATAAATTTATATAATTTTTATTGAAATATATTTTTTAAATATATTATTTAAAATTCATTCAATAATATATATATATATATATATATATATATATATATATATATATATATATATATATATATATATTAATTGTTTACGCCGATCCTACGTGAAAAATACGAAATTAATTATAAAAGTCAAGTGAATCTTGTTTTATTATTATTTTTTATTTTTTAAGAATAATTTTTAAAAACTATTTATGAAAATAATAAAAAATAATATATTTGATGTTAAAAAGAAGATTATGACTTTAATTGTAATAAGTCATAGTAAAAATTGAATAATGACTTCAATATCTTAGTAATAATTTAAAAGCTTATTTTATTTTTTTTTAAATAATTAATAATTATATGGATATTTTGTATTTATATAAATACTTAATTATATTTTTATATTCTTTAAAGAAACATTATTCTTTATTGTATGTTATTTTCCTCTTATAATATTTTATTTTTATTTTTATATTATTCTATTTTTTAATTTTACTTTCTTTTTATCCGACAAACCTATAATGTATGGTTTTTGTTGAATATAGAGGAAATATGGTTTGAAATTAATCTTCCTTGTGTATAAATCACACATAGGTAATTTATTTATAATAGAGAGGTACAACTAAAAGAGTAACTGAAAGTAAACAGAATAAACAGAAGATATTGTTTGATATTATATCTAACAATATCAAACTATATCTAAATAATATCTAACACTCCCCTCAAGCTAGAGCATACAAATCGTATGTACCAAGCTTGTTACAAATCTAATCAATTTTAGGCCCCTGTAAAGACTTAGTGAAAATATCTGCTAACTGATCACTTAAGTTAACAAACTTAGTCTTGATATCTCCAGACATAATCTTTTCTCGAATGAAATGACATTTAATCTCAATATGTTTGGTCCTCTCATGAAAGACAAGATTAGAACTAATATGAAGAGCATTCTAATTGTTACACACAAGTGTCATTTAAGTGACATATCCAAAATTGTAACTCTCTAAGCAATTGCTTGAGCCAAACAAGTTCATAGGCAGCTGAGACCATAACTCTATATTCTGCTTCTGCACTGGATCTTGCCACAACACTTTGTTTCTTACTTTTTCATGAGATCAAGTTACCATCAATGGAGACACAATATCCAGATGTAGATCTTCTATCCGAAGGAGATCCTGTCCAATTAGCATCTAAGTAGCAAACAACTCTTGTATGGTTATTAGAACCATATAACAATCATTTTCCAGGAGATCCTTTAATATACTTCAATATACGAATGACTGCATTTCAATGATCTTCACATAGTGAATTAAGAAATTGACTTACCACACTGACTGCAAATGAAATGTCAGGACGAGTAACTATAAGATAATTCAATTTTCCAACCAATCTTCTATACTGCTTAGGATCAGATATAGGCTCCCCATGATTTGGTAGAAGTTTAGTATTGGGATCCATGGGTGTATCAACAGACTTTGAACTCATCAACCTAGTTTCCTCCAAAATATCTATGACATACTTACTCTGAGATATAACAATACCATCATTGGACTGTGTCACCTCAATACCCAAGAAATATCTAAGTTTACCAAGATCTTTGGTATGAAAATAGTGACAGAGATGTTGTTTCAACTGAGAGATGTCATGGTTGTCACTAACTGTAAGAACGATGTCATCAACATATACTATTAAGTAAACACATGCAACACTCGAGTGTCGATAAAAGACAGAATGATCTGCTTCACACTGAGTCATACCAAATTGTTGAACAACCTTACTAAACTTTCCAAACCAAGCCCTAGGAGACTGTTTCAGGCCATATAGGAATTTGCGAAGATGACATACCATCCCAGAAGACTCTCCCTGAGCAACAAACCCAGGAGGTTGCTCCATATATATTTTTTCTTGCAAATCACCATTGAGGAAAGCATTTTTAACATCCTATTGATAAAGAGACCATTGTTGAAGAGCGGCCATGACGATAAATAAACGAAAAGAAGTCATCTTTGCCACAGGGGAAAAGGTATCTCCATAATCCAACCCAAAAATTTGAGTATAACCTTTGGCCACAAGACGAGCTTTGAGGCGATCAATAGTACCATCAGGTCCAACTTTGATAGCAAATACCCACCTGCAACCAACAACAGATTTCCCAGGCGGTAACGAGACCAATTTCCAAGTTCCACTATTATGAAGAGTACTTAGTTCATCTAACATGGTCTGACACCAACTAGGATGGGCTAAAGCTTTACGGAAAGTTTTTGGAATGGTCACAGAAGAAATAGAGGAAAGATATGTATAAAAAAGTAATGACAGTCAATGATAACTCAAAGCAATATAATGGGGAGAGAGATTATGTGTAGAACGAATACCTTTTCGGAGGACAATGGGATGGTCAGACTCATGTGTCAGATCCGGAGGAGACAGAGTAGTTGACACTTGAGTGGAGTCACATGGTGGTGGTTGTGATTGGTTTCAACAACTATAAATTTGAAGAGGCAGTTAGAGAGTCACAAACAACAAGAACATTAAATGTACTAGGAGTGTTGACAAGATTGGATGGAGACAGAGGTGAAGATTGACTTTTAATATAAAGAGACAACTCATCAAATGTGACATTTGCAGACACAAAATAACGGTTAAGAGAAGGAGAAAAACATTTATATCCTTTTTGTGGTCTTGTAAACCCTAAGAAAACACATTTATGTGATCTAGGAGAAAACTTGTCAATACCAGAACTGAAATTATGAACAAAACATGTAGACCCGAAAACTCTCAAAGGTAAAGGATGAAGTGGTTCATGAGGGAATAAAATGGAATGAGGTATTTTATTATCTAAAATCGAAGAAGGCATGCGATTAATGAGATAACATGCAGTAAGAAGAGCATCACCCCAAAAATATTGAGGAACCTCTCCATGAATTAAAAGTGTGCGAGTTGTTTCAATAAGATGTTTATTTTTACGTTCAGCTACACCATTTTGTTGAGGTATATAAGCACAAGAAATTTGATGCAAAATATCGTGAGAAACCATGAATTGTTTAAAAGAATGAGAAAGATATTCACGACCGTTACCACTACGCAAAACTCTAATAGAAACACTGAACTGAGTTTGAATTTCATTAAAAAAAGTTTGAAAGATATGAAATAATTCATAACGATTTTTCATCAAAAATAACCAAGTGCATCTGGAATAATCTGTTGGAATCGCGCAGCGGAATGTTCGCGTGGTCGGACAAAAACAAAGAGGGGGAGTGAATTGGTTTCTTAACAAAAATTAGGTTTTCAAATTTTTCCTCAAATTTTACCGATTAAAAAGTTGTGTAAACGTAAATAAGATATATTTTTTCTTGCAAATCACCATTGAGGAAATCATTTTTAACATCCTATTGATAAAGAGACCATTGTTGAAGAGCGGCCATGACGATAAATAAACGAAAAGAAGTCATCTTTGCCACAGGGGAAAAGGTATCTCCATAATCCAACCCAAAAATTTGAGTATAACCTTTGGCCACAAGACGAGCTTTGAGGCGATCAATAGTACCATCAGGTCCAACTTTGATAGCAAATACCCACCTGCAACCAACAACAGATTTCCCAGGCGGTAACGAGACCAATTCCCAAGTTCCACTATTATGAAGAGTACTTAGTTCATCTAACATGGTCTGACACCAACTAGGATGGGCTAAAGCTTTACGGAAAGTTTTTGGAATGGTCACAGAAGAAATAGAGGAAAGATATGTATAAAAAAGTAATGACATCAATGATAACTCAAAGCAATATAATGGGGAGAGAGATTACGTGTAGAACGAATACCTTTTCGGAGGACAATGGGATGGTCAGACTCATGTGTCAGATCCGGAGGAGACAGAGTAGTTGACACTTGAGTGGAGTCACATGGTGGTGATTGTGATTGGTTTCAACAACTATAAATTTGAAGAGGCAGTTAGAGAGTCACAAACAACAAGAACATTAAATGTACTAGGAGTGTTGACAAGATTGGATGGAGACAGAGGTGAAGATTGACTTTTAATATAAAGAGACAACTCATCAAATGTGACATTTGCAGACACAAAATAACGATTAAGAGAAGGAGAAAAACATTTATATCCTTTTTGTGGTCTTGTAAACCCTAAGAAAACACATTTATGTGATCTAGGAGAAAACTTGTCAATACCAGAATTGAAATTATGAACAAAACATGTAGACCTGAAAACTCCCAAAGGTAAAGGATGAAGTGGTTCATGAGGGAATAAAATGGAATGAGGTATTTTATTATCTAAAATCGAAGAAGGCATGCGATTAATGAGATAACATGCAGTAAGAAGAGCATCACCCCAAAAATATTGAGGAACCTCTCCATGAATTAAAAGTGTGCGAGTTGTTTCAATAAGATGTTTATTTTTACGTTCAGCTACACCATTTTGTTGAGGTATATAAGCACAAGAAGTTTGATGCAAAATATCGTGAGAAACCATGAATTGTTTAAAAGAATGAGAAAGATATTCACGACCATTACCACTACGCAAAACTCTAATAGAAACACTGAACTGAGTTTGAATTTCATTAAAAAAAGTTTGAAAGATATGAAATAATTCATAACGATTATTCATCAAAAATAACCAAGTGCATCTGGAATAATATGTTGGAATTGCGCAGCGAAATGTTCGCGTGGTCGGACAAAAACAAAGAGGGGGGTTGAATTGGTTTCTTAACAAAAATTAGGTTTTCAAAATTTTCCCCAAATTTTACCGATTAAAAAGTTGTGTAAACGTAAATAAGATAGAGATAGAGTCTTACACAGGAGATTTATACTGGTTCGGATCAAAAGACCCTACGTCCAGTTGCTAATCACTCAAATAGAGGATTAACGCTGTCACTATAATCACAGTTGTTACAAACAGATTACAATGGAAAAGATAAAGTAAAGAAAACACCTCTCTTGAAATTCACAAGAGATGAAGAACAACTTTCCCTAGAGACGGCACAACACACAATCCACTAAGAACTCCACTTAGTGATTCTTATCGCTTCTAGCCCACACCAGGTTCCAAAAGCCCATTTTTCTTGCAACAAACAGTTCTCTGGCACTCACAGCACTTAACTTTTGTATGAAAAGGGTTGTTCTTATTTTCTGAGTGCCATAGAGAAGCTTAAGTAGAGAAATTAGGGTTTGGGAATTGGGATTTTCGAAACTAGGAGTCTTGGGAATAGGATTTTCGAAAATAGGGTTGATTTGAAGTTGAAAATCAAAATCTGACTGAAATAATCGATTAAATGAAGTGTTAATCGATTATTACAGAGCCAAAATCAACAGAACCCTAAAACTCTCTGTTTTAATCGATTAAAAGATCTGTTAATCGATTAAACCAGTGAGCAGATACAGAAAATGGTTTTTCTCATTGTTTTAATCGATTATTTCACCATTTAATCGATTAAAGCCGAAGCACTTTGATAAAATTGAGTTTTTTGAAGCTTCTAAGGTGCAGACTATGTACCGACTATCTCAAACTCTAATATTACAGACTCAATCTAATCAAAACAGAGTTATTACAGAGTAAAACAAGTCTTCAACTCTCTAAGTCTTGTGTTCTTGAATCATCATCAAAATCAACAAGCTTCATGTCCATGTACGTTCAACATCAAGTCCTTGAATGTTCAACAATCTCCCCCTTTTTGATGATGATCAAAATTTTCTTTTAAAGCCTTGTAATAACTTGTTTTATCTGTCATACTAACAAACACATTAAACATACCAGATAATATTTAAAATCAATCATAGTAGGCTTTAAATATTTCTCCCCCTATTTTGATTATAATAAAAAAGAATTCTTCAATAACAATCAGAAGGGCTCCCCCTCAAAATATGCATAACTTGGAGATAACTCCCCCTCAATCAAAGCAATAAGAGAACACCACATTTTATTTCAGAAATAAGCATTCATTACAAAAAAAAAAAAAATAACAATCAAATTTAAAATTCTTCACTATCATCACTATGAAAGTGTGCATCAAATCTATTTTCTAAATGACACACTTTATCATCTACATCAGATATACGGCGAATTATTTCCTCATGCCGTACTCCAGAAAGAGTGAAGAATGCTTGCATCCTCTGATTCATATCAGATAACATGTCTTCCATGGATTGTCGAGTTTCATGATGAGTAGAGGAAGTTCCAACACTTTGGATTTGATCAGAGGGAAGCTCAGCAGCAGGAGGCATATCTTCATCAGAATCTTCATTATCGTCACCTTGGATTGGAACGTCATCCTTGTGAACATAAATATCATTGACACGCACCATTTGGAGTTGGATTAATGTACTGTCCAGCATGCGGTTTAAGTTATTCGTTCTTACTGTTTGTTCACCTTCGACATTTACTCCTTTGTATTCAAGAATGCGAGAGACAAGGAGGGCATATGGAATTTTGAAGGTGGGATGACGTTTAGTTTTTAACATAGTCATGGTGACAAGAACGCCCCAATCTAAAAGCTCATTATTCATTATGACATGAATAATACGAAGATCAATTGAAGAACATTGAACATGATTCGTAGCCCAGGGACATAGGATCCAGACAAGTAGATGTAAAATCATGCGTTCCTCCTTCTTCAAAGGTCCAGCTAGAAGGAGACGCCCAATCTCCATGGAGGGGTTTCGCAGAAAAGAACAGTACGCCATGATCTTGTCAAAATCATCTAACTCACCATACACGTTAATAACATCTTCTCTAATAGGAAAGTGGGCAACGTTTTCCCAAATATCATCTTCAAGAATAATTGTGATACCCTTTACTCGAGAGGTAGCAATTTGATCTCTAAATTTGAACCTAGAGTAAAATACCCTAACTAAGTCAGGATAATACGTACCTTGCATTTGGATGAAAGAGAGAACTCCTTGAATTTCAAGGAGATTAGGAAAGTTGAATCCCCTATTGATGAACTGCTCACCAATAAGGAACTTAAGAGAAATAATACCACGCTTCTTCCACCAGGACATAAATTCTTGTCGCCCTTCTGCATCAGAGATCCATCCTTCTACAGAATTAGGACGGGGATGAGATGAGGGTGCATATCTTCTTCTAGTAGGGATTTTTGCACGAGAAGATGAGGTCATTGAAGGATTAGAAGAGTAACAAGAAGATTTAAGAGGACAAGTTAAGTGAGAAGAAGGCAAGATTGATAGAATGAGGTAAGAAAGCTTGATTTCAAGAGATAGAAGTGAGTAGAAGTGAAATGGAGGTCCCTATTTATAACCAAGCATGTCTAACGGTCATATAGAAGTGAATAAGGGTTAAAAGAGCCGTTGGCAACGGCTAGGAATCCAAACTTGCCAGGTTTAATCGATTAAAACTCAAATTAATCGATTAAACCAGTACCAGACCTAGTTAATCGATTAATTTGAGCTCTTAATCGATTAACACTGGTTTTAATCGATTAATGGACGAATTAATCGTTTAATCCAGAGAGGAATGTCATGTTTTGGGTGTTTTGGATGCAAATAATCGATTATAACTCCAATTAATCGATTATTCCAGAGAGTACATCAAATATTTGAGATTTTTACACATGATAAACTATTAACATCCTGTATAATGAATTATATCCTTACAATCATCCAAAAACTGTCTGCTTAAGCAGAATTTAAGCTATTTCTAGTATCCCTAAATCTCTTCTAAGATCATAGAATCTATCCTTGGGTAGAGGCTTAGTAAAAATATCTGCTAATTGATGCTTTGTATCAACGTACTCTATTTTACAGTTTCCTTTGCTGATATGATCTCTCAAAAAGTGATGTCTAATTTCTATGTGCTTAGTCCTAGAGTGCATTACTGGATTCTTAGTAAGATTGATTGCACTCGTATTATCACACATCAAAGGTATGTCATTTAAAAATATACTATAATCTTCTAACTGTTGTTTCATCCACAGAATTTGAGCACAACAATTACCAACTGCAATATATTCAGCTTCAGTGGTAGATAAAGCAACACATGCCTGTTTCTTAGAATGCCAAGATACTAAGGATGAACCTAACAAATGACATGTCCCACTAGTACTCTTTCTATCAATTTTGCATCCACCATAATCAGCATCAGAATATCCTATTAAACTAGTACAAGCATCAGATGGATACCATAAACCAAAACCAGTAGTTCCTTTTAAATATTTTAAAATATGTTTTACTGCAATTAGGTGAGATTCTTTTGGATAAGCCTGAAATCTAGCACACACACAGACAAAATGTATAATATCAGGTCTACTTGCAGTTAAGTATAACAGTGAACCTATCATACCTCTATACATAGATTGATTAACTTCCAAACCTGATTCATCCTTGTCTAGATAGCATGAAGTTCCCATAGGTGTGTTAGCTTCCTTTGAGGTGTCCATTCCAAACTTTTTAAGGATCTCTTTGCAGTATTTGGTTTGAGAGATGAAAATGCCATCTTTAAGTTGCTTGATTTGAAGTCCAAGGAAGAATGTCAATTCTCCCATCATAGACATTTCAAACTCTCCCTGCATTATCTTAGCAAATTCTACACATAACGAATTATCAGTTGATCCAAAAATAATATCATCAACATATACCCGGACCAATAAGATATGTTCTTTTACTTTCTTTATAAACAGCGTAGAATCAATTTTTTCTCTAGAAAAATCATTTGAAGTTAGGAAACTACTTAGCCTTTCATACCAAAATCTAGGAGCTTGTTTCAACCCATATAATGCTTTCTTTAATTTAAAAATATGATTAGGATAACTAAAATCCTCAAATCTAGGGGATTGCTCCACATAAACTTCTTCTTTAATAAAACCATTCAAAAATGCACTTTTAACATCCATTTGGTATAATTTAAATTTCATCAAAGATGCATAAGCAAGAAGTAGGTGTATAGCCTCTAACCTGACAACAGGAGCATAAGTTTCATCATAGTCAATACCTTCCTCCTGACAATAGCCTTTGGCAACAAGTCTGACTTTATTCTTTGTTATGTTTCCATCTTCATCAAGTTTATTTCTAAACACCCATTTGGTTCCAATTACTTGATGTGATTCTTCTCTTGGGATTAATTCCCAGACTTGATTCCTTTCAAATTGGTTAAGTTCCTCTTGCATAGCCATGCACCATTGGTCATCTTTAAGTGTTTCCTCAACATTTTTGGGTTCTATCTGTGACACAAAAGCTACAAACATGCAGAAGTTAGTCATATTTCTAGTTCTTACCCCTTTTGAGATATCACCAATGATATTGTCCATTGAGAGTCCTCTTAGTGATTGCCATTTTTTTGCTAATTCAGGTGTTTGAGAAGGCTCATTTTCTTCCAAATATAATTCATCAAGAGCCTCTCTTATATACTCATCATCACCTGCAAGTTCTTTATTTGACTCAAGAGGATTTCCCCCAAGGTCTACAATTTCATCAAAAGTAACATGAATAGATTCTTCAATATTTAAGGTTCTTCTATTAAACACCCTGTAAGCATTGCTAGTTAATGAATAACCTAAGAAAATGCCCTCATCAGCTTTTGAGTCAAATTTTCCTAAGTTGTCCTTTCCATTATTTAACACAAAGCACTTACATTCAAATATTTTTAAATGAGCAACATTAAGCTTTCTACCATTTAACAATTCATAGGGAGTTGATTTTATAATTGACCTAATGAGCATTCTATTTAAAACATAACAAGCAGTACTAACCGCATCAACCCAAAAATATTTAGGAACATTAGATTCATTTAACATTGTTCTAGCAAGTTCCTCTAATGATCTATTTTTCCTTTCAACTACACCATTTTGTTGGGGAGTCCTAGGAGCAGAAAAGTTATGTAATATTCCATTTTCTTCACAACAACTTTCAAACTTTTCATTTTGAAACTCACCACCATGGTCACTTCTTAAAACTTTAATTCTTAAGTCTTTCTCATTTTGAATTTGTTTTGCAAATTTTCTAAAGACCTTAAAGACTTCACTTTTCATAGTTAAGAAAAATGTCCAAGTATATCTAGAGTAATCATCAACAATCACAAGGCCATAATAATTTCCACCAAAGCTTTTTATCCTAGAAGGTCCAAATAAATCTAAATGTAATAATTCTAGTGGTTTTGAAGTGGAAATAACATTCTTTGATTTAAATGATGATTTTACTTGTTTACCTTTTTGACATGCATCACACAATCTATCTTTTTCAAATTTTAACTTAGGAAAACCAATAACTAAGTCTTTTGAAATCAATTTGTTCAAATGATGCATATTTATATGAGTCGCTCTTTTATGCCATAACCAAGGGTTCTCTTCCTTAGCAACTAAACATGTTATGCTAGATTCATGTAAACAATCCAAATCAATCAAGTATATGTTGTTATGCCTAATGCCTTTTAATTCTACATTTTCGGAATCTATCAAATGTATGGTGCAAAATTTACTTTCAAAGATTACCTTAAATCCTTTGTCACATAGTTGACTTATGCTAAGGAGATTATGCTTTAGTCCATCAACAAGAAGCACATCCTTAATCTCCAAGGTGTTTGCACCACCTATATTTCCAATTCCAAGAATTTTTCCTTTGTTGTTGTCCCCATAAGTTACATATCCTTGTTCTTTAGCTTTGAAACTCACAAATTTCGTTTTATCACCGGTCATATGCTTTGAGCATCCACTATCAAGATACCACATAGACTTCTTTGATTTGGAAGTTTCCTACAAAACAAGAACATAGTAAACTTAGGTCCCCATAACTTTTGGGTCCTTGGAGTTAGAGACAAACAAATAGGAACCCAAATGTATTTTCATTTAGGAATACCAAAATGTTTGATTTTACATCTATTTGAAGTATGACCATGTTTCATACAATAAAAACATGCTTTAGATGTAACATTTGAAAATGATGCATTTCTAATCATAGATGCTCTAGTTCCTTTTTCTACCCATACTCTTTTATTTTTCCTTTTAGGTTTTTTCAAAGGAACTTGATAATTTACACTATTTTGAGTAAAAATAGTTCTATCCTTCTTAAAATCACTTATCTCCTTTTCGGCTTTATCAAGTAGATGATTAAGAATATCTATGTCATATTCATGCTCTTTACAAGTTTAACATGCTAAGTTCTTATTATCTTTCTCATCTAAACATACAATTTTCGTTTCTAAGAATTCCTTTTCTTCTAAACATGTGATTTTCATTTTTAAAGAGTCAATTTCTTTTTCGGATCTACTTAAACTCTTCTTCACAACTTTATATTCATTTTTCAAGTTCTTAAAGGCACTAAATAATTTATTATATGCATTTTTCAGTTCATCATAGTTATTATCATCATCACTAGAAGATGAGTCGGAATCACTTACCTCAAAATCGAAATATATGTTGTCATTTGCCATTAAGCAAATATTGGCTTCTACTTCCGAGTCACTTGATTCCGAATTTGAATCACTGTTGTCCCAAGCAATATAAGCTTTCTTCTTGAAGACCTTTTTGCTTTTCATTTCTTCGTTCTTCTTATTTGGACATTCGGTCTTTACATGTCATGTTTCACCACAACCATAACATTTTATATTTGCGGAAGTACTTTCTCTTACCTTTCCCTTACCTTTGAATGGATGCCTTCCTTTTTCTTTCATGAATTTGGTGAACTTCTTTATCATAAGACTCAATTCTTCTTCTTCGTTCTCCGAGTCTTCTTCTTCCTTTTTATTTTTACCTTTGGAAATTTCGGTTTTGAAGGCTAAGTTCTTCTTTTGATATTGACCTTCTTCTTCATTTAGCCTTCCAAGCTCTAGCTCATGCTCTCTTAGTTTTCCAAAGAGTGCCGCCATAGACATAGTAGCAAGGTTTTGTGACTCCAAGATGGCCATCATCTTAGGTTGCCATTTCCTATCCAAAAATTTTAAAATTTTAACATTCAATTCATCAACGTCAAAGATTTTACCTAATTCGGTGAGATGATTCACAATATGAGTGAAACACTTTTGAACGTCGAATATGGTTTCGCCTTGTTGCATTTGGAATATCTCGTATTCTTGGATTAGGGAATTCTTCCGTGCTCTCTTAACGTCGTCAGTACCTTTGTGGGTCACTCTTAGCATTTCCCACATCTCCTGAGCACTTTTACAAACAGAGATCCTGTAAAACTCGTCAAGGGTTAAAGCAGATGAAATTATATTTCTAACCCTAACGTCAAATTGTGCTTTTTTGTTTTCCTCTGTTGTCCATCTAGAAAAAGGTTTGGGAACGCCAACACCGTTCTCAGTAACTTTAGGAACATATGGACCGTTTAAAATAGCGTCCCAAACGCCTCTATCAACAGACTATAAAAATATTTGCATTCTTACTTTCCAGAAAGGATAATTTTGACCCGCAAAAAGTGGGGGTCTGTTGATAGACGCACCTTCGGCAAAAGTTTGATTTTGTCCGGCCATTTTCGAAAAGTTTGAATGACTATCAAAGCAAGCTCTGATACCACTTGTTGGAATCACGCAGCGAAATGTTCGCGTGGTCGGACAAAAACCAAGAGGGAGGGTGAATTGGTTTCTTAACAAAAATTAGGTTTTCAAAATTTTCCCCAAATTTTACCGATTAAAAAGCTGTGTAAACGTAAATAAGATAGAGATAGAGTCTTACACAGGAGATTTATACTGGTTTGGATCAAAAGACCCTACGTCCAGTTGCTAATCACTCAAACAGAGGATTAATGCTGTCACTATAATCACAGTTGTTACAAACAGATTACAATGGAAAAGATAAAGTAAAGAGAACACCTCTCTTGAAATCCACAAGAGATGAAGAACAACTTTCCCTAGAGACGGCACAACACACAATCCACTAAGAACTCCACTTAGTGATTCTTATCGCTTCTAGCCCACACAAAGTTCCAAAAGCCCCTTTTTCTTGCAACAAACAGTTCTCTGGCACTCACAACACTTAACTTTTGTATAAAAAAGGTTGTTCTTATTTTCTAAGTGCCATAGAGAAGCTTAAGTAGAGAAATTAGGGTTTGGGAATTGGAATTTTCGGAACTAGGAGTCTTGGGAATAGGATTTTCGAAAATAGGGTTGATTTGAAGTTGAAAATCAAAATCTGACTGAAATAATCGATTAAATGAAGTGTTAATCGATTATTACAGAGCTAAAATCAACAGAACCCCAAAACTCTCTGTTTTAATTGATTAAAAGACCTGTTAATCGATTAACAGGCCTGTTAATCGATTAACAGGTGTGTTTATCGATTAAACCAGTGAGCAGATACAGAAAATGTTTTTTCTCACTGTTTTAATCGATTATTTCACCATTTAATCGATTAAAGCCGAGACACTTTGATAAAATTGAGCTTTTTGAAGCTTCTAAGGTGCAGACTATGTACCGACTATCTCAAACTCTAATATTACAGACTCAATCTAATCAAAACAGAGTTATTACATAGTAAAACAAGTCTTCAACTCTCTAAGTCTTGTGTTCTTGAATCATCATCAAAATCAACAAGCTTCATATCCATGTACGTTCAACATCAAGTCCTTGAATGTTCAACATAATCATCAATGAAAGTAACAAAGTATTGAAAATCTAAAGTAGACTTAACACGGCTAGGTCCCCAGATGTCAGAGTGAAGCACGGCAAAAAGGGACGAATCACCACGTGTGAAACTACGAGGAAAGGAAGTACGACTATGCTTGCCTAATTGACATGACTCACACGCCAAACTAGATAAGTTGGACAAGGCAGGGACAAGCTTCTGTAAGTTGACAAGACTTGGATGACCTAGCTGAGCATGAAGAAGAGAGGGAGACTCCATAACTGTACTAACATGTGTAAAGGGACGGAGATAATAAAGATAATGAGACTCACATCCTGTGCCAATCACCTGTGTCGAACTTCGGTCCTATAAACACACAAAATTGTTGGTAAAAGTAATAACACAATTAAGAGTACGAGTTAGATGACTGATGGACAACAGGTTAAAAGGAGACTCAAGGACATAAAGAACATTATCAATGGTTAAAGAAGGAAAAAGTTTAACCGTTCCAACACCATGAGATGATACTCTAGAGTCATCAACCAGTGTAACAGAAAGTAAATGATTAGAAGAGGATAAAGAGGAGAATAAAGATTTGTTACCAGTAATATGATCAGTAGCTCCTAAATCAAAAACCCAAAGACCAGGAGAAAATGATTGAGTCAGACCAGCAAAATATGTATTTGTATGTGTGACAGATATAGTGGAACTAGAAGACTGTTGATCCTTATACCACTTGAGAAATTTTTTGAACATAGCAGGCATGTCGGATGCAACAGAAGAAGGAGGATCCCCAATAGATAAAGGTGGGGAAAGATTGGTCTGAACAACTGCATGTAATGCATAACACTTGTTAATCTTGTGACCTAGCTTGTGTTAGACAAATGACATCTAGAAGAGGGGGGTGAATAGATGCACAAATTAAAATAGATGTCAAATTAAAAATTTATTTGTGAGTCAATAATTTGTTTGAACACAGATAAAGCGGAAACAATAATATAATCAGGAAAAGAGAAAGAGATAAGAGAAAGAGAAGAGCACACAGAGATTTATACTGGTTCGGGTATAACCAACCCTATATCCAGTTCCCAGTCAACTTTTAAAACAAGAGTGACTCCCCATTCACTATCTTTCAAATTCAGTTTACAAATTACAATCAACTCAGCAAAAGAACCAATAAAAAGTAAACTAATTAAAAAGACAATCATCTCCTTAAAAACCCACTAAGGATGAACAACTCCCTAGAATCCCACTAGGGATGAACACCTCCTCTGAACAAATCAAAGGATGAAAACACCTCCTTAGAATCCCACTAAGGATGAACACCTCCCTAGAATCACACTAAGGATGAAAAACACCTCTTTTTCCACCAATGCAAAAAGGAGGAAGGTAATAAAAATAAGAACAGACACACCTGGCTAATGGAGACAACAAATTGTAGAAGCCTGTAGAATGCCAATCTCCAAGAACAAGTGTGATTAACAATGAAAGCACAAAAATCAGTAGAGAAGAGAGTTTTCTCAAAAGGTGTAAAATATCTTTGTTGCCTTGCTCAGAATTCTTTTCTCAAAACTGATTGAATGTAAATTATATTTTCGAATTTTGTAATTGTGTGTTTTTGATTTTTCATCAAAACTTAATTAAATAGAAAAATAGCATCAGAAAATGGTCGTTGGACATTAATATTTTCGTAAATAAAAATCAGGATATATTCAGAAATATTTATTCTTCAAAACAAATATATTTTTAAAATTTGAATTGTCATAATTGATTATGTTACCAATATAATCAATTATGACAGAGAAAATCATTTTTCCATTTCTGATGCATCATAATTGATTATGACAGTGAAAAATATCATGTTATGAATTTTATCACACTTGTGCTTTAGAGGCTTATGCATAATATTACTTCATCAACTTGTACCTCCATATCCAGTATTCTAAGACTCTATCTAGTCTTTAGGAATCATCTTGGGCTTGCTTGAATCATCATCTTTATTAAAAACATATCTTGGGCATGTAGGGACATGTTTTACATTTTCACCAACGTCATAAATTCAGTTTGTCCTTAATTCATCTTGAATGGTGTTGACTTGAATGTAGTTTACTTGAATCATCATCAAAATCATCTCTTCGGAATGTAAGAACATTTCCATCAATCTCCCCCTCATTGCTTTCAGCTTGCCATAATGTTCACACTTAGGACGCAATTTTCCCTGTTTGCGAGGGTGAGTCCGGTCATCACGATGTGATGTCAATATAAAAGAATCATCAACAAAATTGGAAATAGTAGAAGAAGTGGAAGAAGTCATGAAGAGCGGGAGAACAAACCCTAAAACAATCCAAAGTAATCCAATTAACCCATGAAGCACAAATCCAAAATGAGAATACTAAAACTAAGTTTGTCAAGACTAAACGGCGTAGGAGACAACGGGACAACCAACTCCGATAGTGGTGATCTCAATGGCACGGTGGTCACCTGACCGAGACAAGCAAAATCATATGTCACCGTTCAAAAAAATGAAACTCCGGTGAATTCTTCGGCAACGGAGGATCTGGTGACTGCTCCAGCGGCAGCGGTGATAGCAACGTGAACCAGTACACCAGGTAAGTTCCTAGGAAAGAGAGGTGAGTCACTAATGGACACACTTAAATACCAAGTCTTTCCTTGCCAGAACTTTCCTAGATATGCACTTTCACACTACCAAATAAAATTCAGTAACAAAGATAATTCTTTTCTGATATGGAGGATCAGTTTACTAGCAGCAGTGGAGACGACTCTAGCAACGGTGGGGCGGCTCCAGCAGTGGACAAACAGCGAATTTTTTTTTTAAGATAACCTTAAGCTCTAAATACCATGTTGAATATAGAGGAAATATGGTTTGAAATTAATCGAAAATAAACAGAAAATAATATTTGATATTGTAGGTAATAATATCTTAACAATATCAAACTATATCTAAATAATATCTAATAATTTTAAAATATATAAAAACTAAAATATAATTTTTTGTTTGATTATAAAACTAAAAAAAGAAAGCCTGTCGTTTACTTATAATTTATTTATTTATGTCTTTTCTCGTTGTAAATGTTCTTTGACCTTTACAAATTATCAAGAATAAGATATTCACGTGACTATGAAATTTAAGTACACACTAAAAATTAAAGTGTTTGAAAAATGGATAAGTTTTGTACATACAAAAACAAAAGTGATTAATTTCATATTAAATAGAAAATAAAACCCATTAATTGAAATAATGAAATGATGGAAATAAAATAGTTGTTTAGAGGAAAGTTTAGATGACAGATATAGTATTTATTTATCACAGTCCCATAATCATCATTACTTAACTTAAAATAACTAATTAAGCCCCACCAATAATCACATCACATAAACTAAAATAAGAAAGAAAAATTAAGATTGATATAGAAAGTGAAAGGGAAAGAGAGTGGGAGAGTGTTGTTTCTTCTTCAATAATCAACCCCTTTACAGCTTGACCTGAAATTGACAAATCAAAGACGAAAATAAACGATAAACACAGCTAATGGTGGAAGCTAAATCCCAAATCAACACCTAATAATGATATCAAAAAGCAATTTAGGGTTTCCATTTTCAAATCCTAAAAAAATCATAGCCTTTGGATTGGAATTGGTCCCATCATCCATCCCTTTTGCTCCCACCCACAAACACCCCCACCCATCATCATCATCATCACCAACAATCAAGTCCAACCCTAACAGAACCCCAAATCTCAACAAAAGATTCGAAACTTAAAATTAGGGTTCCAAATTGAAAAATCATGCCCCCTTTGAAATGGTCCCTCTGAGTAGTAAACTCAACCCCACAACACAACCAACCGCATATCATCATTATCATCAACCACTAGGAACACCTTGTCACTCCAATCCCAAATCCTAATGATCCCATAACAATTCATTGGGGTTTCAATTTCAAACCCTTATTAAAAAATTAGTTTTTTTTTGCTTTATTTTTTATTTTTTTTATTCTAATTTTCCCCAAATTCATCCTCGGCGGCACCGACCCATCATAGTTGTCGCCCCCAAGCTTCGATTTTGAGTCCCAAAATGGCGACTAGGGGCACCAGATCGGAGAAGGTTCGCCGAATTTTCAACCAATTTGACGCGAACCGTGATGGGGGCCTCAATCGAGAGGAAATGGCGTCGCTGGTGGGTGCCGTGAACCCTAGGGTGAAATTCAGCGACGAACAAATCAACGCGATCCTTGACGAGGTGTTCCGAACCTACGGCGAATTCATCGACGGCGACAAGGGTCTAACGTACGAGGGTCTGTTGCGCACGTACGACGACGGAGCCGGCGACGTCGACCGTGATTTCGACGCGCTTGGCCTTGACCTCGTCAACGACGCCGTGAAGGAGCCCCTTGCAGCGTCGGAGGCGTCATCCTCGTCCATTGTCGACGAGAGAATGGCGGTGGAGACACAAAAGAAGCAGCGGACGGCCGCGTGGGCGGTGTCGCCGAACCACGGGATCGTGTTCGACGAGACGTGGAAGATTGTGGATGATTTGGAGCTTCTTGTCAAGAGGCTGAAGATGAAGCAGTCCAAGGAAGGTGGGAAATTGAAGAATGACAACTTTGACGCATATTCGGATGCCGGCTGGTCGCGCGAATTGGGCCCCTCGGCCGAGATTTCGGAGAAGAGAGTGTTTTGGGAGGAGTCAGGGCATGATTATGCAGTGTTTTTGAAGGAATTGGGAGGGTTGAGAGGGAGAGCTGATGGTGCTAGGTCAAGAGAAGAGGCATTTGATGGGCACATGGCAATTGGGAGAGTTTTGTATGAGCATCAGTTGTTTAAGGAGGCATTGGTTAGTTTCAAGAGGGCTTGTGAGTTGCAGCCTGTGGATGTGAGGCCTCATTTTAGAGCTGGGAATTGTTTGTATGTTCTTGGCAGGTACAAGGAAGCCAAGGAGGAGTTCCTCTTGGCTCTTGAGTCTGCTGAGGCTGGTGGCAACCAATGGTCTTACTTGCTCCCCCAGATTTATGTCAACCTTGGCATCGCCCTTGAGGGTGAAGGGATGGTTTTGAGTGCCTGTGAGTATTATAGGGAAGCGGCGATTCTTTGCCCCACACATTTTAGAGCCTTGAAGCTCTTAGGTAGTGCACTTTTTGGTGTGGGGGAGTATAGAGCGGCAGTGAAGGCATTGGAGGAGGCAATTTTCATGAAGCCGGATTATGCTGACGCCCATTGTGATTTGGCCTCGGCATTACATGCCATGGGTGAGGATGAGAGGGCAATTGAGGTGTTTCAGAAGGCTATTGATTTGAAACCTGGTCATGTGGATGCACTTTATAATTTAGGTGGGCTGTATATGGACCTGGGTAGGTTTCAGAGGGCATCTGAGATGTATACAAGAGTATTGGCCGTGTGGCCGAACCATTGGCGAGCCCAGCTGAACAAGGCGGTATCCCTTCTGGGAGCTGGGGAGACTGAAGAGGCCAAAAAAGCATTGAAGGAAGCTTTGAAAATGACGAATAGGGTTGAGTTGCATGATGCAATTTCGCATTTGAAGCAGCTGCAGAAAAAGAAGACAAAAGCTAGCAATGGAGGTGTTCCTGGGGAGGCATCTTTTGTTATGGTGGAACCATCCAAGTTTAAGGTAGTTGGAGAGCGGACTACCGGGAGGCAAGAGCTTGCCACTGCTCTGCAGATCAGAGCGCTTCAGAGGGTTACTAGGTTGAGCCGTTGCAGTGTAGAGCTTTTGAAGAAGGAGATGAGTGAACGTGACATGCCAGTATCCTATTCTGGTAGTGGAGTTCCTGAAAAGTCCATCCGGAAGCCGAGTTTGGAAGAAATTCTTCACAGATTACTCAGTTTTCTGAAGCCTGAGACTTTTCAAGGGGCTGTGAAAGCCATAAATGAGAGGATTCTTTCTGTTTTGGATGAGAACGGTTCAGGCAGGCTTGATCTAGGAATGTTTTATGCTATTCTTGCTCCTATATGTGGTGGTCCTCCGGATAGACGCAAAAGGGTTGCTTTCGATGCACTTTTGTGGCGTCCTATGAATGAAGATGGTGCCAATATTAGAAAAGTTGATGCCACTGAGTACATCAAATTGTTAAGGGCCGTCTATCTTCCTAGTCAAGGGGTTAGTGAATTAATGGAGGTTCGTGGAGAGTCAGACACTTCAATGGTGTCTTTCTCTGAGTTTCTAGTTATGTTTGATGATCCAGATTGGGGTTTTGGTATCATGCCTACCCTAGTAAACCTTGAGACAGGAGATAGAAACCGGCATGGCAGCACGGTGTGCTCGGTTTGCCGCTACCCAATTATTGGTTCTCGGTTTAAGGAGATAAAATATCATTTTAGTTTGTGTAACCAATGCTACAGTGAGGGAAAGGTGCCTTCTTCGTTTAAGCAGGAAGAGTACAGATTTAAAGAGTATGGAAGTGAGGGTGAAGCCATGAAAGATAAGTGTACTTGCTTCAATTTGCAATCCCGTAGTGAACAGTAGATAGTGGCATTCAATTTTTTGTATTTGATTTTTTTGTTCTACTATCTTGTATTATCCCATCTTGTTTATCCTAGCTTTTGGGTGTGAATGTGATTATATCTAGCTCATGAGTTCAGCAGTCATTTTGGCCCCTTGTTTAATAATTGTTTCAGGTGCTGTTTCACTGCTTTGGTAACTGTTCATATACATTGTAAAACCTTTAACCCCTTTCCGTCACAAACATTTGTGTTGATCATGCTTCCTTGTCAGTTACTGTTTTGTATTAAGCACTTGTCTATTATGACAAATGGAACCTGAAAAGTCTAGAGTACTATGATTATTCTAACTTTCATTTTACTGTTCTTTGAACTGTCATTTGTTTCCCTGTGGTTAATTTGATGTAATGCAATTAGAGTATAAATTAAGAATTTTGAATACTATGGACATTGCGGTTATCTATCATAAATTGATAACTTTTCCTCCTTTTTATGAGCGATTTTACTTGTAAGGTTTAAATATCACTAAGCATCTTACAAAGGTTTATATTTCATTTCACTGTTAATTATATGAAAGTACATTTGACTTTGTTGTGAAGGTTGATTTGGTGCAACTCACTGAGTCTATTCATACATTAAGAATTCTAATACATACATTATTGCTGTGAGGTTTCTAAATTAAACAATGACATAGTTAAAAAAAAAGGGACCCTCTGCCATAATCTTAGTGGAGGTTATTTAATATTAAAGAAAAAAACAAATATTTGTATGTTATTGTATGATTTGTGATGAAGTTGATCTAAGTTTTGTAAACAAGAAAATGGTGGAAAAGAAGGGTCTTTATTGACTTAATAACGATTCTTCATTTCCACCACTCATAATCCCATTACTAGTGAGACTATGATTCAATTAATTTGTATAAATAATTTTATATATATTTAGGCAAAGTTTGAAGGTGAAATTATAAAAAAAACTTAGATTAAAATTAATCTAGACCAAAAAAATATCGAGAATTTATGTTTTTATTTTGACTCTTTAAACACAATTTTGATCTTTAAACCGAAAACCAAACATGTATGAAGACTTCTCAGTAATTACGTTACATGAACAGAACCATTACCATTAATGCAATAAAATTTCATTGAATAATTATTTAATGAAGCTATTTGTCAAAAACTTTTTTTGGATACATTTTTAGAACATTTGAAAAAAAAAAGTATTAATTGAAATGCATTCAATGAAGCTCGCTATTTAGTAACCTTTTGTTCTTGTTTTTATGTTGTCCAGCGATTTTAAGTTCTATGAAATTTTGTCAATCTTTGTTTATTTTAGGTATTTACCTGGAAATTACAGTGGTTGCCGAGTAACTATCAACACAAGATAGTCATAAAACTAATTTATTGTTTTCTTACCAGTTATTCTATTGTTTTACTCGAACATATTCTTTTAGCCCATTTAAATCATCTTCCATGTAATATAATTGCTTGCAGAGTTTGCTCAAAGTTAAGTAATGTTGCTTATTTTTGGAACAAATGATGTGAAGATGCTTACACAAACATCATTGCTTATATAAATATTGTTTCTTAAAGTCATGTTTTGATGGAGAAAATTAAGAAAATGCACTTATATTAATTATAAAATATACAAAATGAAGTTAACCACTCGCATTAACATCCTTAGTCCTTGAGAGTGAGTTTTTATGTAATGTTTAAAATTATGTGACATGCTATAAAATTAAGATAAGCAACTACTTGAATTAATCATGTATGGTGGATGTTCTCATTTGCTTTGCTTGTATGAAATCTTGCCTCTTAATTACTTTTGCATGTTTAATGCCAAGTCTGTTTCGTATCCTTGTCAAGTATTGAACAAATTGAAAAGAGAGAAAATTTTACATGTGATAGGTGAAGAAGCTCATTCTGAATGCTTGTACATGTGGTATAAGTTGGTATTCATGCATTATTACATCTGCAACTGCATTAGCTTCACGTGGAACCCAAGCAAAACTACAACTTCTATTTGGAACCTTTGACTCATCAGTTGGTTTTGGAAGTTTCCAATGCGATTGCCTTTTTATTTTTTCTTTTCATGGAAAAAGAAATTTTGTTAAAGAGAAAAAAAAAAGTCTTCCTTTGGTTTAAAGTTTTATTTAAGTTCACATGGCATTCTGCAAGTGTAAAATTAGCATTAGCTTACCCCTCTAATTATGGCTTTTTTTCTCATTAGATGACACCTCTTGAGATTTTGAGATTGCACAAACTCTTTTAATTTATTTCATTCTTACAATGACTCAATTGTTTGAAATTTGAAAAGTGGTAGCACACTCACCAACTTAATAATTTTAAAACCAGTACACCATATTTTCTTATAAGACTATTGCTGTGAATATTAAAAAATAAAAAATAAATGAGTTTATGTACAATCTCACAAAATCTCAGAATATCAATATAATTTACTCTTCATAATATAAAAAAAAATGTCATTGTTGACAGGGTTTCAAAGCTAGGGAACAACAAACATGTTCCTTTGGTTCTGGAAGGTAAGTGGAGTTTATGATTAGTCGTAAGAGTAAATTGAATAAAATTAAAATAAACAAAATGATATAGAAAATCTCATGACATTGGGATAAACCTTAAAAAATAAAACAAGGATTTTCAGTGTCTCAACTTATGTTCACATTACTACGATACTTGGAATAACTCTTACTACAGAAGAAGGAGCTGATATCATTAAAGCACTAGGTGAGTAAAATATATTTTCAAAGCCTAGAGAAAAACCTGCACAGAACTCATTTCATCAGTGAATCCAGTTGAAATATGTTTATTCATTGAAAACAGATCATAGTAGAGAACATGTTTCATATAGTTAAAGAGACTGACTAAGAATTTGCTGAATGTAGACGACCAATAACATTGTGATAAACTAGACAAGAAAAAATCCTCTTTTTATGTATTCCAAACATGAGAATGGCAAGTCCATAACATGTTCCAGTTCAATAGATTTGGAAATGAGGGTGTTAATAACAAAGTCCCGGTTAAAATACTCACTGTCTTTATCAAAACCTCTACACACAACCAGGGAAGTATTACAGACCCAAGGAACTGAAACAGTAAAAGCAAGGCCAGAACCTCCTTTTCCTAAAAGCACATCTTTGTATGCTCCGCAAACTTGAGATACATACTTTCCCATTGGTAGAATTGCCTCAACAGATGGAACAGATCCATCATGATTCAAGACATCAGAGTCAGAATGCAGGTTGACCACAACGGTGCCATGTTTGGGATGAAGTCGATTACTAAGGGCTTTAAGGAATGTTGAATCTGGGCCCCATAACTTGTGGGGAAATATATCATCACCATCATAAGCATCAACAAAGATCATATCGTATATATTCATATTATTAACAATAAATTCCTCAGCATCTGCTTCGTAAAGGTTAATCCTTTCATGGATTCCTTTCCACATAATTTCATTGATGATTTCAGTTTTCGTAACAGCCTGGTCACCTGATTGTGTCTTGAGTGAGCAAGCTGGGAACCCCATAGCTCGAATTGAGGCTGAGATAACAAGGGGATCAATTTCAACTATATGAACAATGGCACCTGGAAAGTGCACAGAAAATTAAGCAACGTGTATGAGGATTAATTACAATCATAAATTTGCCAAGTGAACAAGGGAGAAAATCATTAAGAAATCCCAAAAGCCACGTCATAAAAAAAATGCAGTAGAAGTCGCCTGCTTTATGTGACTTTGCATTTCCAGACCAATAATTAGACAATGTATCAACGTAAATCAGGTCACTGGAGGTGGTGGCATAAGAATATGTTGTTTCGGTTCATTACTATTGAAGTTACAGCTGGTTGCCAATGAAAATAGCAATGCCCAAGGTTTCGTGCCAAATCCCTCAGACTGCAAGATGCGACTATGTCGATACCAAGTATGTTAATCATCCTTTCTTTCATTTGAAACACAATGATATATTTCCATGATAGATGTTTTTTTTTATTCAACTTTTCCACTCAAGCAATAACTTTTTAATATGGATATTTCAAGCTACCACTTAAAAGTTAAAACCAGAAAATAAAACCCATAAAGGTAGACAAAATCTCACCTTGGATTTGACTGGCCAAAAACAGTGGTAAACTTCCTCCACCATGTCCAATGCATAAAATGTGCATATTTTTCTTTCCTTGCAGTGCACTGATGATATCAAAATTACATGAGGCTATAGTAGTCAAACCAGCTGATACCATACTCTTCACATCTGCAAGATGGAATTAAACAAAAAAATATATATACTTGGGATTCAATTGAACGTGAACTGAAAATGGTATTAAGGATAGATATGTGTAGAAAATTAGAAATCAAAGAATCATGACTAAAAAAAAATACCCTTAGCACTTCATTAATAGATTCTACAATCATGACCATGCCCATGCCCAAAAAAAGAATATCAAAATACAAAAATCCACAATGGCATACAGCAAATAGTGCAAACTGGCCCAAAGTAATGGAGTGGTGAGTACAAAACAAATATTTTTCAAGGAATGACAAAAGAAAATAAGTTATCTAAGAGTGCAAAAACTTGGGAAGAAGCTCAAGATTTAACTAGGCAGCCAACAAAGCAATTTTTGTCAAATGGCAAACAGGAGCCTCGAATTAACAGTAAAGACCACATACAAGGGAAACTACCCACACACTGTGAATCAAATCGCCTCTAACCTTTTATGTTCCCTTCACAGTCCCACCAATAAAATAGTAACACCTCAGTAAAGAAAACAAAATATTAAGAGAAGCATATTATTTAAATGAGAGATTTTTATTTTGTTTTATCTATCATTTTTTAAAGGACAGAGAGATAAGGGAACATAAAAAGAGGACAGGTAGTTTCAATCTCATGCAAAGACCTTGACCCAACAAAATAGGATATTCAAAAAGATCTCTTGGTTGGAATTCGATGATTAAGCAATTGCAGAAAAACTTATTTGTTATCAAAATCCATCCGAAATCAAGCAGAGATTGCTCAAATTAATAGTTAATTTAATATATAAATAATCGTAAATGTATCACTCCTAGCAGATTAGCAGTAGCTTCAATCTTAACAATCTTACAGCATTGCATAATACAATCACTAACTAAAGCAAACACTATCCCTACAAGTCAATCTGATACTCAAATTTCCAAACATAAAGTTTTTTCACATAAAACTTCACTCATTGAAACACCAAACTCACCAACCCTACGAGACATAATTCCATCGCAATTGTATTTTTATTCACATTCTATATGGTTAGGAAATGTACATGGAACAGCCAAGCAATGTGGTTGCTGCATGAGGTAGACATCTCCGGGCATGTTTTCGCGGTAAGTTGCCATTACTTTTGCCGTGCTCTGGCGAGTAACATCATTGAAACGAAGCACCCTCCATTGGTATCCAAGTATCCTCAGTTTCCCTCCATCCCCATATCCAGGATGCAGCTCCTCACACCTTTTCTGCAGCCATCTTTCCATTCCTGACCATTGCATTCTGCTCTGAAAACCATGCAAAAACCCAACAAATTTCACCGTCAAAACCTTGCAGAAAATGCAAATTCCGAAAAAAAAAAAAATCTAACAATTTGTCGCTCACTACAGTTAAATTAAATGAAGTCACAGCACATCAATATCTTATATGTATATATTCTTAGTTCTTAAATTTACGATCATGCTAATTTAATTTGAAACACGTGCGCAAATGATATCTGCTGTGTAGCTGTAGTTTAATTTTCTGAAATTTGAAGTGCATTTGGAAACATAAAAAAGTACTTCGTGCAAACGGAATATAAACGTTGAGAACGAGAGGAAACTAACGGGTCTTGAAGAGGGATACGCAACGACAGAAACGACGCCGTTTCCCTTGCCGGAAGTTGCTCGAAGAACGGTGTGACCGTCGTCGAAGTCGGAGCCCCACCACTCAGAGGAGTAGAGCCAGTTACCTTCGTCCTCCAAGCGCTGCCGTACCGCCGTCGAGAAACGGCGGAGGTAACCGTAACCGGCTCTGGCTCTGCGCCACATGAGGTAGAACCGTAATTGATAGGGTTTTAGATTTTAATTGGGTTTTATTACCCGAATTCTATTCGTTTAAACAACTGCTGTAATTTAATTTGTTTAAAATTTTACACAAACTCATGTAATTTGTTCTAAAATTTACCAGCCGAATTTGATAAGTTACAAAAATAAACAAGTCTTGCTTATATAACTTTTTACTTTTTAATTCTGAACAAAAAATAATACGCAATTTGTCAATACAATTTGAATAATTATATATTTTTAAAATCAAATTAAAATTTACTTTATTTTTTATATATGATTTCCCAGTTTAAAGTCGTATTTATATATACCACTCTTAAGTAATAGAATGGTCTATATTAAATTAGAATAAATTATATTAAGTTTTTATAAACTTAATATTACACGTTTTTTTATCCTAAAATAATAGGATGATAAATAATGTTATTTATTTTAATTTATTTGATCAAAATAATTTTGTTTCTGTTTTTTTTTAATTTAAAAAAAAATCAACTTAGGCAAAATTTAAAATGCAACGAATTTTTTGGGTAAAAAAAATAATTTGGATTAATTTATGTTTTTATTATATTTAATTAATCTCCGTCTTTTATAATAATAAATTCTATTATTTAGTAACTAATATTATTTTAATATAATTAATGTTAATAGAAGATCTTATTTTTAATTGTGATGTTTGAACTAAAAAAAAAAAAAAACTTTAGTTATACTATATTAACATTTTAATATAAAATCAATTTATAATATGAAAAGTAACTAATAAATATTTAAACCATAGGCTTATAAGTATCATCAATCCAAACCCTATAAAAAAAACTATAAAGTTTGTAAAATAAAAGTTTGTTTTACAAGTAAAATAAATTCAAATTAAAAAAATTCACCATATATAATAATTGTAAATGGTAAACTTCATCTTTTTAAATTCTTCTAATTCAATTATTCAATTATATTACTTTTTATGTGAGTTAAAATAAAAAAAAAAGTATTTGTGATATATATATATATATATATATATATATATATATATATATATATATTTGCTTTTTTTTCGAAAATTAGAATAAAATGTTTTATTACTTCTATATAATTTGATCGTGTATTTTATAAATATTTTAAAAGTAGAATAAATTTCTTTATTACTTTTATATAATTTGATCGTGTATTTTATTTATTATGTTATATAATAAGATATTACTCAGTGATTTTATTTTATTTTATTACAATTTATGTGAAAGTATACTTATTTTATTGAACTACAATAACACACATTTTTGTAAATAATGATATTTTCTATAACAATGACTTGTGGTTATGTTCTATGTTTTTTTTTAAATAGTTGGCATATATTTTAAAAAAGACATTATTTAATTTTATTCTTATTTAAATTATAATTGTTTTTTTAGTATTTACGATGGGTGTTATAATATAACTACAAGATTTTACCGATAAAGAATAAAATAAATGATAAGTTATATGTCTTAAAGAAACCTTAATTAGGTTAAAACAATTGTACAAATATTTAACTTAATTCTAAAACCAAAATATTAATTTAAAATGTTGGTTTTAAAGTTAAAAAAATAAATTTATTATCTTTTATTTTTTAAAGAATTTTACACTAACAATTTATTATCATCTAATAAATTGATATTATGACATCTGATAACTATTATTATTATTATTATTATTATTGTCTTTATTATATTAATTATTTTTTATTAATCTCATCATAATAATTATCATTTAATGTCATTTATGATCACCTTTATTATTAGTAATATTATTTTATACTTGTAACTAGAAATTCATTATTATTCTCAATGGAGTCTTACTTCTTCTGCTAGTAACTAGTAATATTATGTTTGATATGTTATTTTATACTTGTAACTAGTAATATTATTTTATACTTGTAACTAGAAATTCATTATATTATGTTTGATATGTTATTTTAATTAGCAATGTTGTGATTAGTTAAGAAAAAGATTCATCACTATCTTATGATTTATAATTTAATTTAATGTATACGGTTTGGTTTTTACCTAATTTGATCAAAATCTATTTATGTTGTTATCACTTCACAATTCTATAAATTCATTACGATTAAATTCCTCTATGATAATAAATTTTAAAGCATGAAAAACTTATTAAACTATAAAAAATGAAAATAAAATGAGGATTGTGTAATGTTTAAGAAATAAAATGGATTTTATGTAACAAGATTATACAAAAAGTTTTTCTTTGAAACGTGACATATATATGATATTGGCGATGAACTCATCTTATCCTGACATATCCACTCTTACCTAGATCACTAGACAGTGGACACAATCATGCCACGCAAGCTCAAGCACACTACACACACAATCTAATTTTTCTCTCTCATCATGTCATAAACACTAAGTGATCATCTTGTAATGCAACACTCTGAGTTGCATAATCACAACATGGCTGCCACTGCTGCTACAGGCATAGCTTCGTTGTTTTCTTCTTCCATTAACAGTGTCAAATGTCTTCGTTTCAAGAACTGCTCCATGATGGATCCCCTCATGACAGCAGTGCCCTCAAACCGCATGTTTGCATCTGTGTCACACTTGGTGGAACCTTTGTCCATTGGGGGTACCATTTCGCATAGGTTGTGGGGGCCTAGAATATCTGCTGCTGTTGCACAAGAAGAGGTGGTGGTGGTGGATGATTTTAGTTTGGGTGAAGAAGAGAAAGTCGAGGAGAGTGAAGAGGGAGTGGTGGCAGAACAAGACTTTGATGAATCCTCTACTAACACCAAGCTTTATTTTGGGAATTTGCCTTATAGTGTTGACAGTGCCAAACTTGCAGGGCTGATTCAGGATTATGGTAGCGCAGAACTAATTGAGGTATTTATGTAATTCAGAATATCTGCTGCTCCTTCTTATATTTTTACAATTTTATCTGCATGAGCCAATCATGTAGCTTAAAGTTGGATGCAAGAGATCTATAATATGGTTTACTGCGTGTAAATTGTTTATTTAAATTACTTTGCTTTTGAAGTTGTATTACCCTGATTTATGAACTTTTGGCAGCATTCAATTTGGTTCTGCAATATGTGACTTAGTGGTACTATGGCTTTTTCACATGGCTGTGTGAGCAAAAATGCTAATACATATTCTGAAAGCATATGAGAAGGAATTTGATTAAGAAGAGATGAGTGGAGAGGCTTTCACAGGATGATGTGTCAAACAGCAACGATTTTTTTCTGAAAATCTTTGGAGTCTGAATAATGCTTATGGTCCAGTTGCTTCAATTGACTATTTTATTTGGTTTTGGTTTGTAAATAGTAGTTATATATGGCTTTGATGCTGTCTAAAGGTATGTTTCGGAGTTAAGGTTTAGGACCGAAAGAGAAGAACATGTTTTTCATTTCTAATAAACATTCTCTATTTTGTTTATTTATTTTGGGATGCAAGCAATAAAATGGTAGATTAGCCTAAGCCTAATGTGTTAATCTTTTGTTTATTTTTATAATTTTATATAAAACCTGATTTAAAAATATAGTACTTGTCCTCTCCTCTCTCTTGAGAAAAGCCTTCACAGTTTTCTGTCTTGATTTTTCATTCCTCTGGTGGATATTTAAAGTACTTGCATTTAATGATTCAGTAATGTTGATGAGTTATTTATACATATATTTAGGTTCTTTACGACAGGGATACTGGAAAAAGTAGAGGCTTTGCATTTGTGACAATGAGTTGCCTTGAAGATTGTGAAGCAGTGATAGAAAATCTTGATGGAAAAGTAAGGAATTGCTCACATGCTATGACAATTGGTTTGTTCTGCTTATACCCTTTTGCATGCTGAATTTTGTGAACGTGACTTTTCAGGAATTCCTGGGCAGAACCTTGAGGGTGAACTTCTCTAACAAACCAAAACCAAAAGAGCCTTTGTACCCTGAAACTGAACATAAGCTCTTTGTTGGGAACCTGTCATGGTCAGTAAATAATGAGATTTTGACACAAGCTTTTCAAGAATATGGAACAGTGGTTGGAGCTAGGGTCTTGTATGATGGAGAAACTGGAAGGTCACGTGGCTATGGCTTTGTTTGCTTTTCAACAAAAGCAGAGATGGAATCTGCCCTTGAAGCCTTGAATGATGTGGTATTTTACTCCCCATCTCTTCACTCTGGTACTGCTTGTGCATTTTGTGAACTGAAAACTGTTTTATGGTTTTTCTATGGACAAACCTTAGACTCAGTTCTTCAGGTGTTTTTAGTGCAATATTCAATCACAATTGAAATTTTGCTTTGTAATCAGAAGAAATATCACCGAAAACACTTGAGCAACTACATATAAGTTGTCTTTTCTTTCTTTCTTATGTTCCATGATCAGATGTTTAAGGACAAACAGATATATTTATTATATAGCCAAGACAAAAGACATTTAATTTAATGCTTATTCTTTCAAGTGACTGAAAACATTTTAAGAGGGTGTATTTAAAGCCTTTTGAGGCAGGGTTTTGTGGTCATGCACACTGTGTAAAACCTGTAGAACAGTTTTACAAGGTCATTGAATCAAAAACCATCATTAGTATTGTGTATGGTGGCTTTGATTGAATCATAATGTATAGATTCTTTTTCTCTCTCAACATATGCACTGGGTGCCATAATTTTAAAAGAAAGTTCCACGTTATATTGCTTATTGCTTCTATGTAAATTGTGCACCTCAGGAACTAGAAGGACGAGCTATGCGTGTAAGTTTGGCTCAAGGAAAACGTGCACAAGGCTAATATTTGGGAAGAATGAGATGTGAGATGTTCAACAATGGTGCCATAGAAATGAGAAGGGGATGATGCTAGTATATCAACCATGATGCACTTAATTGCTGCAATCTGCTGAGGAATTCCTTTTCATTTCTTGTGGTGCATTGTATAAATTATTTACTCCCATTTTCGAAATATCTGCTGACCCGGATGCTGTTATATTCTGTCTTTATCTTCTTTTTTCTGATACTAACATTGGCCTATATATTGCTTCGTTCTTGGCTTGCAAAGTCATACATTGAATCACATTCTAATGTAACATTTGCTATGAAATATTCAGCACCCGAAGGTGTGAAGTTTCATACCATAATAAAATGAAAACTTAGTACTTTTTCATTTTGGTGCAAAACTTAGTAAAATGGGTAACTTGAATGTACTGCAATATCTATTATACTAGTATACTTGAAAGGGATTGAATAGTGTGTTAGATAAATAGTGAAAAATACTTTTTTGTAAAAGCCGTTTCTTAAAATACTTGTTTTGATATACGTAAACTAGACTTGTCCAAAACATTTTTACAAATCTGATAATTAAAAGAATGAGTTATTATACTACTACTCTAGATTATAAATATTCTTTTCTGAATGGCCTTAAACTTTCCTCAAGTTTAAAATCCCAAGTATTTTTTTTTATTTTGTTATGAAATCACTATGTGGATCATCAATGACCTTGTTCTTCATTAGATTTTGTATGTTGAGGTGAAGACTTAAGTAGATTAAGTATTCGTAAATCAGTTAAATTATATATCTTTTATGCAAACTTCAAAACAGATTAATGTTTGTGAACTTTATTACTATAATGAAATTTCAATATATAGATTACGACAATGAAGAGATAAGTATTACTTTCTCATTTTTTTTTATTATAAACTTGTTTCAACGAATTTTTTTATCATCACTCTAATATATTATTTTATAATAACAATAACTGAAAGTTATTCTATTTTTCACCTCAACAAAAATTAAATTCACACAATAATTTTTCCTAAATTTAATTTATTTTAAATATAATTTTTAGATTGATTAAAATATAACTATTATAATATATATATATATATATATATATATATATATATATATATATATATTATATAAACTTTATCTTTATGACTAGTTTCGGACATTTTTATTATAATTTGATAAATTTTTATCGGAGAAAGATAATGAAGAAGTGTGGTGTCCAATGGAGACCCATCTTCATCAGTGCTACTGGAACGCATCCAAATTTCTGGGTCACTCTCTTCCACCTTCTCAAACCTCTTCCTCATGGCGACCCTTTCTTCACGCCAGACCCGTTTCCCCTTCTCTCATCTCTTGCTCCTCCAATAACTTCCCACGTTGGGATTCCAACGCTGAAACCTTTCGACCCCGAAATTTCACCTCCAACGGCCCCAGAGGCAAGGAACGGGAAGAACAAGAACAAGGTAATGGGAGGAAGAGACGCTGGTGGTCTGATGAAGAACGAGAATTCGTGGAAGATGAAGAAGAAGATTTTTCTAGTGGGATTGTGGAAGAAGCCATTGATAGTGTCTGGTTTCTCCAGGTGAAGTTATCTCTCTCTCTCTCTCTCTCTCTCTCTCTCTCTCTCTATATATATATATATATATATATATATATATATATATATATATAATTTTTTTTTTCCGTGTCAAGTCCGTGTTTGGTTTTTTATTTTGCGTCTTGCTAACGTCGTTAAAGAATTAAAAGAACAAGTTTTTAGTTCCAGATTACAGAATAATGCATTGAAAATTACATGGGAAGGGAACGTGTTTTTCTGAATGCAATTAGAAAAAATTCCCTCAGGGTATCCTAAAAGTACCGGTTAACATTTGTCTTTATTTTTTTATTTTCACTGTTTCGTGTGTAATAGCTTCCTACTGGATAATTAAGCATACGCTGAGAGTCTGAGACTTGGTATTTTGGTTGTTTGAATGACGCCCTTTTATTTTTTATGTGGAAGATGTAAGTAGTTTAGAAGGAAAGTTGACATTTTTTTATAAATGATTTTCCTTAGAGTATGATATGTTTTTTTAGAATTTATGGATGTAAATGGAAGTGTATTGGTAAAATGAGTTAATGATTCTTATTCTGTCTTACAATTTTAAGATTCATTGCATGCTTACATAAGTCAATAAACTTTATACTCTATATTTGATTTGTATGCATCGAATCCATATAAATAGACCCGCAATAGGATTTTGATCATCTTATTACATCATCGTATTCATTTATTATGATGTGGAAATGACGAATTTCTAACAGACATTTATGTAAAAAAGTTATATTCATAGTACATATATATCAAACTCTATACTCTATTATAGAAACTCCAAGGAGTTGGTTGAGTAGATATGTCAAGATCTCGCATCTAATTAGTCACCAGTCCGAACCCCTTACTCGTCTTTTTAGGATAAATTGAATGTAAGTTTTTCTGCAAATGTTCTTTGAACTTGGAATCTTTCACTTCTTTTAGATTTCAGATTACAGCTCCATCCCCTGCTCTAAATCAGTTACCACATACTCTAGTATAGTGCTTTTGCATTTTCTTATTGTTTCCTTGTCATTCATGATGAAATCAGGATTGGTATTTGTAGTCAGGTTACTGTTAAAGTGTGATAATGTGTTACAAATACTATTGTTTTAATGATTTACCATTATTTGGGCATGCTGCTATGACTGCGATCAGCTTGTAAAGTAGTATAATTACGTATTTTCTTTTAGTATTCATGATCTGGGTGCAACTCTACTGGATATAACATTCTTTGATTACAAGAGAGAAGGGAGGAAGGGGACTCTTTTGCATAAAAGCATATGTGTTTCGGCTCTGGACCTTAAATGTCACTTATATTTTCTAGTGAGCTGTTTTAATACACGGAACTGACGCAAGAACACTGTGTGTCATATTAACAAAATCTGTATCAGTTTTAGGGCAGACATATTAATACATATCATTTAATTTTATTGTTTGACAAACCTCGAGTATTGCCTTAAAAACTTAACCTGAATGTCTTATAACCATGGCTTCCGTTAAAGCTTTGTCTAATGTATTCTGTTAGAAACTTGGCCTAATGGGCTAGTTTGTGAAATCTGTTAGTGAGGGAGCTAGAGTTAGTTAATGATTGTTAATTAAACTTCTAACAGATTTTGACAGAGACAGGCTATAAAGAGATAGTGAGAGAAGATTAGGGCATTCTGTTGAGTGAGAGATTGGTTTGGGGGAGAGATCTCAGGCCTTTGATCTTGAGAGGAACACCTGTATTATTATTATTTATTTTTTTCGGAATATTCATGGCTTTTGTTAATGCTAGTGTATACAAGTGACAGTGTTGCACAGATTTCTATGAAAATTCCAAACATGTAACCAATCTTATGGCTAATATAGCTTTGAGTTGGGTGCCATTGGAAGAACCTGTTACTCACATTCATATGTTTCTATTTGAAAAACATTCTACTACATGATAAAGTATGACATATTTTGATAATGAGTATATATTTTCTATATCCAATTTTGATAAAAATGGTTGTTTAAAAAATTGCCAGACAACTGACTTTCAATGGATTCTTTGTCGAGGGAATCTCTTGAGCGATTGAACCAGTGGATCCTGATGAGAATTGTCTCAGCTAAGCTAAAATGATTGTAGGTATTTCCTATTGTGGAATTCCATTGCTAGAGACAAGGACTTGTCTTGCAGATTCAGTTGGTTATTTACAATGGATACATAATTTAGAATACAAGACTACAAAACAACATTGCGTGACCAAGATATAAGATTAAGGCACCAAAATAAATGTATGTTTAACTTACAATTGTTTGTCTATATCTAAAGAGGTGAAGACTGCTAATGGATCAAACAATTATTAATTACAATGATAGGCAAATAGAACTGAAAAATGCTTACATTGAGGGACTGAAACCTACTCTGACACTGCTCTGTAAATAAATTATATTATGACATTTCATATGTTGAAGCATTGCTTATTAATAATTGTTGCTTCCATAAAATCATGAAACCATCATAGTGCAGCGAGATCACTGTTTTATAATGCTTGGTTTTCTAGGCAGATGTTACAGCATTTTTACCACTGGATGCACAGTCAATCTTAATCCAAAATTAAAGGATATATATTGGCATTTTCTCAAAATCAGTATCTTCTTGTGTTCATTCATTCTCATTTTCCTTAACTATTATTATCTCTTATTTTAAGTTACTATATGGCTGTTGCTCTCACTTTTTGTTAGGAACCAAGAGAGAATGGGAAATAAAAGATTTTATCGAAATAGATGAATGAACAACAAATAGGAGAACACTCTCTTATTTAAAAATAAAAATAAAAAATAGGAGATCACTTGCCCCTCTAATGGTTTATCTTCTTACAAAAAGAGCTGTTGCTCTATTCCCACAAAGCTTTACTATTCTCAATGTCTCCCCTTTACACTGGTATCCTCCTATTTATAGATATGATGGGCCTGATCCATGGTATCCCTCTAGTAGTTACTCTAATTCCCTTCATTCGATATCCTAACACTATAATTATACAATTATATATCCACAACTTTTTTTTTTCTAATTATCTGTGCATTGAAAGATTGAAAAGCTTTCATAAGTAATTGTTAGTTACATATCACTTATGTCTTTGTATTTTATTCTGTTTATGAATATATTATCCATCATTGCTTTGTCATGTAATAGTATAATATTGTCCAGAAGCTTAAACTAATTAAGCAGATTTTGGTAATATTTATAATGTGATGGGTAACTTTCTTGGAAAATTGTGTTGCACCTATAACACCTAGTGGGTTAAGACTTTGTTGTTGCTGTTATTTCCATTGCATAAACTTATTGTGTCTTACCTGTGTCTATCAAGGTATCGAATTGAGATTTGAATCTTATGAATTGCTGAGATATTTTTTGAAGGGTGAATCATATAATTTTGTATTGAATCGTAAGATTAAGGTAAAATGAAAATTTACTCCAAATATACCATATAGATGATATATAGTGTTCAATGTAAACAATATAAACTAGAAATAGACAAAACAACTTAAGCAGAAGTCATACAAAACAAAACAATTAGGTATATCTAAGTTTTTTATGTCTTTATTTCAGAAGACTGGAAAAGCAAAAACAGTACTTGCCTTGAATGAGTGAGTGACAAATAAAGGTGAAATAACGGAACATGATAAGTTCACAAGTGTTCTTTCAAATTCCTTTTCATTTAAAACTTAAGCTCACGTTACTTTTTTATTTCTTTCATGAGTATTGGTGAAAAAGTAAAAACATATGACTGGTTGAATCATATCGGTGATAAAAATTACATAGATTCATTTATGTATAGTAAGATACAAAGTCATTTAAGATTCATGTTGAGATACGAATCAATTAGATGGCTAAAATGTATTGAATGGTAAGATTCAAAAAGGGAGTTGTAAGATTATGATAACTATGGTGTCTACATATGCATTGAAATATTTTTGTTGGCATGAGGTGTTACAATGTATTACATTTTTCTGTAAATGCAGATTTTCAAATCCTATGGTTGGACTCTGCCTGTCATCCTAGCATCATGGTTGCTATCTAGTGGCCCTAAAGCTTTCCTTATGGCATTAGCTCTTCCCCTTGGTCAGTCAGCACTTGCACTAGCATTTGAAAAATTATGGGGACAGCCCAAGAGCAAACCAAAACGCAAGTACAGGATGAGGAGGAAACCGCGCCGAGCAAAAAGCACCAGAGTTGAGGAAGAACCAGAAGAAAACCAGAAAACCAGAAAGGGGTACCAATCATGGGCAGTTGAAGATAATGGTTCAGTTGATAAGGGCAGCCAAGAAGCAGCACCGAGTTTTGGTGGATGGGATGACTTGGAGAGGTCAAGACCAGCGACAAAGTCATCCCGTGCCATGGATGGATCACAAAAGGTGCCTATAAATGGTGGTAGGTTGAGTAGGAGAGAAAGAAAAAGTGACACACCTCTGCTGTTGCGGTTGCTTATTGCCCTTTTTCCATTTCTGGGTACATGGACAAAGATGCTGTAATAGTCTCGACTCTGGCACCACTTGAGCTTGGATGAGTTGGATGTGATCTTTTACATCTTCCTCGGATGAAAAGAAACCAATATGTTATTTTATGGAGATTTTTTGTCAACATATATGTAGTCTTAATTGAATTAGATGATAAATTAAGTTCATCAATATCAGCAAATATACATTTTCTATCTGTCTCATTTTTGGCAGAAGAGAATTTTGCAGGGCCCCATTTGGGTTGTTGGGTTTGCTGTGATAGATTATCAGCAAATAATGCTTTTAGGACACCTTTTGTGATCTTAACTTCGCAGTGTGCACACTCCTTTTGATGTGAACTGGAAATTTCGCATTTGTCTTTGGCTAAAATCACAATTCTGCACTTATGAATGTTCATGTTCAGCTGAAACATTGATCCATTTTTTAAGAAAAATGCTAACACACGCACTTGTTTTTTTTTTTGACAGACTTTATTATTTGTCGAAACATTTTTAAACTCAAATTATAAGGGAGAAATCGAATAAATAAAAAGCAAATAAGTGTAATAAGAACTGGACTAATGTAGGACTCGGTTAAGGCATTGAATCAACACGCCATTGATCAAATTAATGAATCATTGGTTGAGTTTCATGAATAAACATATTATCAAATATGGAAAATTTATATAGAAAGTATAAAAGTTAAATTTACCATCTCTACAAGCTGGTGATAAGTATCCACATGAACCAAGAAGATGATGATGCCTTTGTTATGCACTACATAACTGGTGTCAGGTTTACTCAATTGAACCATTGTTGAACATGGTAGCCTTGAAGAAGATCCATATAAATTTACTCAATTATATCTCCATTCAAGAAGGCATTGATGCGTAACTGAGCAAGATGTCAGTGTTTAACTGCTGCAAGAAAAATAGATCTGTGACAGTGGGGATAAAGTTTCAACCAAGCCATAATCTCTTTTCCTACATAAAAATATCAAGAAATTTAAGAGACGCATATTCCCTTTCCTAACTCATTATTATGTTTTGTTTAATGAATTTTAAGCTCCTCAAATGGCTTTTTAAACATTTATATTTAATATTTTGTTATTTAACACTTTCTTTGAATTTGATAAATCAAGAAATATGATCTAATATATTTTATTGCAACACCAATTTTTAAAACAGAGTTATCAATTTTTTTTAATTGGCTACTCCAGTTAACTTCAAAATATATATTAATTAATTGAAAGTTTGTAAATTAATTCGGAAAATAGAAAATAATTAATTAGTTTTTTTAACTTTAGCCCATTGCTCACATTTTTTATATACTAATTTACATGTGTATCATCATATAACTATAATTATATATATATATATATATATATATATATATATATATATATCTATTATTAATTACGAAATCATTTTAGTAATGAATAAGAGACATGAATAAGAGACATTTTATATATATGTTTCTATAATTAATAAAAAATATAAATTAATTATAAAATAAATTCATATGTAGTTTTACTTTAAAATTAAGATGAAAAACACATTCGAAATTTGTTTACGGAGTTACTTAAATAAAATATTAATGGTTTAAAATAATTTTTTATTAAAAGAATTTTATATCACATAATAAGTATTTATTTTTTTTAATTATTTCATTAAGTAACTTATAAAAATAAGTAAATTAAAATAAAATTAATAATAAGTTATTTAAAAATAACGTGATATTATAAATATTTCTTTTACATATATATATATATATATATATATATATATATATTCTTTTTAATATAAAAAACAATTCAAGCTTTTTTATAATTTATGTCTTATCATCTTAATTTTTTAAATGATAATTAAATATACTTATTTTTATATTTATAATTTGAATATTTTCTATTTTTTATTGTATTTTATCTTTTTATATATATTTATTATTTATTAATAATATTATTTGATTTTATGAAATTAATAGCTATTGTTAGTATTTTATATAATTTTTCTCTCATCTTTTAAATAATAAAAATTTATTAAATTAAAATTTTAAAATAAATAATATATAGAATTTGATAATTGATTATAATAATAATATAATAAGGAAATTGAGTTCGAACACCTTATATATAAAAATATTCAATTATTTATCAAAAGTTAACGGAACTCTATAGAACTCTATAGACAATGATTGATATGTCGCCGCTACATAATTTTTTATTACTCTTATATATATATATATATATATATATATATATATATATATATATATATATATATATATATATCAACTTTTCAATTATTTCATATAATAAAATAAAAGTTTGACTTTTTAAAATAACAATATTATGATTGGGTATAGCTTTTTCTCATGATTCTACATCATTACTTATATATTCCTTCCATTTAAAATTATACATCTTTTAAAAGTTTTAAATAACTATACATCATTTTACAAGAAGGTATGAAAATTTAAAAATAGAACATTTTATTACTGTTTTACCTAAATATTTCATTAATTCATAACAATATGACCCTTAATAGTAAATAAATCTTATTTGATATTAAATTTTATTAATAGGTGAAACCATTCAATAGGATATATTTAATTACCTTCAATTAAATAATGTTTAATACATTAATCAAGACATAAAATATACATATTTATTTTTAAAATTATATTAATTATTATGTTATAATGATTTATGTATTTCTAATTATATATTATTATTAAACATTAATTAAATAAATAAAATAAAAATATTAAATACACATGCTTACTCATAATTTGATTGGTGTCAAAAGATTATTTTGAGAAGAAATTATTAAATATTAGTACAAAATAGTTGTTTTATATAACTTAATTCTCGTTCGACCAAAAAATAATCGATTTTAAAAAAAATTATGATGGTATTTTTGTAAATAAGGATGTTATTTTTACATCGGACCTCTTAGAGGTTGACGTAAAAATTGTTTTTTGGTTCTTATGAAATCTGATGTAGAAGTCGTGTTTTAATCGTTTCAGAGCTTCTTTTGCCTTTCGCGTGCGAGGATTTTCGAGTGACGATGACGGTAACAACCAAACTAACTCCTCTCAAAATACATCTCAACTACAATGACGAAAATACCTACATTGTGTCCATTTGTGGTGATTGACATTTCTCTTTGATTGAATTTGAGCTTTAGAGTGTTTTTTGTATATTTGAGATTAGTGTTTTATGTTGAAATTGTAATCGTGATTGTTTTTGGGATCTCAATTACGTTATTGCATGAATGTCTTCACTGAATTATTATTGAAATTGAACTGTTGTAGTTTATGATTATTCATTTATGCATTTGAGTCGATTTACGGTTTATACACTGCATATGAAAACGAAGAAAAACAAGTGAAGAAGAGAGGGCAAATCTTTGGATATTTACCCTAACAATTTTCGCAAAATATGATCTAAGCACGTGTAATAGACAAAAATAGTGAAACATGTCATATTATTATAATATCTATATTCTTGTATTTAAATTTTGAAAATAATATTTTGTTTTTTTTTCTCAGTTCAGTGTAATAAGCTAATAAATTTCTTTAAATGTGACTATTATATCTATATCATGTATTGGATGAAAGTTATAGTTTGTGCGGGTATAACTGATTATTTGATGGAGGTAATTACTTTCAATATTTGTTAAATTGATTTACCTTTATGCGTATTGCATGTTAATAGGAGTCAAATTAATATTTCAGGTATTTTAAGATTTATCTCCACTATCAGAACATGATACTACACAAATTAGAGAGTAATGAACAAGGTTTTTCGTTTAACATTTATAGTATTTAGTTTGTAGGTTATTATTTGTATTATATTTCATTGTGTTATGTAGTTTAGAATTTAGGTAGCTTAGTTTTTATATTAGTTTATTGTACTAGTTTAACTTTTAGTCTGTATTATATTATATTGTTATACTTTTTTTAATTACTATATGAAGAAACTTGAATATCTGGATTGTCTGTCATTAAAATATGTTTGCAGGTTTAGGGTTTAAGACAAAACAAATTCAATATTAAAAAAAGGATAAAATTTACATCAAACTAGGCTATGACAGACGTAAATTTACGTTGAACATGGTCTCACCCGATGTAAATTTACATCTGTTGTAAGTTGGTTCGACATAAATTTACGTTGAATCTGACCTCATCCGACGTAAAGTTATGTTTGTTGTAGCCTAGTTCAACGTAAATTTGGTCTCATTGTTTTAATTTTCGAAACCTTTTTACATTTGTTCATTGTTTTAACTAATGTAAATGGGCGTTGATCTTCGATATAATTAATGTAGATTCACGTAGATCATAATAGCTTATGTAAATCTACGTCTAATGTTAGACTTACATGTGACATAAAAAGAGTAAACCTAATTGACTAAAAAACTCATTTTATATTAGTATATATTTTTTTATTGTGAAAATACTAAAGATTTTGTTTAATATTTTTAACCTTTTTACTATGCATACGATTATTCTTTGATAAATTAAAAATCTAAATTTAAATATATATATATATATATATATATATATATATATATTTTTATATTTTGAATAATTATAATAGTCAAACACATAATAAAATAAAATAAATTAAATATTTAAATATAATAATTTATTTAATAATTCATATAAACATTATTTTCCCTACATGTATTATCTCATGTCCAAACATTTTATGGAAAACTAAAATTAAATTTTTAATTCTCAATATATTTTCAAGATATTGCATTAGATACTTTTAAAGATATTTTTTTATTATTCTCAATCTTAATATTCCTCTCTTATAATTTCAAAATATATTACCAATCATTTATTGTTAACTACTTACTTTCTCATAGGGATGGCAAAACAGGCTAGGGCCCGCCCCGCATTTGACCCGTCAAAAGCAGGGTAAGCTGGACCGTTATAGTCATGACAGATCGTAGACCTTAGCCTCGCCTGTCAGAGGTGGGTTAGTGGCTGGTGGGTTGGCTCGCCATAATTTAGAAAAAATAATTTATTTTTTAAAATATTTTTTTTTAATAAATTTAATAATAAGATTGTTATTTGTTTGTCAATAATTCAATATATATATATATATATATATATATATATATTATTTTAATTTAATAATATAAATCAATATATTATTTTAAGAAATTATAATTTAAAACAATAATAAAATTTACATAATAATAAATAATAACAAATATATATATATATAAATAACATTAAAACTTATAAAAATTATATTTTTTATATTGATAAAAATTCAAATACTTATATCTTTTTTATTTGATAAAACTTTACATTATTCTTGGTTGAGTAATTCTTACATCTTTATTTAAGTCATAAAGATAAAAATAATATGATGAACAAGAAAAACAGAACTGAGAAGGTTGTGTTTCAAGTAAGGAAAATATTTTATGTGAGAGTGAAACTTTTGTAATTCTCTTTTTAAAATTTTTAACTTTATATATTATCTTTATAAGTAATTTTATTACAATAAAAATTTATTTTTGTATTAATTAGGCGAGCCGCGGGCTAGCTCGCCCCATCCCGCGGGTTGGCCCAGCGGCTTGACGGACTTGGTGGGACGGGCCAAAACGGGCCGGTGGGTTGAAAACACTAACCCGCCCGACCCGACCCGCTTTTCCCATCCCTAATTCCCGATACCTAAATTTATGTAACTTGGATTATTAGTTGACTTTAAAATTTCATTCAATTTATCATAAACATAATTATTATATTAATACATCATATTATCTCTTTGGTATAATCTTATTATTTCAGAAGGACTACTACTCTAGGCTAGCTTACCTCTTACCTCACACCATTTATATATATATTAGTATTAATTAGTTGATTTTAGACACCAAAATTTGATTTAACCTCACATTATTAATAATGGGTCTCACCTTACACTTAATTTACCCCACATTTGATTCCACACAAAAAAGATATATTACTTTAGTGCCTTGAGGTCGTATAACTTATCTCACATATAATTCAAGTATTCATTGATTTTTATCTCTTTCTCGTTTAAGTGATTTCATATTGTTTTAATGACCTAATCATTTCGCTTAAACATTCTCATCTCACCCATGTTTGAGTGTTTAACAAATAGAGTCAATTTTTTTTTTTTTTTGAAATTAGTGTTCAACCATTTATTATTCGAGCAAAATATAAATAAAATCCTTACTACATCAATATTTTATGCTCTAATAATTTTTTTAATTAAGAGTCAAAATTTTCCTTAAGCGAAAGTTTTTCGCTTTAACAAATCGTCACTGTCAAACGTTAATACACAACCTAGTGATGGGATTAAAAAAATTAAAAATTGTTCATTCTAACATCATTCATTATCAAAACACAGTTTATCAATCTATATATATTATAATCATATATCAAAATTTAATATAATTCAAGATAATCTTAAAAATACTTTCTAACTTGCAATCAATATCACTAAATATTACTTAACTTTTTTTTTAACCTAGAAAGGTAATTGTCCAAACCAAGATTCATATATCTCTTCAATGATAAACAATTTTATGTAATCAGAATATATCAAGTTACTAATGTTTCTCTCCTTTTAAAACTTTTCAAAGAAAAACTCTTGAAAATTAAAAATCATTTATCCTTTCTAATTTTTCATAAGTTGATTTACTTTTTATTAATTTTCTCCCACTAGTTACATACCTAAAATTCAAGTGAATTTCAATATCAAATCATTAGCAATAATTTAATTTTTATTTTATTTTAATGAAATAAAAAATTTATAAAAATAAAACAATTTAACTGTTATAGAGTTTCAAAACCGATTAAACTTATTTTGTATTATAAAATTTCACACCTTTACACAAAGAACAAGTTTGGTTGCTCAATTGTACAGGGCTTTCGTACCCAAGTCAATAGTGCAAAAAAGTTAGTGCATTGTTCAACTTATGGTGACTTTGTTATGCAATTTTTCATACAAAAGATGACAAACTGAAATTGAACAATTATTTTAAAAGTCCAATTAAGCCTAAAATTCTTCACGTTAGGAATTTAAAATGAAAACGATAAATGGACCAATGCCCCATTTATTAGAATTAGGTCATTTTTATTACAGAAAAGTAATTAAACAGTGAAACGCTAAACCAGGATAAACTGATATTCAGTTTGATTTCTTATATTGAATTTGAATATTGTTCATAAAAAAATAAAAATAAAAAATTCCACGAAAAAATAAGAATCAAGTTTCACATAATAACATAATTAAATTAATAATAATAACAATAATAAAACCCAAATAGAGATAATATTGCACCAGAAAAGACGTGAATTTAATTAACCATTGAGATGGAGAAATTGGTCATAGAGAGGGAAGTAGGCAGGGCAACGGGTGCAGAGGTGGGTTTTGCCTCCCCTGTCCTGTCTTTGACTTTTTTAATCATCTCCTCCTTTTCTAGGTGGGTTTTATCTCCTCCTTTTGTAGGTGGGTTTTGTCTCCCCTATCTTGTCTTTGACTTTTTTAATCATCTCCTGCTTTTGATATCTGTTTCTGATATTCGTCGGAGTTAGAAATTAAGTCTTCATCCCGTCTCCGCTGGGTTTCGGGTTCTCCGCTCCCACCCCGTCCCTAATTTATATTATTTTTAAAAAAATAATTATATTTATAATAAATTAATTTTACTATGTATTTTTATATATAAATAAATATTTATAATTTATAATTATTATTAATTATATATATATAGGAAGAGAGAATATTTATAACATTATTATTATTATTATTATTATTATTATTATTATTATTATTGTTACACTCGTATTCAAATATTTGAATACTTATAATATTATTATTATTATAATACTATATTCAAATATTTGATTACATATATAAGTTAATTCATTTTTAAGTTGTCATTTAAAAATATGAAATATATAATTTATAATAAAATATTTAATAAATTAATTCTTATTTAATTAGTTTGAAGTAATAAAAGTTTAAATTATCAATTCCTTTTAATATTTTAAAATATATTTTATTAAGATAAAATTTGATATATGATAAATAAGAATAATAAGATAAAAAATTATGACATAATAAAACTTAATAAATATAAATTATAAATAAAATAATATTAGTTATTACTAAGATTTATGTAAAATATTTAGAAAAAGATAAAGAAAAAATTAACTTTGTGTTCATTAGATTGGTTGAAAAGATTAAAAAAAACAAATTGATAGAAGAGATTAAGGAAATGTGAAAAACAGAATAATAAGAAAGAGAATAATGCAATAAATTAATTAATATAAAAGATTAAAAAAGATAAAAAATTTAAAAAGTGGGTAGAAAAAAATAAAATGGTAAAATATAAAAAAATGACTTTATATATAATAGAAATAAAATAAAAAATTCTTTTAAAATATTAATATTTTAAATTTTAAATTTAAATATAAAGTTTAGCAGAGAAGAGATCGGAATGAAGATTATATTACACATCTTCGTCTCCACTCCTGTCCTCGGTCAACTCAAATTTTTCCCTTTAAACTCAAAATAAAAATGAGTCGATCCACGAATATGGGTTTAATTATAATCCTAAATAAAAAACTTAAAAAAAATAAACAAATAAACATCATATACTCTATTTTAATGACATCACCCTTTTTTATTAGTAGGAGATATAGGACCAACATTGTAAAAAGAGTTTTTAGGATCCTCTTCCCAACACAAATCACAAATAAATAACATTTATTTCACATCGGGCAATCCTTTCAAGATCCCACCACAACTGCTAGCCTAACAAACTTACACTAGACCCGAAACAAAAGAAAAATAAAATAATATATATATATATATATATATATATATATATATATATATATATATTCTTCCTGTTTTTGTACATGATATTAGTTCATCGAGTATATTTTTATTTGATGTTATAATAATATTATTTAAGTTAATTTTTATGTTTAAAGTATTATTTATTTAGAATTTTTATTGTTACGGTTTTATTTAAAAAAATATATTTTAATAAATTAAAAGAAACGTATGTATAAATTATTGTTAATATGCTAAATAATGTGAAATTTATAAATGTATAGTTATATTTTTTACTTTTTATAACAAAAGGACCGTTGACCGTTGTTAAATGCTTTTCGTTAATTTTTACGCGGGTAACACGATCTGCTTTATTTGAAGGCACCTCTTCCATTTAATGAAACTTTAAGCAGCAACAAGTGTTCGGCACCTAACCAACTCATGCACGTGATGGAGGTACTTCGTAACACACAACTGTGTACGTGAAGGGTAGAGTCTATAACGTCTATATATTTATTTTTTAAATCCTACTACTTACTGATTTTAAAATCTATTATTCAATGGGTGAATACGTAAATTTAAGATTTAAGCAAAATTTAATCAAATTTAATAATTTTATTATATAAAAATAATTATAATAATAACCAAGATTATTATTAAATAATCGTAAATTAAAATAAAAATTATAAATATAAAATATAATAAAAAAATAAAAGACTGATAATTATAAAAATAAAATGAAAATATAATAAAATAATCATTAATCAAGTTAAATAGACTTATGTTAAATAAGAATTTTGTTTGAAAAATATTATTTTTTATATTTTTTTTCAATTTTAAAAATATTAATCTTTAAATTTCTTTTATCAAAATTAATTTGGTAAAAAAATTAATCGATTTTTTTGTTTTTTAAATGATTTTTCTGACTTTGTATTGGTTCAATTAAAAATTGGTTATTTAAAAATAATATCAATTAATTTTAGGTTTGAATGATTGAATCCGTTGGTCTGTCCAATATTTTTAAAATAATAATATTTACAATTAAAAAGTAAGAAAAACAATCACGATTTCTTTTATCAGTATATTAATTAATGAAAAATATGTCTTATATGTGAAAAAGTGTAATAAGATCTCACATGAATATGAAACATTATAATATACAAGCAAGATACAAATTTCAACTTATAAGTGAATTTTATAAAGTTAAATTAGATAATTCTATAATATTAGAGTTAATTTTAACAATTTGAAACTCTTCACAATTTCTCAAGGAATATAATAAAATCATACATCAACTAAGAATATAATATTATTACAACATATAGGTAAGATATAAATTTTACTTCACAAACCAATCTTACAGGATTGAGTTGTTATATATCTCATTTCTAATAATAATAAAAAAATATTTATATTTCTAAATGTTTTCTCTTTAAACGTTATTTATTAGTTAACTATTTAAAATAGATTGTCATATTATATATTTTCAATTTAACCAACTTTTAGATTCTCTACTTGATACAACCTTCCTTTCTTCTTAAAAATTTATAATTATATTTTGTCTTACAAGAGAGGATACGAAGATACAAGTTTAGAAAAAACTAAAAGACAAAATAGAAAATACTAATTAATGTAATTAATTAAATTATATATTTTACTTGTCATCTATTTATGAATTATTATATTTAAATTATGAATATTTTGTAGAATAAAGTTTTATCTTTGAAAAATATATTGATAAATTAAGAGAAAAATATATAGTCTCTATTAATATAATCCCGTGACTAAGACGTAGTGTCTCAACTTTATTTTTAAAATAATAATATTATTACGATCAATTGTTACATCTAATCTTAAATTTTAATTTGTCATCATTTTATCTTTAAAATACATACTAAAATATTTTAGATAATAAATTATATATTTTTAATATCATTTATAGTCTCAATAATATAAGATTCTCTCTTGTAATTATGTATATTATGTCATATATTATCATTAAATTAATATGCATTTAACACACGAAATCTCCTAAATTATTTCACTTACTTAGTTTCTGGGTAGTTAAAATGATTAACTTACATTAACCATTAAATTTCTTAAGAAATTACACAATTATACTATTATACTTTTTTTCCTGTTATTATTATTATTATTATTGTTATTATTATTATTATTATTATTAATGTACTTTAACCTTGTTGAACTATTCCAGAACACATAGTTTGGGTACTAAATAAAATCATCTATTATGTGTTGATTTATCTAACATTGGCCTAACCTTAGTTGAGAGTGGAAGGAAAGGACCAATTGAGTCCATGTAAAACCTAGATTAGAATGAAAGTTAAAAACCATGCTTATCTCCCCTACTTTTCATTGTTTGTTTAAGTCGATCATCAGAACCCAATAATCAATCATTCAGCTTAATTGATTAATATAATAAAAATTTACTGTTCAACGTGTATGATGCGTATAAAGTCTATTTGGAACTTATGAATATGAATTATACCAAGTCTATTCACCCATTTAATTATTAGATATTTTAGAAAGTAGTGTGTTGTACTTAGAATAATTCTCGTACACTCAAAATTATGAAACTTAATTAACGACACTTCAATTTGACTTAATTATGAAAAAATAAAATTTACAATAAACCTAAAACACAAAATTGGAAAAATCAATAAACCTAAATTTCGGTTGAGTCACATGAAAATCGATGCAAAAATACTTGCTTTAAATTTGATAATTGTTTCTGCATTATTATGTAGAAAGATGTAGTGAAATAGCATTTCTCTATTAATGAAACTTATTATTTAAAAATAATGAAAAAAAGTAAATTTCTAACTCTGTTTTCGATGATAGGTTATTCAGACAGTAGAAATGGATAATGAGAAATTGTTGTGAGAACAAGTGAATTCATTTGAAACTCAGATGAATATTGGTTAAGTAGGATGCTGAACGTAAAATGTTGATTAAGAGTATATATAATTAAGAATTACTGGTTGATTAATTACCTAAAAACATTTGTTTGGCATCAAAGATGGTTGCATGTAAAAGTGAAGGCACAGTATATTTGGAAATGAAAGCAACCTTGAACGCGTTATGTTAAACAGTTTCCATGTCCAAACAAAAAACCATCGAGTGACAGGCAACAGTACTCACATGGCTATATAACACACGTTACTTTGCTTCCACGAAAGTCATACACTATTTCTCTGTAACCACAGATAACCTGAAAAGGTAAAAACAATCCAGAACAGGGAAATTTTGTACCTGAGATCTGCATGAAGAGTGGGAAATTCTTAGATGCAGGTATTAGTTTGGTCTGAGGTGTAAAAGCTTGATATATATGAGCCTCCTTGGTCTGAGTGATAACATAAAATCAATAATCAATTGGTAAGATGTGTAGTAGTGTAATATGTATTTAAATAATACCAAATGATATGAGATAGACGATGTGAGACTTTCAACACGCTCCCTCCAACAAAGTCTTCCCTCCAACAAAGTCTGCCGGACCAGACAAATGTTACTTTTGACCTAATTAAAGGGTAACTTTTGACCCATGACAATAATCGGAAGATGTTAGACTTTGGCTCTGATACCATATTAAGGTTCCAACATAAAATTAATTGACAATATATGAAGTAGCTTATCATGTATTTAAATCATACAAAATCATACGAGATAGAATATATGTAACTTTCAACAATGACCCACTGATAAAAGCTTGATATATATGAGCCTCTTTTTCCTAGCAAAGACTTGTCTCTCACCTTGGACTACTGAGGATCTTAACGAGAGTTTTACATTTAGTTTCGTGTTCCTTATTCAATGGAATAGGCTCTTCTTTATAATATTCAATAGAAATATCCTAAAAGTGAAGGTACAGTATATTATAAATTAAATTTATGGAACATACCAGTGGTTATTTCTTATGTATAATTCTTCCATTTTCTTGTCTTTTTGTTAGGATATTACTTGTTGAGTTTTTGAAGAGAATATTCGTAAAAGAAACACAACCAATTAGATATACATGAGTTCAACCCATATAAAAGATTGACATCATTCTCAACCTAAAACTTTAAGATATTCGATTATGGATCATACTTCCTTATACATTACTCATTTTTTCATTTATTTATATTTAATATGAGATTTAAAATCATACTTATATTTTTTTAATAGCGACAAATAAAAACTTAAAATATAATATTTGAAGAATTTTGTATTAAAAAGAATATTATATATTTTTTATATGATTAAGTCTTATATATGTTTTCTTTATGTAAAGTACCCATCTCACATCACAAAGTGAAATTATTATCTATTTTAGATATTACCTGTTAACTAGTCTTTTAAGAGACATTGGTCTTTTACTAACTACCTTCATTATTATAAAATGTTGAAATTTCAAGTTTCACTCGAATTAGACCAATTTCTTATAGTTCACTCATGTATTGGGCTATTATGAATCTCAATCGTCGACCATCCATGTATACAACTTCATAATTAAGAATCTTAGTAATTAATATATGAATCGTAATTATGAACAAAATCCACTGCTTGAATAGAAATTAGAAATAACTATTTTTAAATTTATAAATAAGTCTTAAATACTTAAGACAAATCAACTTACCATAAATATTTTGATTTTTTGTTTGGAAGTTTTTCCTCTAAAATAAACTTACTTCCATATATTTACATACACACGATCACAATATACAATGTTTATATATAGGAATCAATTCAATAAAAACTAAAATGAGAATTGATGACAAATCCTAAATTCGGTAACCAAATACAACATTTGGTTGCATATGCAAAAAAATTTCTTTTCACTATTTTTCGAAAAGCAAGTTAAATATATATATATATATATATATATATATATATATATATATATATTTTTTTTTTTCAAAATATTAGAAATAATTTAATTTAAATAATAATATTTCATAAGAACGAAAATATCCTAAATTCATATATTTTTACATTTAAATATTATTCATTTTAAAATTTTCCTTTTTCTTGATTTTACTTTTAAAAAACATATTATAAATAAAAAATATATATATTTAAACTATTCTTAATCTCAATTTTTATAAAATATTAAATTCTATCAAAATAAGTAAAAATGTAATAATTTAAAAATAAAGTTAATAAAATATTTTAAATATTATATATTTTATACTTTGAGACAGTGATACTTAAATTAATAAAATGACAAAAAAATCCCATAAATAAAATAATTTTACTCCCTCCCTAGTAATGTCGGGAACCAAAACCACGGACGATAAGGTAAACCTTTTAAGAGAATCTTCAACCTTTTAGTTTGGAATCTTTATTCCTAACAGCAGGACCAATAAAATTTGCGATACCCATGTAGCAGACAGAGAAAAGTCTAAAAAGACAAAAAAAAACCTAAAAGCCATGGATCTATGTGGTAGACGTAGAAGGCGCGTTCGGTTCAATCTCCCTCGACAAATGTCATGGAAGACGACATGGCATGTTCAGTTTGAATTCAAATTGTTCACAAGTTGAATTATTAGTTAATATATGTTTAGATTAATTTTTTATTCAATTCTCAATAGTTTTTGTGTTGAATGTAAAATACAGTGATCAGTGGGGACATAATCCTAATGGAAAGGTCAAAGAAAGTGGTTACTTTGTGGGAAGTGGGAATAAAATCCTACGTCATAACCAAAATCTCAAATTCTTAAAACAAAAATACAATCTTTAGGTTAATATATTTTTTAACGTATAGAAATATGAAAATAAGTTATAAATGACATAAAATAAAATAAAATATTTATACAACCATTTGTGAGGTTGAGGATGAGCAAGCCCAGTCAAGACCACTCTCAGCACTGACATGTACGTCATCATTATCATTATCTTTCCTTCGAATCTTTTCACTTCCAGGCCAATGTACGACCATTAACAACAATTGCCGTACACAAAAAAAAAAATCTACAAACAAATCCAAAAAACAAAAAGCTACCATCATCGTCTTCTTCTTCGTCGTAATCAGCCATGAGTGTTGGGAGTAGAAGCGTTGGGTTCAACCTTCCTCAATTGAATCCCATGCCTATGCGTCTCATCGTCCTCATACGCGTATGCAAACCCTCCATGGCGGGTCAGATCCATACCCGCGAGTTCGTCCTCGGGGGAAATCCTTAACAGCTTCAATTTATTCAGTCCCCAGAAGAGAGGTCCCATGGTGGCGCTAACCCACCCAACAATAACCAAAATCTGAATCACGTGCGCCGCTAGCAACCTTCCTCCACCTCCCATAAACAACCCGTGCGGCCTCGACACGTCTCCGCGGTAAATCTGGTTCACGTACTCCTTCTTCGCGAATAGCGCCGTGAAAATCACCCCCCACGCGCCGCACCCTCCGTGCAACTGCGCCGCCTCTAGCGGATCGTCGAACCCAACCCTCTCAGCCAGTTTGTTGCACAGGATCAAGACAACGGACGCCACAAAACCACACACGATAGCCGCCCACGGTTCCACCACCGAACAACCGGCTGTGATGGCGGCGAACCCTCCCAACAAACCGTTGCAGACGTCGGTGACGTTCCAGTGACCGGATATCACGCGTTTCCCGAAGAGCGTGGTCAACGCGGCCGTTGACCCTGCTAGAGTTGTGGTAACCGCGGTTCTCCCAACCGCGCTCCATTGACCATAGTAACTCCCCGAGTTATTATCATAAGGGACGAAGATTTTGTTGAACGAACCAGGATTAAAACCGTACCAACCAAACCACAGCATGAAGGTTCCCAGCACCACCAACGAGGCGCTGTGGCCACGTAGCGCTACGGCGCGTCCCGCGTGATCGAATCGGCCGATTCGGGGACCCTCGATAAGCGCGCCCCAGAGTCCCGCCACACCGCCGACCATGTGGACAACGCCGGAGCCGGCGAAGTCGATTACGCCGCTGGAGAATAAGAGATTGTTTAGGTTGAACGCGGAGGCCCAACCGTCCGTGGACCAGAACCAGTGAGAGACAACCGGATAGACGAAGCCGGTGAGGAAGGATGAGTAGATGAGGTAAGCCACGAACTGCGTTCTCTCCGCGATGGAGCCGCTGGTGATACCGGCGGCGGCGATGGCGAAGGCCCACTGGTAGAGGAAATTGCTGTAGTCAAAGGTTTGGGAGGGGAGGTCTGAGAGGCCGAAGAAGTGTTTCCCGATGAATCCGTTGGAGGGGGAGCCGAAGGCGAAGGCGAAGCCGAAGAGGTAGTAGAAGAGGCCACCAGCGGCGGCGTCGAGCACGTTGGTGAGCATGATGTTCATGGTGTTCTTGGCGCGGACCGAGCCCGCGCAGAGCATGGCGAAGCCAAGCTGCATCGAGAACACAAGGTACGCGGAGAAGAGGAGGTACGTGTTGTCGATGGCGTAGCCTGTGTCAGTGAATTTGTTCCCCACGGCGGCGAACTGATCGCAGATTAGCGTGGCCGCCGCATCGGCGTTGGTTGTGTTTGGGCCGAGAAGTTGGGCTAGTTGGGATGCGGAACAAGTTTGCAGCGACATGGTTAGGGTGCTCTTTGAAGCGACGGCGTTTGAGGGGTTTGGGTTTCCGGCGCGAGAGTTAATGGAGTGGGAACACCGCAAACTGTGGAAGAGAGAGTGTGTGTATAAATAGAGTGTAAGCGGTGGCGTTTGAAGTCAATTTGTGTGCGCTATCTTTAGAACGCGAGAGAGTGTGCGAGAGGGGACTTTTAAAAAATTCGCGGAAATTATATTAAAAGATTGATAAAGCATCACGTTTCTTTCTTTAATCTTTCCTTTTTCAACTTTTTTTTTTTATCGCTTCACCTACTTTTTATTTTTATTTTTATATATGTTTTCGTAATTATCCTGTGAACTCCTTCTCTCTCTCAAAATAAATACGTGAATCTAATTATTATTAAAAGAAGTATCTCATTTTTAATTATTAGATTAAGAATATAAAGATTCAATGAGATACTTTTAATATAAAATTAAATATACATACTATGAAACGCGAAAAATATTTTTATTTAATAAATCAATCCAGTTTAAATTCTGAATGGAAGCATATTAAATATATTAAATAAATAAGTTCAGTTTTATTAGTGTTTTTTTCTTTAAACTTATGATTTCAATTTCAGTGTTAGTTTTTTTTCTTTTATATTATTTTATTGTATTTATTATTATTATTATTATAAATTATTCATTGTCTATATAATTAAATAATCCTAGAAAATATATTATATTTTATTATAATATTATAAATTTTTAAATCACTTAGTTCATCTTTTTAAATTTCAGTGTTAGTTTTTTTTATTGTATTTATTATTATTATTATAATAAATTATTCATTGTCTATATAATTAAATAATACTAGAAAATATATTATATTTTATTATAATATTATAAATTTTTAAATCACTTATTTCATTTTTAAAAAATAATATTATTTATGTATTATAATTATATTTATTCAGCACAAATACATTAAAATTATTTTATTTATTTATTTATTTCATTAAATATTATTTTATTAATTATCTTTTATTTATTATTATTCTATATAATAGATTATATCAAATTAATTATTATCTTTTAGATTATATATTGATATATTTTGATTAATACTATATAAGAAAAATAAGTCCAAGAATAAATATTTCATTTATTATTTATTTTCAAATATATTTTTTTAAACTAACTTTTTATCTTTTATAAATAGACTTCTATTAATTTTAAAAAGATTATTTCTAATTATTTTAAAGTTGTGACTCTTAATCTAATTTATCAATTTTTTTAACCCAATCTCATTTTTTTTTACGACTTCCATTAGTTTAATAAGAAAAAAATATAATATTATTATTATTATTATTATTATTATTATTATTATTATTATTATTATTATTATTATTACGAATAATATAGATAATAAATATACATAATAACATTGTAAAATAATATGTTTATCATAAATGAATTTGTTATTTTATGTTCTACTTTAAGTTAAGTGTTATTTGAGTAAGGAAAGTTACATCTTGATTTGAGTGAAAATAGCATTTATCTTCTCTATGTCTATAAAATTTAAAAAAAAATCCAAATATACTCAAAAATAGAAAAAAATGGAAATATCAATTCAATTATTATGTTATATAATAAGATGAGATATATTTAAAAAAATTATTCATAAAATATTTTATAAGAAAAAATAAATAAAAATAGTTTCTCTATAAATTAAAAATAAATTTATACAAAATTTAATGTTAACTTATGTGGATTGATTTTAGTTTTTAAAATTTTCGTAGCCTAAATAACATTTCTTCTTCCCCTTTCACCTTCCTCTAATTTATTACTTCTCCCCCAACTTAACTTTCTTTCTTTAGAATCTAATCTGTCTTTTTTTTAATATAAATAATATTTCAAAAAGTTTTATAATGATGAAGAACTGGAAGCATAAATTTTCTTAACATATTCTTAATCATTTACTATTATCTTGATTCAAAATTATGATAAATTATTATTATTATTATTAGTTTTTATATGATACTTGAGATAAACTATCGATTATTGATGTCTAAAATTAAAAATATTAATTATTGATTAAGGATAAATGGTTTATGATTTTTCTTTTTGTGTATATATCAGATTTTATTGCATGTATAAGTAAGAACCCAACAAGAAATATATCAAAGAAAAAAGAGTATAAACATTTATAGTAAAAACTATTTTCTAAATTTATAGTAAAAGTATTTTTTTCTACGTTATTATAATTTTTTATTTTTTATTTATCTTTTAATAATAGAAAGTATATCAATTAACAGATACATAGAAATATATTGTCTGTGTCTCTGTATTTTTATTTTACTTTACTAAAATTTAATGTATATATTAATTTAAAAATATAAATATTTGTAATTGAAAATAAACATGACAGAGTTTTAAAAAGAAGAAAAAAATAAAAAGTGCAGTTGAAGGTAATAGAAACGATTGATTAATTAAAAATAAGTGAAATGTTTGACTAACAAAAATGAAATAAAATAAAATATAAATATAAAATAAATATTTTTTAAGACATAAAATAATAAAAAATTGTAAGATTTAAATATATATATATATATATATATATATATATATATATATATATACTATTTCAAAATATTTTGTTTTAACCTAAAATATTTCCAATTGAAATTTTATTTTAATGATTTGTTTTATTTATGATGATCAGTTATACAAAAAATTTGTTAAAAATAAAACGAAGGGCATTAAAAATTATAAGAGAACGTATAATTAATATTTTAAAAAAAATTATTTTAACAAATATCTCTATACAATGATTAAAATTTGTTAAAAAAAAATTACCCCTCCATTAAAATTAATAACTTTTTTAATTAATAAGTCTAGTTTTTTTTTACGAAAATAATTCATCTTAATAAAATATGTAAAATATTTTATAATAAAATGAATATTTGAATAAAGAATTTGAAAAATAATTATAATTTTAAAAATTAATTAAGATATTTTAATTACTTAAAATAAGATAATTTTAAATTATATTATAAAAAAATACAAATTTAAAATTCTATTATTATTGTTCTTATAACAGATGACTCTTTACGACCTAAAACACAGGTTAACTGCGTAGATGTAATTTTTTTATAGCAAATGAAATCTTGATATATTTGATGTAGGATTAGGGATTTCAAGCAAATTTCTTAAAAGATGTGATATTTTATAGGGAAAAAAATGAAATCTTGATATATTTAATGATAGATTAGGAATTTTAAGTAAATTTTTTAAAAGTGGAAGTAATAATATTTTGGGAGAATATCCCATAATAGTTTAATTAACTATAGAAGATTCATTTTAAGGTTTTTCAAGATATCATGAAGCATCTCAAGGATAGGTTTTTTTACTTTGACATAAAAATTATAAATAAAATTGAGATATTTTTTTAAGGATAAAACTATGATAAATAAGAGTTTCAAAGCCAATAATACCTCAAAGATAATAATTAATCCTCACAATATTAATATCATAACACATATAAGAACAAAACTATCTTGTTACATAAACTGAATAAGTAATAAAACAAAAACTAACCAATTCATCAATATATCAATTAAGGTAAACAAAATTCTATGTCAATTAATATAAACACCCTCAAAGTTTAAGTTCATATATTAACATAATTATTTTTCTATAACAAATCTTGTTTTTCTCCTTTTGTATTATTTTTAGTTATGACATTTTTTTTTCTATTTTACGGATTTATATATAAACTCTGTTTATACTTCTTTTTTAGAGGGAGAAATTCTTAATAAAAACAGATGAATTACATCGTATATATGAATAGGAAGATGATATCAGATGTTATTTCCTGATTTCTTCATCCATTCATATGGCGTTCAAACCCTATATTGACTTTCACACTAATCCATTCTCAAGATCAAATATGCTTCCAACGTTTGACAAGATTTATACCATCACTTTCATCAAGGAGATATTTTTCATATTGCAGGTTTATAAGAAGATTTATACAAACTACACCAAGGTACTCTCTGTAACTGAATTTTACATAGAGTTATATACTTTTTGGGAGGAAATCGATCGTTTTCGTCCCTTTGTTAATTGCACAAGTACTATCAAATATTCTTGTGATGTTCTTGATTTTGTCTGACACTATAAGCATCAATATTATGTCATTCGATTTCTGAGATGCCTTAGTAATCAATATGCTTCCATACGATCTCAGATTATATTAATCGATCATCTTCCCGATATTACCAAAGTTTTTAACATGGTTATCTAGCAAGAACATTAATTACATTTTGTTCTTATAGTTCTTCTAAAAATGTTCTTGATTCACAAGTCCTAACTGTTACTACTTTTTTCGAATTTGCAGTCCAAGAATGATGATGTTTCTAACTCGAATCCTTTTTATAGAGGATGAGACAAATGTCATTTCTTTCCAAGGGGTCGTGGCAGAAATAATGGAGGGAGAAGTTCCCATGGTAATAAATTTTACATTTAGTGTGAACGCAATAATCACACACAGTAGATACGTGTTATTTCAAATATAGTTTTCCACTAGGCTATAAAAACGCATGACTAATAATGTTGTCTATATTATTTTTCCATATAACCATATTACTACCAACGTCTCCAATCTTCATGAGATCTCACTGCCAATGCCTAAATTTATTGAAGAACAGTATCATGACATTCTAACTCTTTTGCAATAATCAAAATCTCCTACACATACAACCAAACACATACAACAACTTTGGTGTCCACTACTTCGATTAATTCTTCTTCCACTCTTCCTAAAACTCCTTTTGTTCTTGATTCATGTTCCATTGGGTCCTACTGTAGTCTATTGTGACAATCAGTCTGTTATTTATTGAGCTCATAATCCTGTATTTCATGAGCACACTAAACACATCGAAATCAATTGTCATGTGGTTTGTGAGAAAATTAAACAAGACCTAATTCATCTTTTTTCTGTTTCATTTTCTAATCACCTTTTAGATAATTTTACTAAACCTCTTTATCATACCGTTTTTGACAATTATATATTTAAGTTTGATCTTTGTGACATACACCATCTAACTAACTTGAGAGAGAGTATTAATATAATTATTTTTCTATAACAAATCTATTTTTTATTTTGTATTATTTTTAGTTATGAAATATTATATATATATATATATATATATATATATATATATATATATATATATATATATATACTTATTTGTACCCAGAGAAATTCTTACTAAAGCGATGATAAGTTTGAAGAATTGAAAACATCATTTAAATGGCTTTGGAGTTTTTAATGGAAAATGAATGAAACTTCTTTTGTCTCATACAATGCATTTATGTCGACAAGACGATATAAAACACAACTTCAAAACCCTTCATTGTCACATGTTTGTTTTTACATGTTGAAGATAAAAAATGAAAACTTATTTGGAACCACATAATGTGTTGTAAGCTTTATGACAAAAGAGTGAAGGTTGTGTACTTTTCTCATTGGTTCCCTCAAAAATTGGGATGATGTCACTTCTGTTCCATCAAGAGAAAAAAATTCCAAATTTTAGGGATTACGAATTCAATTTATGAAGACTATCCAAGTTTGATGGAGACTTCATTAAATTTGATTATATTTTTAGTTTCCAACATTTCATATAATTTCGATATTAATCTTTCAAATTAAGATAAAATATATTAATCCTCCAATTTGTAAAAATATAATTTTAGTATATTCAAATAGTTATCAAAATATATTCTAATCTTTTAATTTTAATTCTAGAAATTTAAAACTATTTCTTAAATTAATACTTTTTATTAAATATGATGATAAAACATGTAATTTAAATTTCAGATACTAAATTTATTTTAACCTTTTATACTATTATTACATTTTTTGTTACGTTTTAATGTAAATTTTGGTTTAATATTGGATATACATAATAATTATGTTTAAGGCTAACACTCACTAATAACAAATGTTTTTTTCTCCACCTGCGTAGAAGACAGAATCTTAATCACAATGATAAATGTGTCTTTAGTGGTTAAATTCAACTGGTGTGAAAATATTAAAATATGTTTGGTTAAATCATAATTTTAGTGTTATTTTCTAATTTTTTTCCACTATTTTGATTTTTTTATGCTTTTAGTGTTTATATTTAAAGAATGCAATTTCGTTGTATTTTCAATTTTACATGCGTATTTTTTATTTAATTAAATACACTATTTTTTATTAATTCTGATAATCTATTGATCCAGATAAAAGAAATGAGTATATAAAACAAAAAATTATCAAAGTTGACGCTAAAATCATAGAAGAAAAATTAGAAAGAAGATAAATACTGATACATTAAAGAAAGAAATATATAATTATAATTTAACCAAAGAATTGAATGAACCTATCTATTGAATTTTTTAAGGTTTAATAATGGTAACTTGGTATATTTAACAAAACTCCCTAAATAGTTTTTTTTTCCTGTATTTTTAGTGTCTTAATTTTAATTATTTGTAGTTTCATTATTTTTTAGTTTAATTGTAACTTTGGCATATATATATATATATATATATATATATATATATATATATATATATATATATATATATATTGTTTTTAAATTGTAATTTTGGTTTCATATTTTTTTTTATGTAATTTTGATCCCTTAATCATTTATAGCGTTATCCAATTTTAAATTTTAAGTTAATTATTACACTTAATATTGACTAATTAAGTGTGTTTGGTATAATAACTTAAAAATTTAAAAATATTTTAATTCACTATATTTTTTTACTTATTATATTTTTCTTACCTATTAAGATAATATGGTTAATGCTAATAATAGCATGAGTGATATTTTTATTATAATTTTATGGTTGAAAAATCTTATATAATTTTAGTAAGTTAAAGAAAAAGTTTAATATCAATTATCTTTACAGATATTTTTTTTAATAAATACTCATCATGTATAATTTTTATTTTATTTTTTACATATCATATCATACACGCTCTTAATCTCTCAAATCTTGTTAGATAATTTTCGGTTAATAACAATCTCACAAAATATTATGAAATAATGTTATATCTTCTCTATGTAATTAATATAATTAAAAAAATAGGGATATAATTGGTAAAAAATAATTAATACAATCTTAAACTTTTCCAATTCATAGAATTAATTTTTTTATTAAAAAACATCATATATTTTAAAACATAGAGGTATTATTATTCTTTTTCTTTTCTCTTTCGTGGTATAGATAAGGGGAATATATGTAAAACATTTTTCTTATATTTAGTCTACAGTCTTAAATGATATAAACTTTTTTGAATGTATTTTTGGAAGGTTTTTGTAACAAGTACCACATTCGGGAGGTGTCCTTACCAGGGAGGCCTTATAAGGTAGGAGGTTCTTCAACCTCTTGAGCTAGCTTTTGATGGATGTTTCTCCTATTAGCCTTATGGTTGTTAAAATGATGCTTTTGTTAAGAGTCAGCCAACTCGAGCAGAGGGTTCTGACCGGTAAGAAGGTTGAGTAAAGTCTCCAATGAGTGAAGTGTTGTGGACGCTGACTTTCGAACGGAGATAGTATTGTAACAAGACCTACATTGAGGAGGTCTCCTTATCAGGGAGGTCTTATAAGGCAGGTGACCCTCCAACCTCTTGAGTTAGTTTTTAAGGATGATTCCCTTCTTAGGATTATGTTGTTAAAATTTTCTAAGATATATTTTTCCATTAAGAGTTATGGTTAGAACTTATGTTGTGTATTGATGATTGTGTTTTTCAGTGGCCATTTGAACCTGAGTTTCCTGGAATCTATAAATCTTTGAAGATTAATGTGGTGGAAAATGTTTTGATATGAATCCAAAATTTTGAAAATTAATTTTTGGCAGTATTCATGTGATAAGATTGTATGGTCCCAGAAGAAGCATGGGGTGACCCTCGATACAACTCACGAGTTCAGATAATGGGAAATGCTGACAAGTTTTCAAGCTTTTAAAACTACAATTAATGTTTTTGTCCTTCATGTAGAATAAAATATAACCTACCATTAGAATCATAAGATAAACTATGAAAAGTAAAGAAAAATTCAAAGAAGAAGCACAATATATATATAACACGTAAAGTTTAGTATAAATACAATTTTTATTTTCAATTGTGACTGTAACTTGAACTTCTAATAATTTATAGAATAAATTTTATTTTTAATAAACTTTTTAGGTTTTTTATGTGTAATTTTGAATCTCTTGTTTCAAAAAATTTATTTAGTCTTCATTTAAAACTTGTAATTTTAGTCTAATTTTTTTAACAAATGTTTATTTTTATTTTAATTAATTTAATGATTTTCAAGATACTTTCAATAAACATAGTAACTCTAGAGCCCAATTATAAAAAGCATGAAAATTGTAAGATTAAACAAAAATTAGAAATTTTTGTACATTTTGAAATCTAAAATTTGAGAAATTAAACAAGAAACTAAAACTTGTTGGATCTAATTTTAAAAAATATTTTTAATAATTAACTTCAAAAAATAAATACAAAATTTAAAATTGTTTGCTGATTTAGTTTTTAAATTATTTTATCTAAAAATAATATTAATAATAACGAAAATCATAATGCAAATTAAGAAATGATTATAATAATTTGATAGTAATTAAAATAAATAATATAATAAAGCATTAAAAACACTTCTCATTATTAAAAAAAATCATATTTTATTATTAAAGATTTAAGAATTAAAATAAACAAATAAAATTTGAAAATTATTTTAAAAATAGCTATTATATATATATATATATATATATATAAAAAAATAAATATTAGTTGATTATGTTGATTTTTTAATTATAAATTTGATTATGTAGACTAGTTATTAATTAGTTGAATAATTGAAACTAATTTAGTAGAAATTTCTAAAAATTAGCATGGGAATGCAAAATTCAAAATCTTCACCTTTGATAATGAGAATAAATTATCCTTTTCCCTAAAGTTTAATTATGTGGCTATTAATTGCTCCTTTTTCTTAATTGGTCAAACACCAATCTTTCTGCAATAATAATTGAGACAGGTCACACCTTCATGAATAAAAATCCCATCTTTTCATCCTCCAAAATAATTTGTTGGTTTAAATAAAATTTTGCTTATTTTTATTTCATATTTTATTTACAAAATTAGTTTTATCTAAGTCTTAATTATATATTTATATCTACATTTTAATTAATTAAGTTTTCATATGATTCTTTCAATCACTATGTCTATGAGATAGAAATATCTTGAAAGATAGAAAAATTAAATCAGCCAATTATTGATTTCAATATTAATTAATTGAAACTGGGCGAAACATCCTAGTGATAAATCATAGTATACATAACGTTGTTAATAAAATACCTAATTTTTTAATGATATTTTATATGTTTGAAGACTTTGCAACAATGTGCATTTATTAAATACTGAAAAGAAAAGTAAGTAAGAACATACATGGCATGACATCTATTTAATTAAGGTGAGAAATTTCCTGAGTTAGCTATGAATTTAATTATCACCATCATGATCTAATTTTAGTAAAAATAGTTTTTAATAAATTTCAATGACAAAATGTTATTATTTTTGTTTGTATGACCTTGTCTAAAATATATTATATGACTCAAAATTCAAATGGCTAATGCCCATAGATTTCATTTCGTGGAATAATTGGAAAGAGTTTTAGTAATATTTATTTTAATTATTATAATAAATATAAACTTATAAACTTATTATTAAATATACTCTGAAACTTGCAAAATTTTATCTGATAAAAGAGGATATTTTTTAAATTATATTAAGAAAATATCATTAATATTTATCTAATTTTAATATATAAATGTTGAAATGTATTTATGAGTTTCATAATCGATGATAAGATTAGTTTAAATATTTTAAGAATAAAATTATGATAAATTAGAATTTCAAAATATTAATATATATATATATAATTAATATATTAACAACTCTGAATTTAATTAACTTACTATATTTAATTTAAATACATAACATTTATTTAAATATTTTTTAACCTATGGTTTCCACTGTATATGTTAAAATATAGAAATAAAAGAAAAAATCCCTAGATTTATAATTGAGAATAATTTTGTCTCCGTACATTGATTGTGTACACATCTAGAAAAGGTTGAATTTTATTTTAGTTGACTTTCTCAAAGTCAGTAATCAAATGATGGAAAGAGACAGGCAGTGACATATATAACAAAATGTCAACAAATTTGTGTTAAATTATTACCAGCAATATTCACATTTAAAAGAGCTTTGACTTCCATATATTATTTTATTCATAATATAAACTTCTTTCAAAATTATACATAACCCCATTTCATATATTCATTTAATTATCTTATATATTTTAAAAAAAATTATTTATTTTATTATAATTATCGAAACTCATCTCTCACTAATTTCTTATTTATACAAGAGTTAGAGACTATTAGTAGCTCAATCTTATATTTAACTTTTAATATATTTAATATATCAACTCAATTTTAAGAAAATTAAAATGAATAATGATTATAGAAAGTTTAATTATAAGTTTTATTACTCGTTTATTACTTTTTCATGAATGTTATCAATTTTTTATTTATAATTTATCATATTTTTTTTACTTTACCAGTTCATTATTCATAGGGCAGAGTGATACTAAATTATTTAAAAAAATCAAAATAATATAATTTTCTGATTAATTTTGGTAAAACAACGTTTTAAATTCATCTTATTGTTTTTAGTTTTTCTGGACGCATCCTTATTTTATTAAAATAAAATAAAATTAAAGAATCAGTGTAAATTGAAACAACTGAAATTTTAGTAACAAAATGTAAAAAAAAAAATAAATATTTCGAACAACTCTCAGTTGAAAAAAGTAATAATAATTAATATTTATTTTTATTTTTATTTTATAATTCAAATAATTTTATTTTCTATTTTTTTATTTATTTTCTTTTTCATTCTTTTAAATCTACAGTCTAATCCAAACCCCCGTTCAATTTTTTTTACAAAGATTTATAAAATAGAAATATAAAAACATTATATTTTTATAAATAAAAAATAATTAATATATAAAGTAATTTATAAAAAAAATTAGTTATAATTTATGTATAAATTAAATTAAATTTATGTTAATTTTTTTTATAAATTCAATGATTTTATAACAAATTCATTAAATTCAATGTTTTTAGGGATGGAATACAAATACTCATGAATTTGATTAAAAAAAGTTTTAAGGGGGGTTTATAATAAATATTTTAGATTTAATTATATTTTTTCTGTCTATATATATTTTATAAAAATCCCAACTTTTATTTTTATTTTTAAGTCTTTTAATTTTAATTATTTATAACTTTATTTAACTAATTTTAAAAACATATTAAATTATTATGAAATTATTTTAATAATAAACCTGTATAATTATTATTCTTTCGAATTCTATAAAAGATGCGACTGAACATTAAAATAATAAAAACATATAGATATTAAATTTAAAACTAAAAATTATGGATTAAAATTAGGTACAAAAATAAAAATTAAAGGATTATGAGTGTAGAAAAAAAAACTATGGACCAAAATTATGAATTTTTAAAAATATAAGGAACAAGCTATAATAAAATCTAAATTTTAAATGGTATTGAAAATGTGCAAATGTTGAAAAATTAAAAATAATTTTCTGTGTTAACAAGATGGTGTATTGTAGTGTTTTTTTTTTTTTTAAGGTCCTACTCCATAGTTTTGTGTTTTTAAGAAAAAAAAAAGGTGATCTGACAGAGTCATGGACTTTACTTATGGACACCCTCTCATTACTATTTATACATTGATAGTAGCTACTTGCAAAAAAAAAATAAAAGAGAAAAAATGGTTATTATCCATCAAATATCTATGTACAAAAAATCTGCAAACATTCATGGATATTCACATATATTTTTATTTTAAATAAAATTATTTAACTTTTTTAAATATACACTTTAATAGTTTTTTTTATCTTAATGTATAATTTAAATAGAATTACATCATAAAATATTGATATAAATAAAATTAATTTTTATGAAATATTAATTCAAATAATTTATAATATAAAATATAAATTTAAATAATATTAATACCTTTAAATAAATTTAATTTTATAAATTTAGATAAAAAAATATTAAATCTATAAATTTAAAATTTCTAACGATTCTCCAATATTTAATGTTTTTCTTATGAATAACTTTGTTTTGATAATTTATTTCTAAAAAAGTTAAATAATTAACCGATAAATACCTGTTAATAAGCTAATAATTAAATACCCATTATTCATGGGTATTCATTTTGTATTCGTAATAGATTTAGAGATGAAAATGGGTGGATAAGCTGGTTGATGGAAAAAAAATTAATACCGTATCTTTGAAATATATTTTAAAATAAATTATAATTTTTACTCTAATATCATTCTAGGTCAGGCAAATAGGTTAATAAAAAATTTTGTCTTGATTGAAAATTAAAAATTTAAATCAAAATAAAAAATATATTTTTAAAATTTAAAGTATATTAATAAAATTATTTTTTATTTAATAATTTAATATATAAATTATAAGATAAAATTCATTTAAAAACTTATTTATTATTATTATTTATTTTTTAATAACTTATTTATCTAAAATAATAATTAATCTTAATTATTAAATATTAAAATAAGATTTTCTTAGAGATTTTCTTTAATATTTATTTTAGAATAAAATTTGTTAAAAAACTAAAATTAAACAATAGTAAAACTATATATAATAAAGTAATTAAATTTAACCCTCTTCTAATTGATAATACATTAACAGGGAAATTAAAAAATAAATAAAAAATAGTTTTTAGAGAATATTGGAGTCCATGATGATAAAAGTTGAGAGCATGATGAACACGTATATATGTGAATGATTTGTGAAATTAAAAAAGATATCTTGTGAGATATGTGACGTGTTGAAGAATCCAGTTCTGTCCTAGTTTAAGGCCAAAGTCCAATTGATTAATTCCAAACAAAGCAAAAAGAAAAATATTAAGCATTTGTATCCATGTGTGGATTAAACAAGCACAAAGAATCCAAAGATGTGAACTATGTATTGGGTTTTACATGCACCAAAAGTGTCCCATAATCTATGCTTAAAGGGATTTCATTTAAATGGCTACTTTCTTAGATCCTTTTAAGTGCTTTACACAATTTGAGTCTAGTTTTCTATCATTTGCTTGCACTTTTTTCTTTCCTTTTCTTTTCAATTTCACAAAAAAAAATGTATAAGAAAATCATATGTAAAGATACTCGTGTGCGTGTCTTTGCTTAACAAGACAAGTTTTTGGGATCAATGGTTCATGATAGAATATTTGAAACCACATGTTTTTGTTTTTTTTTTCTTTAACGTGGAAAACATATTATTAGTTGTCAAAATTTTTCATTTTAAAATGAACGGATGAGAATAATTTAGACTTTTCTTTTTTAATCTTAATTTGTCACTTGCTATATATTCTTTAATAAAAAAAAAAGCAAATTTAGGTTTAGTTTCGTTTTGATTCTCTTGCTTAGTTTATGGATAATCTTCATCTCATAGTTTTTTTAACTGCTTAATCGTGACCATTGCATATTTTTCAATTTTTAATATATTTTATGACGGGATGAATCTCAAAAAGTATTTATGTTATATTAATTATTTAATTTTTACAAGTTAATAAATTATTTAATATTTATATTTAATATACATTATAAAATACGTTCAAGAAATGAAAGAAAAAAAACTATCCAATTAGAAAGAAATTAACATGCCTATGGATATAGTAAATAATCTATTTGCGTCCATAAAAAAATGTATTACTTTTACATGATTTGTTTTAATTAAATGAAAAAAAATATATAAGAGATAAAAGATAGAATAAATTAAAATTTTCATTAAGAGATGATATATTTTGTTCATATTCTGGATCCAATTCTATAGGTATTCATTCACCTCTTCATTGTTCATATTTCAAACCAAATGACTCCATGTGTGAGAAGATTTATTAAAAAACTCGTGTGATTTTTTAGTTAGCTTTTGGGATAAATGCAAAGGGAAAGTTCCCTTTATCAGTTTCTTTTGCATTTGGTTCTTTCTTGGTTTCCTAGACGCTGGAAAGTTGTCATTAGTGCTTGTTGTCCAAAAGCAAACTTCATTTTAGTTTTATAAGCAAAAATGAGACACTTTATTGACAGGTTACAGAGGAAGTTGCCTTCAGAATATGATTTACTACTTCTACCACACACCTTATGCAACAACAATAACTCGTGGAAACTCCAAAGCTCTTGTTTCTTTTTCTTGGAGCCTTATGAAACTATGACTACATTAACTAGGAGTACCGTTCTAAACCATTAACAGAAGGGAGCAACTAAACTGTATAGACCAACTTTGCTTGCTGCACTATGCACATTGGAATTGCCATGAACATCATCCATGTTCCACAGACCATCCCACAAAATTTCGTCAGCTGAGGTATCTTGTGCAGAAGGGTGGCCATTGAGCATAGAGTACAAGAATCCTTGCTCTTCTGTGCTGTTTTGTTGCATGTTGACCATTTCTTGTCTAGATTGAGATGCATAGGGTGCTCTATGTGTGTTGTCTTCAAGCAAGGCCATGATGCCTTTCATGTCAAAGTTGAATTGTAGTTGTTGTTGTTGTGCCTGATGCTGTTGCTGCTGCAATTGTTGTTGTTGTTGCTGCTGAAATTGCTGCTTCCTCAGGAGTCTATTTCTTGCCTTCTCTGCTGCATCAGAGGGACTTTTAGCCTTTTTCTTGAAATGAGTCCTCCAATAGTTTTTTATCTCATTGTCAGTTCTCCCTGGTAAACTCCTTGCAATTGTTGACCATCTAAAGGATTTTGGTTTAGCGATTAGCAGCAGTCAAGGACTTGGAAAAATATGCTGCCAAAAGATTTGCAAGTGCAAGAAAATTGACTTAAAAATTTTACCTGTTTCCCCACCTAGCATGCAACTCTAGAATTATGCTCTCTTCTTGTGGTGTTATCTGTCCCCTCTTCAGGTCAGGCCTCAGATAATTCACCCACCTCAATCTGCAGCTCTTCCCATTTCTTTTCAATCCTGTTGATGAACAACAACAACAACAAGAACACATATTTACTTACACTAGGATACATCATCACTTGACCTTATCACTAATCACAACAATACATACTTAATCACTTGCCCTTAATATTACGAATAAAGATGATTAATATAAGAAGATAAAAGTTAGAAAAGATCCTTCCAAACACAAGTTATTTTATAATCTGAGATTATGATAGTTCCAGTCAATTATATGTGGAGATTGACAGGAATCATAAACAGATATCAGATCATAGAATAGTTTCTCCCATATTATAGTATACTTTTCAAAATGAAGATCTTTAAGGTACAAATGAATGTAGCCACTGTGATGAGTAGAAGCTGAAATGGTTGAATTGTTACTTATAAATGTAAAATTCAGTTAATAAACAAAACAGGAAAAAGAAAAACTTGGTTTTTGTTACCTGCAAGCCTAGAAACAGAGTTCCATCTTCCTTCACCATGCAGCCTGACATACTCAACAAGCAACTTGTCCTCTTCAGAAGTCCAAGGTCCCTTCCTCCATGCCTCCTCCTCCATCACACCCCGACCCATATGGCAAGCCATAACTTCCCCCCAATACATGCAATAAGGCTTCAAAGTCTGTTCTTGGATAAAATATTTTCTTCCAATTTCTGTGACACTCAATTGGGTCTAGTGTTTGTTGCATGTTTTGATGCCAGTGTTTGTTGCATATTTATACCTGAAGTTTTGCCCCCAACTGGATTCTATCAGTCAATCAAAGGTCACTTTCTTAACTTCTTATGATGTCTATCCACTTCACTGTTTAAGGTACTACGGGTAACACTTTTTTAAGAATATGATTAAACAAATAAACCAAAGGGACCAAGTGACACTGAAAATGTTGCATGCTTGTCCATCAACTCTGAATTGACCATAATACCATTACCCTCTTTCTGTCATTTGGATATAATCATCATAAAATTTACATGCATTATTCTAAAAACTATTTATTTATCATGAAATTTTATGAAGGGCATTAGGAGATGCAGATCAAACAATGATGTGTTATGCAATTAGGTGACATGACTAAGAATCTAAAAGAAAATGGATCATATCATTAAGGTTGGTGCCAAAATGAGACAAATAGGAAGAGAAATCTGGTTGCCTGAGACACCTGTAAAATAGGGTCATTGCACCTGGACCCAAAACTGCAAGCTAAGGAGGCATAATCCAAAGTATGACACATAAAATATGGTGGTGGCCATTTTTAAAACCAGAAATTGCAAGAGGACTAATGGTCTTTCCCCAGCTGTTGGATTTGCTTACTTCTCAAGAGGACTATAATCTCTAAAACCTCATTAAATTATAATATTGTTGGATACCATTTTGAGTATTGTGTGGTTTTAAATATTAAGGCTATCATGCTTTGGACGTCATCTAAGGTGACAGGTGTTGTCTTGTGATCATATTTTTGGAAAGATGGTGCTGGTGAAATGCTGGAGGCATGAACTCTTTCATGTTATAATAAAGTTAACAATTAATTTATTTAGACAAATCTAAGATCTTTCATGCACTCACAAGAGAATGTTAACCTTTTCTTTCTTTCTTTCTTTTCCTGTTTCATAATAAACAATATCAGTTTATTAAAGTGTTTGTTTTTCTCTTTTATCTCTTTTATTCATCAGTTTTATCTTTTTTGTCTTTCTTCCTTTTGCCACTCTTCTATTGTTATTGTTGGCAATTCTTTTACCCTTTTTTTGTCTCATATACAAAGGAAATCCCCTAAAAATCCTAAGTACTTATTAAAATTATAATACCATATTTATTTAAGGTAGAAGGTGATGTTCTAAAAGTGAGATTAGATCTTGTGTTCTTTACATGCGGTAATGTAATTTTTAACCCAAGGATTATATTTATTGAGTGGCAAAATATTTTTTTTTGTTAATATAAATTATCTTTTTCATTGTTGAGATTTGTTTATAGTTTTTAAAAGGAGACAATACAATGAAATTGGGAAAGCTTTTTCATCTTACTCAAATCCTTAAGTCACCTCAAATATACAATAAACAATATTTTTTATTTAACATCAATAAAGAATAAAATAAAACATAATAGTAGAATAGATGTAAATATAATTATGGGGTTATTTTTGTTTTAAAGATTCGAATTTAATTCTATTTGAATTAAAATATAAATGTGACTATGAGATTAGTTTCATTTGTATTCAATTAAAGTTTTTTAAGATACATTTCTCATTAAACAGTATACAGTTTTATCAACGTAATTTAAAATTAATTAAACAGTTTTATAACTGAGAAAATATATTTTATATTAAAAATTTTAAATTTAATCCAAAAATTTATAATTTTTATATTTGATCCAAAATTTACCTTTCTAAGTTCAATTAACTTATCAGTTATTTTTGTAAAAATATAAGTTTCTTTATAGAATTAGAAGCTCGAAAATGATACTCACTGTGACTCAAGAGGGATGATGGATGAGAATTATTAATTTATTTATGTACAATGAAATAAAATAGTATAATTTTCTTTAAAGGATAAAATAATATTAGACTATACACTTATAAAATGTAAGTCCGAAAATGAAATCTCAATTAAAACAAATTCTTTTTGGACAGTCAATTTTTCAACCCTAATTAACTCCGCAATGAATGTCATTTTTCAATGTTGGTTGTTTTAAAAACCACAAATATCTATCAAGGAAAACAATGATGTCCAATTACACACGATTATTATTGTATTAAAAAAATGTTATTATAGAAAAAAAAATCTCTCACCAAACATTTGATATAAATATTCAAGATCTGGAAACTATTTAGTAAATTACGTTAACCAATTTACATATTTGGTTATTTTCTGAATATTATACATTAAAAATAGAATAATAAATATAACGAGTTTGGTAATAAATTTGAAGAGAAACGGTGAGAGAGGATCACATGTGATACGAATATTTATAATGTCTTGTTCCTTTTGGGTGTCTTTTCAAAGTAGATTATGATCAATGTTTTAGGATGTTGTGGGGTCATCTAATTTCTCTTTCGGCTTATATTGTTTAACATGTATTATAGAGTTATGTTGTGGCATGCCTAGTGTTTCTAGAAAACCATTTATTAATTACCAACTTTCACACTCATTCATCCCTTCAAATTAATTTCACTTTTATAATATCTATATACTCTTCACTTCAATTCAGCTTATGATATATCCTTTTCTTTGTATTTATGAATTAATTAATGAAGAAAATGTTTTTTCACTATGGTTTTCTTTAACAACATAACAAATTCACTAGCAGGAAAAAAATTTAATATTAATTAAAAATATAATAATATTATAATATATAAATCAGTATAATTTTTATTTTATTAAATTTATTTGTAAGATTGAATTAAATATTTCTTTATTTATAAGATAATATTAGAATCAAATTTAATTATATTAAAATATTTCTCTCCGTGGACCCCGAAATATAATGATATCGTAATATACAAATATATACAAACTTCATCTTATTTATTGGGTCGAATTTATAAAATTAAATTAAATATTTATCAATTTTTATTATATATATACTTTGATCATAGCATGTGGACAAAACCCACTAAAATTGAAGTTGAAATTTATGTTGAGTTGGATTGTCACTAAAGTGCATGAAGCCAATAATTAAATGTTTTGGAAGCTTTAAGGTGATTACATAGAAAAGTGACGCAAGATGTTAATTACATGATTGTATCCACATTCAAGATTTTCTTTAATGGAAAATCATCACAAGATATTGTAGAAAAATATCCATATATATTTCATATCATGTGAGTTTAAGATTTGGTTAGATCAACCAAGGTTTTCTACTTTTTATTTAAACAACTAAAATATTCCAATTATATATATAATTCAACAATGTGTTGTTACCACAATCACAAACCACCAATTTTTGTAACGTATTAAAAACTATATGCATTCAAATTAATTTAACTTGTGATTGATTAACACATTTTAATAATGTAATTCCTTTCATAAAAAAAATTAAAATATTTTAGTGAACATATTATTTAAATCATTAAGACACTAATAAATGATGCACATTTATAAGAGAAAAAGAAAAAAACATTAAACATTAATATAAACGAAATGTTGATGAATAAAGAATATTTTGTGGTGGAGAAAGAGAAAGAGAAAGTGAAAATGAAGATACGAGATGGTGGTAAAGATTTGATGAGGAGAAGTAGTAGACATGGAGTTGGATCTTGGAATGAGACATGTGAGATTCATTATGAGAGTGAAGAAATATTTAAAAATGATAACCAATGTGGTGACTTTCTAACACCATCTAAATTAATTCAATTATTCATATTTAATTAAATTATAAACACCAATTCTACATTCTTGGAAAGATATTATGATCTTTCACAACCTCAAATAGCATTATGTCATGTCTTAACCCACTAATGCTACCCAACTTTATGACCCATTATTTTTCATCTATTTACCACTATTTTACTTAAACAAAACCAAGTAATTCACATTTATAATAATTAAAAATAAAACGGCTGTATTTAAAAAGAAAAAGACAAGTTTAAATTTTATTATGCTTAAAACACATTCTAATTCCATTTTTTTAAAATTCATATAAACATGAATATCAACATATATATTTTTAAAAATATTTATTTTATTTTTAACCTTTTTTTATAACTCATCAATTAGACTAATATGTAAAAAAAAAAAAAACTGATATAGAATAATATTTAAAAGCTTCTTTGGTAGAAAACACATATGAAGTGATGACATAATTAAAGATGATATTTTGAAATTGGTGAACCAATTGCAACCTTTTAATTTGTTTTACTTTGGTAACTATTTGACCTTACCAATCGAGGTTGGTATTCACTATTGTTTTTAAAGGTAATATAAGTTTTCAGTTATTGAAAAATCTACAAATTTTATTAGGTTAGAGTTTTTAAATAATCCTAAAATATTTTTGTAATTCTTTTTGGTCAATACTTTTTTTATCATTAGTGATATATTTTTCATCAATATCATGTTAATATTAATATAGGTAGTATACTGATATAACCTAATACAAAATAATAATTAGAAACAAAATTCAAGATTTTTTTTATTCAAAATCAAATGTCAAATTTGTAAATATGTTATACAAAAAAAATTAAACCAATTTTAAATATAAAAAAAGGTTTTATTATTCATGCCATTTTAAAATAATCTGTTAAATTTTAATTTGATTTATAAATTATTTTTTAATGTGAAAAAAGTATATAGTTTGTATAATTAGAGTTTATTTGGTTTAGTTTTCTTTTATATATTTTAAAGATAATTTTAGAAATTAATTTTAAATAAATCCTTTTGAATAACTTGAAAAAAAACTTATTTAATAATTTTAAATTAAAAAAAATGACACCATAAAGAATAAAACCATCTTAGCAGTTTTGGTTTTTTATTTTTAGAAACTAAAAAATAAAAATTATTTTCAAAAATAATATTCATAAAACACAGATATTAAGTAATTTGTTTAGTTTAAAAAAAATTATTATTTTTAAAATAAACAAACAAGCTTTAATTTGTTAACTTTTATAATAATTATCTTAAAATTAGATAATAATATATAAAATTATTTTATGTTATCATGAACATAAAATTTTTTTTAGTAGGGTTTTTAAGTGGCCAAAATATTATTTCATAGTCTAAAATCACTATGAAACTAATATGTAAAATTAAAAAATAATTCAGTGGCTAATTAAACCTAAAAAGAGCCAAAAAAGAGTGCACAATTGCAAATGAATTAACTTAATTCATGATCTTTTGACCATAGGTGTCATTCTTTGTTCCTGAAAATCCCCCATAAAGTGGGGTTTGTGGTAACATTCAGAATTTGTTATTCTATTTTCTCTTTTATACCTTATACCATCATTATCTTCGCTTCACTTTACATACCTGTTCTTAAGTGGATGAAGAGTAAGCATTGACTAATAACTTCAAATAAATTTTCCAAATATAATTTTTAATTTCAAGCTTCAAATAAACATAAATAAACATGCCTGCAAATTTCCGTTTAGGTAGAAACTACCATGGTTCACATGAATTAGAAATTCACACATGAAATCATTAATTCATTAAAAATGGGTTTATATAGGAAGTCTCGTGTTTTGTATCACGTCATACGTATAATTGAAATATTTGATAGATTATTTCATATGTGATTAATTTGTTTTATTTTGTATTTTTAACATGATATTTAAGTTAAAATCTAATTTATTTTTTGTTGCGTGGTTTTGTGCGAAGAGTCAGGGTTAAAATATCATTTATTTAATCTGATAAGCTTCCAATTGTTATTTTGGGTTAAGAGTTATTCTTTTGTTGTTGGTCAAAATATCCTTTGTCTGTCCAATAAACTTTATTAGAGGGGTGTTGAAAGTTCCTAATCGTCGGTCTCATGTCATGTCTTGGATTAAAAGTTGTCTTTTAATTATGAATCAAAATACTATTTGCCTGATTCAATCGACTTCATTAAAATGAACAGGTTGAGAACCCACATCATCTATATCTCATATCATGTAATATGAGTTAGATACCTATTAGACTATCCCACCTATTACTAATTAATTTTATATTAAATATTTCACAATTTCTCATCATATATTTTGATAATTCAAACCTGAGTTGAACTTATAAAAAAGTTAAGTAATTAATTAATTTTGTATTAATTACTATTTCATTTATTTTATTAATTAGTGTACCTCTTGTTCAAATAAAAAATGTTATATTTTTTAGACATCATTATAGATAAGTGAGAAAGTCTTATAATTTAATGTTTTAAGATTTTGAGTTCAAAATATATCATATTCTCTTATATAATTAAAATGATTTTAAATTATTAGATTCTTCTTTTTCTATTATAATATGTATCATGATAAATCTATTGTAATAACCATCTTCCTAATTATTATCTTTTATAATAGAGATCTTATCTAATGAATAATTTCATATTATCTATTTTAATTTCTTGAATGTGACTTATATATCTTTTAGATTTTTTAAATTACTTTTAATTGATTTCAAGTTTTTAAATCCTAAAAAAAAAACTTTTGTCTACACAAACTAATTTTCTAAACCTAAAAGCTGAATATTATATTCATAACCTAACTAAGAAGTGAATTAGATAATAGGAATGTGATGGTGGATTGTGAAGACACCCACTTACACAATCAACATCAAAAACTTTAGGACATAAAAATCGTGGTGCAAACCAAACTAATGTGTTGTTTTGATCTAATCTGTTTCTGTACATTAGATGTTGTTGGCAACCAGTTTTGCTAATTAATGGCAGCTTTATTTGGACAATAATGGTATGAGTTAGAGACTAAGTTACTAATTTATTACATTTCCCACATTTTCTTCCATCTTAACTCACTTTGCACTCAAATGATTTGGTATTTGTGACCCCAATTCAACCAAACACTCTTGATTTACTTTGACTCTCACATCCAAACACACAACCCTAATCTCCATTTGGAACAAGCTTGCCACACGCTTCAGTAGGCATACATACCCATCACATTAACCATAACCCCCACCATCTTATGCTTCATTGTTTTTCTTCTTGTAGTTAACATTAATGTGAAGCATTCAAATTGGATAACTTGATTCACTTTTTCTTAGTGGATCTTTTCTTATAACCACATTGTTACGAGTCTTTTTGAGTTTCTACATCAGGATTTATAAGAAAAAAAACAACAACAAAAATATGCATTAAAAAACATTGATTCTTGCATAAATTAAAATTAAAAAATTAGAAAAACATTGATTCTTTCTAATTTAAATTTATAAAAAAATATATTTTTTCGTATTCTTTTCTCTTATAAAAGTTATTTTTAAGAAAACTCGTTCAAATATATCTTATATCTATAATACTTCGATATGATATCTTGATTAAGGAACCAAGCTTAAAGAAATTTTCTTATTTCATTATTCATTGTTTATGGCTGTTATTTTTTAATTTATTCGATATTAAGATTGGGTTCTATGAGAATATGAATAAGCATGAGGTAATTAATTTTGATGTTAAATTTTGATAGCTTTGTTACACAAAATTTCCACATATTACGCATAAATGCATGTTTTTAACGTTAATTCGTTTTCTTAATAATAAGTATGATAAATCATATTTGTTCTCTCATTTAGAGGTTATACAAATCAGACCATACAACATTTATAATTATGAGTGATAATTATTTATACATATTTTAATTATTATTTATCAAACTTTAATAATAAAGAAAAGTTATTTTGCTGACATATATCATTTTTTAAATCATTACAAAATTAGTGCTAAGTAGTTAAGAAAAATGAATTTATATAAAAGGATAAATTTGAGAAAACTTAAGTTAATTTAATTTATTTTAAAGATAAAAGTTAAATATTTATTTTTTATTCTTATAATTTAATAATATAAGATAATAATTATCTTAATAATTATATTACACGAAAGATGAATAAATAAAATTGTAATTTTTAATCTTGAAAATACATCTTTTTTTAATAAATAAATATATTGAATGAAAATAATAATTAATTTAATATTTGTTGTTTTCATTAGATTCCTAAATTACCCTCAATTATATATTAAGAATAATGAATATTAGCATTAAATAAGATTTAAGAAATTAATAGTTAGTTATATTTAAGTTGACCAAACAAAATCCAAGATTTGTTTATATTAAAATAAAGAGGAAGTGTTATTGGCAACACAAATATAAAATAATTTAAAAGGGTTTTATGGATGTGTAATGAGTGCTTTGTATAAATGTTTAATAGAATAGGCGTATGTGAGGGGGAAGTGGTGGGCAAATCCTAGCCCCTTTGACCTAAGAAGGTTTTAGACCAATTTTGTTTTTAGATTTGAAGATTGAGTTTTTTACAAAAACATTTAAGATTGGTAAAATAATAATAATAATAAAATATATTTTTAATTCTATATCTTATTTTTAAAAGTTATTTAAGATGTTAAAATACAATCTATTCCTCAAACAAGTAAGATTTTTTAGAGAATTTAATTCGTTCTAATTATTATTGGGATTATAAAAAATAATACAAGATTTGTAAAAATGAGATTTGAGAGATTCTTTTCTACATTTATAGGATCTATACTCGTGTTAATATATATATATATATATATATATATATATATATATATATATATATATTATTTAGTTATATTTGGTCAATAATCAAAATATATGAAATAATCTATCACGTATTTAAATTATATAATAACACCGTATACAAACCAAACAAGACGAGGACACGGGTAAATTATTTATTTCTATATTTTGTAATATAAAGTAATGGTAGTATCAAACTACCGATCACACATTCTGTCTGTAAGAAAGATGCACTTCAGAACATAGCTATGTGAGGAAATTTTGAAGATGCTATACAGTGTACACTGATGACTACTAGTTGTCACATTATGTATTTAAATCAGCATGTCAACCTTCACTTGATTTTAGAGAATGTATAGAGTCAAGAGGAAGTTGATGAAGTTGTTCCATTTTTCTCCAATTCTCTTTGTCTGGCCCTCTCCATCTTCCTCTTTCTCCATTCCTCCAAAGCTGAAAACCACAATCATCAAAGGGATTAACTCCAATGCCACTACAATTTTGTTGGTATGATTTTGTAAACAAAAGGTTTAGAGATGATTTTTGTGTGTTTCTTCACTATGAAACCAAACCAAGGTACATTTTATACAGCAGATGGGTTGGTTGATGTCAAGCTAAAAATTAGGAAATTAAAAACAGACATATCCCTAAACATTAGCTACAAATCAGACCCTAGAAATAGGGAAACAATATTCTCCCAATAATTACAAATATACAACTAACCATTTCTTATGTTTTGTGTTTATCATAATAATCCCTTGATTTTGAAAACCATTTAAACTAAATCCATATCATAATCCCTTGATTTTAGCACCATCTAAACTAAATCCAACACTCCTCCTCATGCAGACAAATAAATGTCAATTGTTCCCAGCTTGGAAACATTTAAATTAAATTATGACTTCAATAATGACTTTGTGAACATATCAGCTTCTTGGGATTTGGTTGGCACGTAGTAGGCTGAAAGTTACACGTTTAATTTCTGACTTTAAGAAGTTGCAGTCAATCCTCACATGTTGAATAGGATTGTGAACTATGTTGATGGCTAATTTACTGTCACTGTACAACTTCATAGGGACTTCAAGTGGAATAAATAGGTCTTGTAGTAGTAACCTACTTACCCAAATAAGTTCACAGACACCATGAACAATTGCTCTATATGCTGTTTCACACTACTCTTTGCGACAAGCGTTTGCTTCTAACTTCTCCATGTCACAACATTTTCCCACACTTTGTGCAATACCCTGTAGTCGACTTTGCATCTTCCATAGTACCTGCCAATCTCTGCAAAGTATTCAATCATTCGGTGGTCATTCTTTTGGAATAGATGATCCTTCCCAGGAGTCCCCTTTAGGTAGCTAAGAATCTAGTTTATAGCATCAAGATGCCTTCTGGTAGGAGAATGCATAATCTAACTCACTATACTTGAGAGATAGGTAGATTAATTTTCCTACCTACCAAGCGCTTTTGTAGAATTCCTTCTCCAAGAGTCTTTTTCATTTAAGTTTATTCTCCAATTTCTGTCTAGAGGCGTTCCAGGAGTCTTGCACCCCAACTTTCCAGTCTCCCTTAGTAGATCAAGGGTATATTTTGTTTGAACTATGAAAATACCCTTCTTACTCCTTTCTATTACCATCCCCAAGAAAACAATTTGTGTCCCAGGACCTTTACTTTGAATTCTACAAGTTGACTTAAGTTTCAATATCTTTGGGTATCATCACCAGTAATGACTATATTATTAAGGTAAACAATAAGAACCACCTTCTTCCCATGTTCAACTTGTTTATCGAAAAGGGTGTGATCAGCTTGTCCTTGAGTGAACCCAAATTTAGTAAACCATCCATAGGTTTGAGTATAGCCTTCGTAAAATTTACTGATAATCACCTAATTGTATAAGCCTTTAAACACAAATCATGTCCATGTCACAAAATTTCCTAATGAAGGATCCTCACATAAATAGCTAATGTTGTTCAATCACTATGATAATTCGAAATTCCAAATATAATGGAATTGAAATCATTATTAAGTAATACTCCCTGGAAAACTTCATGAATAACTTATTTTTCTGACAAATGACAGTAGGGAAATAATGAACATGCACATTTACTGAGTTTGTTGTGTATTTGCACATAAAATCAAGTTATGATTGTGATAGGTTTGTAGGGAGAAAAGAGAGAAACCTTTCAAGCTGGAAGCGTCATTCAAGGAACGGAAATCCTTCAACCTTTTAGACAGATCAACTGCAGCAGTCTGCTTTGTGTCTTTCTTCTGGGCTGTTTCTGGTTCAGTGTATACTTCCTGCTCAATCTCCCTCACCTAAAATGGAAGACACTCAGATTTATTGAAAATGTATTCTTAAAACATATATAAACCAAAAGTTGAAAGAGGAGATTGTCAGGACAGTCGAGAATAAATCTTGGCCTACCGAAAAGTTTAAACTTTTTTCTCGCTAACATAGTACTTAATTTTTTTTTTCAGATATGTATGCCTAAAGCTCAAAGTGTATAGATATGATTGCAGTGGGAAAGTAAGCAGCATACTGAAATTTTGTCAGGATATTCAAGTATTAGGACTGCCAACTTTTCAAGGTAATTCAAGGCCAAACATGCAGAAGAAGAAATTCAAGGGGAACTGATTACTAGGTGCACATATGTAGCCATGTTGAATAAACAAGTACTTGATTTTCGCTTACCAATTCCAATACTTGACCTAGCTACCTTGATGTCTAGCTTTTGAATATTAGACTCGGGGCAATTTTAAGTAAATGACTAAATGAGTGTCTGATTACAATGGACACGATGAGGCATATCATTGATGGTTGCATGTTATGACCCACTGAAGAACTAAAAGTTTACAATTTGTATTACTCTGGCCAAGCTATGTTCAGGATAAATATGGATTTAAACAATAGAGAGAAATGAAGTGAGTGAACTGCAATGAAGCTCGTTGGCGTGTCATCATAAAAAGGAAAAGAGAAAATAAAATGACAAAAAGAGGGATTTGGCTGAAACAATAAAAACTTGAGCATTGTCCAAGAAAATGTGTTTAAGAAAGAATATCTTAATTCATGTTAACATTAGAGATGCAAAGACAGACAGATAAAGCTTTCAAGTGACTAGTGAATAGAGAAATTGGTATTGAGAAACGGCTTTGTTTGTGAATAATTTGAAAGATGACCTCCTCCCAGCTTTTCAACTAGACTATGAATCAAAAACCACAACAAAGTTGGAGATTTGTTCCAAAACATCTAAAATAGACTATCAATTGTCAGAAAGAAAATGTCCACCCACGTTTTATTCACTCAGTATCCACTCGAAAACATGATTAATCATATCATATTATAAAAATGGTTGATTTTATCTCATAAATGGTTAGGAGAGTCATGGAATATAATTAGGAGAGTCACAAGATTATTGAAATATTAGTACTGGTTAACTTTGATTTACAAGTAATTAATAATGTGACGAGGTTATTGACTATCACACATGGTTAACAATATATGTAACTATAGTTAACTTTGCTTCACAAATGTTAAGAATAAAGGAATGTGATTGTGTCAACAATTGATTCGTCATTAAAAGTGCATTGAGGTCATTGAAAAGTCTAATAGTTGTTAACTTTGCCCAAAAGCCACAAGTGGTTAATAATATTAGAAGTCATTGAAATGTTTAATTATAATTAACCACATATGAAACAAAATCAACTATATTTCCATGCATAATTAGACACATTTTCTGGATGGACTTCAGGTACAAGTTTTCCAAGGTACAAATATCACTATTTGTCAGAAAAAATTGCAAGGATTGTTTTATTGTATTTACCTCTGTAAGTAATACTATTGGCATCTTCAGCATCGTTAATGTTCAACAACCACAGTAATAACAAATATAGTGAACCAAACAAATTCTAAACTCACTCTTTTTATCAGCTCCACTGGTAGCATGGCAAGTCGAATCTCTTCAGATTCCTTAATGTAACTGAGTTGAACTGCAATTAAAAATGTGAAATTAAAATTTAGAACATATGATACAAGCAAGTTTAACAAATACTTAACAGTATATCACCATCAGTCTATTATAGGTATGTCAAAAGTAGAATCAGTGTCATTATAAGATAACTGTTTTGCTCAAAAGTTCAGAAATAAAATGTTTTCATTTTGCTTTTGAAGGATGCTATTGTTTTCTTAGTATCCTTATGATCCTTCAGTAGCCTTGTTTTAGTCATCACATACCACCAATCTAAACCCCGCATTCGATGATGTTATGTTTTTGTCTCACTTTTTATCTTGTTATTATGAGATAGAAAGAGACAACCAATTACAGAAACACAAGCTACATGGAATCACTAAACCTGTTTTTGTGTCTTTCTCTCTCATAACATTCATGGCTTCAAATCCAAACCAATCTCACAAAATTCAGACACTAACCACAAGGTCAAACTTCATCACTTAAGGACCACCCACATAGCTAATCCGAGAAAATATTGAACAATACCCATATATTTTCTGGACAGTAAGCAAATAAAATATGACAACCACTTGGCAAGAAATCCATCATCTAATTTTAAACATCAGTCATGACAACTCAAACTCACAATTCTAAGGCCTAAGAACTATCAGATACAAAAATCATAAATTTTTAAGAATACCCGAAATCAAAATCTAAGAAAAAGATAATAAATTTAAAAATCATAAGAACAACAAAACTCTTCCCCCACCCACCCCCTTTGCCCTTAATCCAATCAATCACACAAAAAGCCACAATCTTTTCCCAAAATCCTCAACTGTAGGACATGATCAACAAATCAGCAAAAACCCATGACCCAATTCAACTACAAGGGTACAAATTTCCACGTGAAAGAGAGAAATTGGGCAGAAAGGCCTAGCCTGAGTTGGAGTTGGAGTTGGAGAGTTTGTTGCGGGTGTAGGCAGAGGTGAGAAAAATATGAAGCAAGAAGATTGCAGTGATTACGTTGAAGAAACAGACCATCATGGTTGCATTCCTGAAGGAGAATCTCAGCCTCCACCATTGTTGCACCTCCATTTTTCTTTGTCAAATTCAAACACCCGTTGATTCTTTATGAGTTATGTTATGACAATCAATTTTTGTTTGCTAAATTCAAGACGTGGGACCTCAAACCTGACTCCTCATTTGTTCACATGGAAATGGAGAAGGAAAATGATACCTACTAATTAACACCATCTTTAATAGCAGTTTTTTTTTTACAATATATTATTATCTTAATTTTTTAAGTCTACGTAACATACATGATATTTTTTATATAATAAAACATTGCTAATAAAAAAATATATTCCCGATTTAATTATAAATATTGAATTAATATTTTTTATTTTAAAACAAAATAAACAACTTAAATATATAAATTGTTTAAAATATTTACAGTAAATATCTTAAATTAAGAATATTGAAGATGCTCTAATTTGACTTGAGTAAATATATCCGGTACCGGATTTGGTTTGTCTTTCAAATGTTATTTTTTAAATGAAAAATGGACATGGACTTTGAATATCAATAGATAAAATAATAATAAAAATATTTTAAATCATACCACTATATAATAAATAAATAATATTAAAAATCAATTTTTAAAGAAAATAATTTTTAGTGGACTTTATTTACTTGTTGATTTTTAAAATTAAAATTAATTTTATTAATATAATTTAAATTATAAAAATATTTTTATAATTTGATTATATTATTATTTATAAAGTTATACAATTATATAATAATTTAACATTTCATTATAAAGGTTTAGCTTTGAAGTAGGAGTTCAAAAAATAAATAATGAATAATTGTAATTTTTATTTTTTATAATTAATTATATTATTTAATATTTTATTTGAGATGAATATATATATATATATATATATATATATATATATATATATATATATATATATATATATATATATTATGCATCCTAAAATAAGGACCTTGTAAGGTACTCGACAAAATGAAGTATTCACTCATCTCTACTACCGGGTTATACAGTTAGTCATTTCCCTCCATGGAAAATGGGGACCATCTGTCTCAGCAAGAGTCTCTCTTAGACCCTAGTTACATTCACTATGAATATGTTATCATCGACACTAGTCTAACTACTCTCAATGTCGAGAGTGTAATCCCACCATCTTTCGTTAGCTTGAAAGATATCCCACCATCTCTCAGCGATTAAAGGTTCGGATCCAGATCACTAGAACTGAGCAGGTAGCTGATGCATTATCAATCACCTTCCATCATTAGATTATCTACAGGTTGTAAGATCATGCTATAAATCTTCTTGTAAGGACGAAACACTATTCGTCTTGGCTAACGACCAAGATGAGACACCCTCTATAATTCAGATCCCCATAAACATCTCTTAACAAGAGTTGTAAAAACTGATTCTGATGCAGTGAGTGACTAACTATGAGAAGCTCCACGTCAATGAGAAACCTATCAAGTTCACTGAGGCGGCCTTTAGAAGATCTCTAGATGACACGGTCAAGACCATCTTCAAAAAACCTGAAGATGTTCCCAGTTCGAGCACCTCAATCTTCCAGTCCATGATGATAACACCAGTCACTAAAGAAGACAAGATCCTCATTGTCAGTGTGTACCCTGACGGCAAACCTATCTTCACTGATAAGATATGAGGACATTTCATCTGGGACGCTGACCTAGACATGTGCGATTCTGACTGTGACTATTGCGACCACACTGGAGACACTAGTGATGAGGAAAGTGATGACTCAAACGATGAAGATGATGACTACAGAGAAGGATCCAGTAGATCTCCTTTCTCTCCAGTAAAAGATTCGAACCAGGAAAAGGTCCCTGGATAGGACTCCATCACCAAGAGAAGCCAAATTCCTCTTGGAAATATCCGCAATGCACCGATATTCTTAAAGAGGAAAGACTCCTATTCCCGAAACAGGAAAGGTGCAGAAACTTTGCCAAACCACCTCCTATTACTTCTTCCATCTCATGCATGATGATCAACCCAACTGCTTATAAATAAAAATTTCCTCCTCTTGAGAGAAACGTTGATCCCGTGAAGACGACCACTAAACCACACGTTGTCGGACAAGAAGTTGACCCTAATGGAAAGTCGAAACCCTTAAGCTAGGCTGAGGAAGTACTTAACTGGAAAACAGAAAATGCCAGAGCTCAGAACTCTATCTTGCAACGGATAGATAAGAAGATAAACAAGATCTTCACACACCTTGAAGAAATCGATGATAAACTTCAGTATCTCAACTCCAATATAAGGAAGTACTATAAGCAACTTTCTTCAAAACTTTCAAGGCTAGAAGAAGATTGGAAAAACACCATTTTTGAAGAACTGTCTCACGCCAAAGAAAGAGAGATCAAAATGCTCAAGACCCAAATCCAGGAGATGGACAACTATATTAAGACAAAAGTCAAACAACAGAAAATAGAGAAAGATCTCTATTCACCACAAACCTCCTGGTCATTACCCATAGTCACTGCTTACAGGCCATGGCCTAGACCAGCACCACCAAGACCAGACAAAGGCAAGAAGGTTGTCACATTTTCTCTAGAATCTTTCTTTAAAGATCTACCTTCACCTAGAAAGCAAGACCCATATAACCCAATCTTCCAAGACTCTCAAGATCCGTATTCTCAGATGGTTATAGAGCCTTATTTCACTCTAACTCTTACGGATACTCTTACAACTTCAGCCTTTGTGGATACTCCTACAACTCCAACTCTTACGGATACATTTACAAACCTATTATTGTTGAAAGGTATTCCTCTGAAGAGTCAGAAACTGAAGTCCTTAGTTTTGAAGACCTAACCCAAATTCTGATGACCAACACCTCTCGATTAGAAGTCAGGCATGAGCGCATCTATGTCCCTCCTGATGAAGAAGTTGACTCTGGTCCTACTAGGACAAATGCTTCTTCAAAGTCAAATGGTGGACCCTGGTTCACTATTGGTGACATCCCTCCAAGCCAATAGAGAGCGAGACTGATCAAATTTGGAGCTCGGTTAGACACCAAGCTAGTCAAAGACTCTGGCTCCTATAAGGTCAACGAAGAATTTCGTTGTAGAATGACTGGATCTCTCAAAGAGTGGTATCATAACCTCAGAGTTGTTCGGCAAAACTGTTAGAAACGTAAGCTGAGATCAAGAGAGGGGTGAATTGATCTTTGAAAGTTTTTCGCCACTTTTGAGAATACAAATTATCTATTTCAGAGATTATGAATTCTGATCAAGTTTTGGACCAAGAAAAATAAGCAGTTCTATGTAAGGCACAAGAAGAATAAAAGAGAGTAAATGTTTAAAGAAAGGCACACAAGATTTATACTAGTTCACCCAAATCACATGGCTACGTTCAGTTCTCAACCAAAATTTAGTTGAGTTCCACTAGATTGATTATGTTTCTGATTACAAACCCGAATCACAAAATACCCAATCCACACCAAGAACCAAATTCCAGTTCTTGCACCGAACCTTCACCAAGAACCAAGTTCCAGTTCTTGAACCAACCTGCAACTAAGTTCTAGCTACAAAACCAGTGCCCAACACTTCCAGACACCCACAATACAGTAAAGAATTGAAAAGAACAAAGAGAAGAAACTAGAACAATCAAACCCAGATTATGCAGCTCTTGCAGAATGAGTTTCTTCACAAGTAAAAATGAAAAAATGTCTCAAGAAAGAACTTTGAAAAACTTCACAAAAGTGGCACACTTCTTTCTTGAAAAACTTCTCTAATGATTGCTTGATTGATTACTAAAAGATCTATTTTAAAACGTTGAAGTAATCCTGTTTAAATAGAGTTATTTTTCAACTAACTAGTTTAATTAATCGGTTAAAACTTTCTTTTAATCAATTATTAATTCTTGATTAATCGATTAAAACTTCTTTTAATCGATTAAAATGTGCTTAATCTTTTTCCAGATTTATTTTAACTGATATGATTGCGTTTTAATCGATTAAAATAGTTGTACAAAAATTCCTTAAGTTGTTTTAACCAATTGATTCGCGGCTTAATCAATTATAATTTTGTCATAAGATTTCTCAAACCTTTATAAGTGATTTTAACCGATAAGAACTTTGGTTTAATCGATTAAAACTGTTAACAGAAATTCCTTAAGTTGTTTTAATCGTTTAATTCGATATTACATCGATTAAAATACTGCCAGAGCACTTTTCAAAACATCTCAAGTGATTTTAATCGATTATTTCGAAGTTATATCGATTAAAATACTGATATAACACTTTTCAAAATATCTCAAGTGATTTTAATCGATTATTTCGAAGTTATATCAGTTAAAATACTGACAAAAGGTTTTCAAATACTACTTTAATGAAAATAATCGATTAATTCAATTCTGTATCGATTAAAACAACGCTAGTGTATGTTTTAAATGATTTTAATCGATTATTTCAAAAATATATCAGTTAAAACTTTGTCAGGAATGTTTCCAACTGATTTTAATCGATTAATCTTAAAGTATATCAATTAAATCTTAGTCTTAAGAACATATTTATCAATTAAACTGGTTTCTAACAGATTAAAAATGTTTAGAGGCATTTTCAATTTCTTTCAAATGATGATCCCTCATGCAGTAGAGAAGAAAGCATGATTATACTTATTTATATTGATGCAGACTCATTAATCACTCTACCCTTTAACCCAAGGAACCTTTGACTTCATCAAATATTCAAGATCTTCATTCTATCATAAGGTTCAATAAGATCTTCATCACTTTTAATAACTAGTTCCATGAATTGGGACAAATCTCAGCAGTACTTGGAACCTTACATGAAGAATTCATAGGGGATGACTCGATAATCGACAAGAAGCTCATGCAAGAGTTATTTGAAATGAGATACTGCTCAGTTAAGATCAAAGACATGGAGAAACACTATCTATCAGCGAATGCGCAAGAGGTTCTACCACCTAAATGGACTTACCCTAGCCTGAAGAACACCTATGTCACATCCCTTCCTGTTGAACTACAACCATAACTGAACAGGATGACAATGACTATCCAGAAGGACTTCACCACCTTAACTATGGGTCAAATCCATTAGATGACCCTAAAAGCAGTTGATAAGCTTTGCAGACTGCACAAGTTCTTTTTTGACGTCATGACTCAAAAAAGTAAGTTCAACAAAGCCTGCCAAAAGTCATATCTTGAGATTAAATGCAAGAAGCCCTGTTCAGGCAATTGCAAGAAGAAGAAGAATTTTAAATTCTTCAAAAATAAAAAGTTTAGAGGAAAAACACAAGACCAACGATGCTTTCTCTGCAAAAAGAAAGGACATTTCTCCAAGACATGTCCCCACAAAGCTGAAAGAGTCATAAAACTCATCTCTACCCTCAAGCTTGATGACAATGATGATATAAAGTCTCTCTATTCAGAATAGAGCTTTGCAGATGAAGAGACCATATTTGCCCTCACCATCTCCTCTAACGAGACAACATCCGAATATTTCGATGAATCAGAAACAGATACTATTCCAGTACTTTCTTTTCAAGAGACCAACCCTATCACTCTCCTCCACAACCATGCTTAGAAGTCCAACTTCTTCCCTTGAAGTATGAAAAAGCCATTAAAGCTATAACTTATCTTGACACAAGAGCCCAAAAATCTATGATGGATCCTGACATACTTCCCAAAAAATTCTGGAAGAAGGAAGCCTCCTACTTCGTTGCAGCTGACGAAAAAATCTTCAAGATTGAGCTGATCACCGGAGCTCCAATTGGAATCAAGTTCTTCTTAGAGTGTACAATTTGGTCCAGAATAATTGGGAGCAAGCTTCCCAATAAGGATATAGCCGTAGTTATGAATATTTTCTCCATGACTAACAAAGTCCAGATCCATCCTACATGAATCAAGTTCAAGAGAGAATTCAAATCTTTCACAGATATACCCAAACTCTTCTCTCTCTTTGAAGCTCCTCTAGACCTAGAAGAAATGAAGAACAAGCTAGCCACCCTATGTGTTAACAACCATGAAGACTTTTCTAATTCAAAACCTCTATGAAAGAATCTTGGGTTCTTTGTACAATTACCCTTCAAGCTTAATTCGACGAAGGTCACACATTCAGGAATGTCTCCATCAGACATATAGTTAGCAAGACAAGAATGTCAGGAACTGTTGAAACAAAGCCCCTTAATCAATTTCTTAACGATGATAAATTTCCAATACCCAAAGCCTCATCCTTACCCACTCTAATAAAAAAAGCCCATATCTTTTCTAAGTTTGACCTCAAATCTGGATTCTTGCAATTATGCATTGACCCATCTGACTGATACAAGACTGCTTTCTGTATACCTAATGCCCAATACCAATGAAAAGTAATGCCCTTTGGGCTTAAGATAAACCCATCACTGTTCCAAAAAGCCATGACAAAAATCTTTGAGCCCATACTAGATAGAGCTTTAATTAAATTGATGACATCCTACTGTTCTCACAAGATATGGACTCTTATAAACAATTATTGGATCAATTTTTTGGAATAGCCCATCAACATGAGATTATGCTCTCAGAGAAAAAGATCCACTTGGCCCAAAAGGAAGTTGACTTTTTGGGTATGCATTTCTGTAAAAACTCTTATCAACCTCAACCTCACATCGGTAAATAACTCCTTAACTTCTTAGATGAAAATCTGATCATCAAGTAAATCCAACAGTTTCTTGGGATAGTTAACTATATTAGGGAATTCATCCCTAACGTTGTCAAATACACAAGTCCCTTATCCAAGCTTTTAAAGAATGATCCAATACAAGTCCTCTTTCTAAATATGTTCTCTCTTCTCTGGAAGTCTGAAGCATATCATTCTTATTATCGTTCCCTACTTAGATGTAAGTATGCTCTACACTTGTCTCTTATGAAAATTTGTCGTTATTTTTTTTAGATGATTGTGATATTTGAAGTTTTTTTGACATCTTCAAACATTTATGTGTGATTGTTGTGTTAACATTATTATTCTTTATTGTGTGAATGATGTTAACTTTTAGAATTTGTTATGCATTTTCTTTTTACAATGTTTTGTGAGAAAAATTTGTGTTTTATACATTTATTTCAGCAGAAGAGATGATGTAGTAATTTAAAAATGTAACAACTCAAAAACTAATGTGTTAGCAAAATATAGGTATAATTATTATCTTATTTTTCATCAAACAATTTTTTAAAAGCATAAATTTTATTAATAATTTAGATCTTGAGATAATTATAAAAATTATTTCTTTCTACCGCAGTGACTCGTGTTTCACACGGACCCTCTAATAGTTTATTAATTAATAATATTTCAATTTCACTCGAATATGTTCCGTAAGATTTGAAAATAACCACAAAGACACATGGAGAGTAAACAACGACACAATCTTTACTTGATTTTCGTCATCGCAGCTTCCCCATCGATAATCCATGGCTTCCCTTCTTCTCTCTCCATCATTCAATTCCTTCCTCCGCACCAAGGTTCGTTCTGTGGTATCCTTCTACCCTCCCAAAGCCAAAACATCGTCATCAATCACTTTCTCCTCTTTCTCATGCTTCATAACACTTCATTTTTAGCCACCCGTTTTGCCCAAAGGGGATAGCTTTGCCCCAACTTACCCCTTCTTTCTTATTTTGTTTGTCTCTCAGAAGGATCTCTCCCTCTCCGCTTTCTCCTCTCAGCGATGCTTCAAAGCGGTTCCAAGGACAATCCGTTGTTCTGTGGCGGCGCCTCAGCGCCAGCCTTCTACCACTGGATCAGTTCTGTTTTTCGACACCCTTTTTAGATTTTCGGAGTTACTTTTGTATTTTTGTGTGTGATTTTTGTTTGTTTTGATGTGCCACAGGTGAGGACTGCAATGACCATGACTGAGAAGATATTGGCCAGAGCTTCTGAGAAGGCCCAGTTAAGCCCTGGGGATAATGTCTGGGTCAATATTGATATTTTGATGACACATGATGTGTGTGGGCCTGGTTCAATTGGGATTTTCAAGAGGGAGTTTGGTGAGGATGCCAAGGTGAGTTAGTTAATTGGCCTTGCTGATAGTACCTCGTGAGTGTCTTTTATTGGCGTTTTGATTTTTCTGATGGTTGTGGACTTGGTTGGGGCTCGTTGTTCATAGATATGCTTTGTGAATATGCATTCTGTGTTGTTGGATCGGATGTTAATTAGAACTGTGAGGGCGGTTTGAAAAAGGATGAATTGTGAGGGTTGTTGAAGAACGTAGGGGGGTCATTAGTGAAAAGATTTTGAAGAGCAATCTAAGTGATAGTGTCTGTTTATTGAATGTAGCTTTGTGATTTCTGCACGGGAACTTTCTCAATTTAGAAGTCACGTGAGAGGTTTTAGCATAGGAAATGCTGAAAAGGGATGTAAAATGATGTTTATTTTTGCAAGTAGGGACTTCAAAATTCATTTACTGGTTTGATTGCGCACTTGTTCATGTCCATTATATGGTTGATTCTTTTAACTTAAAAGTCATCTGTGCAGGAAAATTATATTGGGTTTAGTTCTTATACTTATGTGGTTCATAGAGTGGTTGTAAAATTTCAATGATTTGGCAGTGAATCTTCTTACATGCTGAGACCTAAGTTCTGTAATTTTCTGATTATGTTGTTTATTTCTGTAATTTTCTGATTTTGTTGTTCATTTGAAGGTTTGGGACCGTGAAAAGGTTGTAATAATACCTGATCACTATATATTCACAAGTGATGAACGTGCCAATCGCAATGTAGACATATTAAGAGATTTCTGTCATGAGCAGAATATTAAATATTTTTATGATATTAAGGATCTCGGTAATTTTAAGGTATGCATTCTTTTTAATCTTTATTTGTTCAATTCAATTCAATTCTTATAATGCCTTGTAATTCACAATGTCCAAGAACAATGACTGAGGATTATAAAAAATACAGGCAAATCCAGACTATAAGGGTGTTTGCCATGTTGCTCTTGCACAGGAAGGTCATTGTAGACCAGGAGAGGTTTGTTTAGTTTAACAAGATAATTTTACTATAGTAAAGTATTGTTCATTTGTTTAGCAGAAGTTTGGTTCCTGCTTTGATAATTTTACTCTGTTACCTGCAGGTTCTCTTAGGTACTGATTCTCACACTTGTACTGCTGGAGCATTTGGTCAATTTGCTACTGGGATTGGTAATACTGATGCCGGTTTTGTGCTGGGAACTGGGAAGCTTCTGCTCAAGGTAGCTTCTGCTCAAGACTCATCTTTTAGTTTTTCAATAGAAGATATGCTGTAGAATTATTATACTTTTTTCTTTATCATCAACTCCTGCCCAAGGATTTAAATAGGTTTAATGCATTTTATTTTCACTTTTCACATCATCTTTCTCTTATCAGCTTGGCGGTTTACTGATTAGAATTTGCAACCAACTTTGTTGTATATCTTTCTTTTAACTATTTATAATTATACGATTCAAATATTTGAAAGCACATATTATAGCTTTTCTTGTTAGTAACTTTCAGTTGGCTGCTCTATGTATTTCCAAGACTTATCTGCTCATTTTGAATGAAAAAGAATTGGAGATATTATGAGATCAAAACCAAAAATGCAGAATGAATTTTTTTGTTAAACATTTTTGGACAAGAACAAAGATGGAGAAACACCTTGTTAAAGTATTTATTAGATTAAGTGTATCTTGTTGGACATTTATGAGATTAGTTGTAGACCTAGTTCCTAGAATGCATCTGTTTATCTTCTCTAGGATTAATCATGTCTCTCTATTAATTGTATCTCTGAATATGTATTTTTATCTCCTATAAATAAGAGAACACAAGAAGATGATTTTAGGCTCTCAAAATCAGTTCTTTATTTTCTTTTTTCTATTTCAAGTTGGTATCAGAGCAGGTTCATCCCGCTTTGCCTGTCTCTGTTTTTTTTTCTGGCATTAACCGCCGTCCGCCGCCGTTCGCCGCCAGTGCTGTCTTCTCCGGCGCCTTTTTCCTCTTTGACACTTGGGTTTGACTCGCCTCGAGGAGCGCGACCCAACCCCAGTGTTCGCTTCCTCTATCTCTGCCTCACGCGCCACCCTCGTCCGCGGCTTCCTCCGCGTGTGGGCCTCACGCGCCGCCCTCTCGGTGGCTGTTTTGCTCCAGGCCACCTCTATCCGGCTCGCCTCGTCGCCCTGGTGCCAGATCTGCACTTTGTTTTGTGTTCTCGGTCACAAAACGTGGTGGGTCTGCGTTTTTCTCTCTGCCTCTCTCGGTCCTCTCTCTGACAGCACGCTGGTCCTTTCTTGTTTCCTGGAAAATGTCAGGACCTGTGTCTGTATCTTTTTCTGGGACTCCGACTATAACCACAGAAAAATTAAATGGAAAAAATTATTTGTCTTGGGCTTCCTCTGTTGAGCTCTGGTTTCTAGGTCAAGGAGTTCATGATCATCTAGAAGAAGATGGAAGTACTATACCAGCAGATCAGGCTCCTCAATGGAAGAAACTGGATTATCAACTTTGTGCACTATTATGGCAATATGTTGAACCACATATTTTGAGCACTCTTCGAGCCTTCAAGACATGTAATTCTTTTTGGAAAAAGGCTCAAAATATCTTTGCTAACGATATTCAACGACTTTATGATTCTGCTAATAGACTAGCCTCCCTTAAGCAAGAGGATAATTCCATGATGTCCTTTGTTGCTGAAGCTCAGTCAGCTGTTGAAGAATTAAAAATGTTCCTGGAGGCAGAATCATTAGAAGAAAGGAAGACGAAGCTGGATAAATTCTATATGGTAATGATTCTTAGGGCTATGAATCCAGAGTTTAATCATGTTAGAGACCAGATTCTAACTGGAGAAGAAGTTCCTTCTACGGAGAGTTTAATCACAAGGCTACTTCATGTTCCTTCTATCAAAAGCAAAAACAGTCAGGAACTTGCTGATTCTTCCGCCATGATTTCTGCTCGTGGAAGAGGTACTTACAGCCATAGAGGACGTGGTGGGAAAGGACGTCCTCAGTGCTCTCATTGCAAAAGAATGGGACATACTAAGGAAAATTGCTTTGCTCTGCACGACTTTCCTGATAAGGCAGCTAATACCTCAAAATCTGAAGTTGATGAGCCCAAGTTCTCTCATGAAGAGTATCAAGAATATTTAAGGATGAAATCAACCAATTTGGCTCAATCATCTACAACACCAAATTCGTCAACCGCTTGCATTTCACAATCTGTGGAAAGTCAAAATCCATGGATTATTGACTCAGGTGCTTCTGACCACATGTCTGGTAATACCTCTTTATTTTCCTCTCTTTCATTTCCTAAAACATCCCATTTCATATCTTTAGCTAATGGATTTAAAGTAGCCTCTAAAGGAATTGGTCAAGTATCCATCTCTTCTTCTTTAAACCTTCAAAATGTTCTTTGTGTTCCTTCTTTTCCATTCAGTCTTGTTTTTGTAAGCCAATTAACCAAATCATTGAATTGCTCAGTAACCTTTAATGCCAATTAGTTTTATGTTGGAACCTTAACATGGTATCAGAGTCAAAGCCTAACATCTTACCGGTTATTGTCATGGGCCAAAAGTTGCCTTGTAGTTGGGTCAAAAGTACCCTTTGCATGGTCCGGCAGGCTTCGTTGGAGGGGGTGTGTTGAAAGTCCCACATCGCCTACCTCATGTCATTTGGTATGATTTAAATACATGTTAGACTACTCCACATATTGCCAATTGGTTTTATGTTGGAACTTTAACACACCTCTTTGTTTAATTTGTTAATAGTGGAGAAATAGTTGTTTTTCATAATATATCTTATGCAAATGCAGGTGCCCCCAACTTTAAGATTTGTATTGGATGGAGAAATGCCTGATTATTTGCTTTCAAAGGATTTAATTCTGCAAGTAAGTTCCTTGGTTGTTGGCATAGTCACTAGGTGACTGTCATTGTGATTATTTGCCCATTTTCATGTATCAAATATAAAAATTACATCCTTACATTGCTGAATGATTTACCTCACAGATTATTGGTGAAATAAGTGTGGCTGGTGCAACATATAAAGCTATGGAGTTTGTTGGTACAACTGTTGAAAGTTTAAGTGTAAGTATGTACAGCAAGACACTATGTTACCTTAGGATATACTAAGGGTTCATTTACTTGTATTTTCATTTTTATTTTCACTTTTGAATTTCAAAATTGTCATATTGTTTCACTTTAGAAAACTTATTTAGGGTTTGATTCAGTGACCAGAGACACTGATACATTGTATTTATAAAAAAAAGGTACAATAGAGAGGATATGAACCTCAACCCAAACCCTTAACCCTAGTATAAGGAACATTGAAAAAGAATATTAAAAGATACATAAACAGATCTCAACACTCCTTCTCAAGCTGGAGCATACAAATTATATGTACCAAGCTTGGAACAAATGAATTGAATCCTAGGTCCTCTTAAGAATTTAGTTAAAATATCTGCCAATTGCTCACTGGAGCTTACAAGTTCAGTTATAAATTCTTTAGACAACTTCTCTCTAACAAAATGACAATACTCAATATGTACTGTTCTTTCGTAAAAGACTGGGTTGGAGGCAATATGAAGAGTTTCCTGATTATCTCATAATAACATCATTTGCCCAATATCACAAAATTTTAAATCTTGAAGGAATTGTTTGATTCACACAAGTTCACATGTAGCAAGTGCCATAGATCTATACTCAGCTTCTACACTAGATCGAGCAACAACACTTTGCTTTTTACTCTTCCAATAAATCAAATTTCCTCCAATAGATACAATACCAGTAGTCGATCTTCTATCAATTAGACAACCAACCCAGTCTGCATCACAATAACTAAAAATTTGAGTATTACCTTTATCTTCATATAACAACTCTTGTCTGGGGCCCTTTTAATATATCTCAGAATGCGAATCAAGGCATCCCAGTGATCAATACAAGGATTTTACATAAATTGGCTAACTACTCTAATTGCATAAGAAAGATCCAGTCTGGTAATAGTAAGATAAATGAGTTTACCAACCAACCTCCTATATCTTTATGGATCTGGCAACTTTTTCCTTCATCCTTCATCAATTTCTGGTTAGGGTCCATTGGGGTATCAATGAGCTTACAATTTGTTAGACCAGTCTTCTTCAGAATATCAAGAGCATACTTCCTTTGAGAGATGATCACACCTTCCTTTGACTAGGCCACTTCAATACCAAAAAAATATTTCAATTGACCAAGATCTTTGGTTTGGAAGTTGTTGAAAGTCCCACATCGCCTACCTCATGTCATTTGGTATGGTTTAAATACATGTTAGGCTACTCCACATATTGCCAATTGGTTTTATGTTGGAACCTTAACATGGTATCAGAGTCAAAGCCTAACATCTTTCCGGTTATTGTCATGGGCCAAAAGTTGCCCTTTAGTTGGGTCAAAAGTACCCTTTGCCTGGTCCGGCAGGCTTCGTTGGAGGGGGTGTGTTGAAAGTCCCACATCGCCTACCTCATGTCATTTGGTATGGTTTAAATACATGTTAGACTACTCCACATATTGCCAATTGGTTTTATGTTGGAACCTTAACAGAAGTGAACAAACAAATGATTCTTCAGTTGGTTGATCTTAGTATAATCATTGCCTATAATAACAATATCATCAACATAAACCATAAGATACATACACTTGCCTGAAGAGGAATGATAATAAAACACTGAGTGGTTTGCTTCACTCCTTTTCATGCCAAACAAATGCATAACATAACTGAATTTTCCAAACCAAGCTCGGGGTGACTGCTTCAAGCCATAAATTGATCGGTGTAACTTGCGCACTAAACCAGACTTCCCCTGAGCAACAAAATCAGGAGGTTGCTCTATATAAATCTCTTCCTCAAGGTCAATAAGGTGTCTATTTTTCCTTTATGCAATGCCATTTTGTTGTGGGGTGTGAGGACAAGTTGATTGATATAAAATTCTTTGGGAGGATAAAAAAGAAGAAAATGAGGCAGAGAAATATTCTTTGACATTATCACTTCTGAGAATTTTAATTATTTTCTCAAATTGATTTTTAATTTCATTGAAAAAACACAAAAATGGACAAAAATTCAGATCTGTCTTTCATCAAATAAACCTTAGTACATTTAGAAAATTCATCAATAAAGGTCACAAAATACCGGAAGCCAAAGGAGGAAACACGACTTGGTCCCCAAACATCAGAATAAATATTTGAAATAGGAAAATTACATTGAGTTTTAGACTGTTCAGGAAAAGTAGACTTAACATGTTTTCCTAATTGACAAGATTCACACTCTAAAACCCGAAGATGTTGAAAATTAGGAGTCATCACTTTCAACGTGGAGAAACTTAGGTGACCCAGATGATCATGCAAAAGTTTAGGGGCAGGAGAAACCAGACAAGACACCGAAGGACTTGATTTTAGATAGTACAGACCACGTGATTCATGTCCTTCTCTAATCAGACGACCCGTACCATGTTCCTGAAAAACAAAAGAATTGGAAGTAAAGGTTACAGAACAATTAAAAGAACGAGTAAGTAGACTTAGAGAGATCAAGTTATAAGGGCAGTTAGGAATGAAAAGAACAAAATTTAAATTTAGAGATGGGGTTAAAGGAACTTGGCCAACACCTTGAGAGATTTCACTTTGGATCCATTAGCTATCGTGATTCAGTGAGGAATTTTAGGATAAGGCATGAAGGAAAACGATAAACTATTACCAAATATATGATTAGAGACACTTGAATCAAGAATCCATGGATTATGACCTTCCACAGATTGAGAAATGCATGCAGTTGAAACACTTGGCATTGAAGAGAATTGACCCTGACTGTTAAACTTTCCAGATTTGAACTTCAAAAACTCCTGATACTCCTCATCAGAAATCTTCATATCTGGCTTATTCGATTTAGATGCATGGGCAATCTTATCAGGAAAGCCAGGCAAGGAATAACAATTTTCTTGGTGTGTCCCATCATTTTATAATAGGTGCATTGAGGACGAACTTTCGAACTACCACGTCCACCTCGATTGTTGCGTCCTCCTCCTCGACCCCGAGGGGTAACTACAACAGAAGTTTCAACAGTCTCCGCCTGATTCTCATCAACCAAGAGATTAGGAACTTGAATCAACCTAGTGACTAAATTATCCATTGATGGAACATGATCGCCAACTAGAATTTGATCACGCACGTGATCAAAGTCAGAATGCAGACTTCTCAAAATTAGAACTATATATAGTTTATCGTGTTTGGTGTTTAACTCTGTTGAAAGTCCCACATCGCCTACCTCATGTCATTTGGTATGGTTTAAATACATGTTAGACTACTCCATATATTGCCAATTGGTTTTATGTTGGAACCTTAACATGATATCAGAGCCAAAGCCTAACATCTTTCCGGTTATTGTCATGGGTCAAAAGTTGTCCTTTAGTTGGGTCAAAAGTACCCTTTGCCTGGTCCGACAGACTTCGTTGAAGGGGACGTGTTGAAAGTCCCACATCGCCTACCTCATGTCATTTGGTATGGTTTAAATACATGTTAGGCTACTCCACATATTGCCAATTGGTTTTATGTTGGAACCTTAACAAACTCCTTTAAGATATTTGCAACAAGAAACCTTTTTAATTCTTCTACAACAACCTTAGCGATGTTAGCCATCATGTTGTGATTAGTCTACTTAAGTGATGTTACTTTTTGAGTTGTATCAAAGAGACATTGAATATCATTAACAATATTGTCTTGAGCATTTTTCCAAAAAGAAGAACAAGTCTTGAATGACCTGAGAAGTTCAAGAACATCTGGTTCCACAGACTGCCATAAGATTGCACAAAGTTGGAAGTCTATTTTCTCCCACTGAGACCTTTCTGCAACAAAAATAGAGTCTACATCCTTCTTCAAATGGTCGTGATGCCCTTGACCACAACTCAACTGAAGCAGACCAGGATAATACATTTTTTCAGTTGAGCCTGACACTAGTTATGGTGGGAGTAGCAGAGAAGGTGAAGGTAGAGAATGAGGTCATCTGAACCAGAAAAGATGAATAAAGCCAACGAATAGGGTTACCCACAGGACTTTTCACACACTATTCTCAAACCAAAAATTAAGGGCACCACTGGACTCAGAGGACGCTAGCGAGTCGAACGGAGGTGGTCGGCCTTGATTCTAGCCATTGGAAGACGATACATTGGACAAACGCACCTAAGAGGGTTCATTGGGATGACCGCGTGTGACGGCGCGTGGGGCAGTTGACGGTTGAGTGACTTGCAGGGGTGGGTCGCGCTCCTCGAGGCAAGCAAAACCCCTCTTTTGCCGATCTAAACAGAGACAGTGGCCGGTGGACGGCGACTGGAGCTGACAAAGGCGATAAAAAATCAGTGCTGGATCTTACCCACTTTGATATCAACTTGAGAAAATTTATTTAGGGTTTGATTCACACTTATACATTGTATTTGTAGAAAAAAAAAGGAGTACAATAGAAAGGATATGGGCCTCAGCCCAAATCCTTAACCTTAGTCTAAAGAATATTGAAAAAGAATACTAAAAGATACATAAACAATAGATCTCCGTTTCCAATTTGTTTCCTGTTTTGAAAGACTTGTACAAAAAACAAAATAAAAAGGTTGTTGTCAGTATTTCTTTTACAAATATTTGAAATCAAAGGTGCCTATTGAACATAGTTGGCAGTTTTGTGATTAAAAGGTTAAATAGGAACCTAACACAAATAAATGGGCTCGAAATGTTTCTTCAATCTCTAAACTCTTTTTCTTTTGATTGTAAATGTTCTTTTGGTAATTTGTTCTCCTTGGATAGATGGAAGAACGAATGACATTGTGCAACATGGTTGTTGAAGCTGGTGGAAAGAATGGCATTGTTCCTGCTGATAGCACTACATTTAAATATCTTGAGGTTTGTGCAACGGAGTAGATTCTTTGAAATTGATATATTGCCTGTAAAGCTATATGTTTTTGTTAACTTTTTCAATTGATTTTTGCTGTTGAATATAGTGAAATCTAGGTATAGAGTTAGTTTTCCTTCTGTTTAAAATACACATAGGATAATATATTTATAATTAAGAGTCATACAAGTAAATATGGTAAATACATATATTGTGACTACTAATATCTAAAATATCTAACATATCCCTCCAAGCTGATGCATATAAATCATTTATACCAAACTTGTTACAAATATAATCAATTCTAGGTCCCTGTAAAGACTTGGTGAAAATATCTGCTAACTGTTTATTTGAGTTAACAAACTCGGTTTTAATTTCTCTAGATATAATCTTTTCTTGAATAAAATGACAGTCAATTTCAATGTGCTTGGTTTTTTCATGAAAGACAGGATTAGAGCTAATATGAAGAGTAACATGATTGTGACATATAAGTGTGATTTGTGTGGCATCTCCAAATTGCAACTCTTTAAGTAATTGTTTAAGCCAAACAAGTTCACAAGTGGTTGAGGCCATAACTCTATATTTTGCTTCTACATTGGATCTTGCCATAATATTTTGTTTCTTGCTCTTCCAAGAGATCAAGTTACCTCTAATAGAAACACAATATCCGGAAGTAGATATTCTATCAGGAGGAGATCCTACCCAATCAGCATCTGAATAACATACAACTTTAGCTTAGTTATTGTGATTATTTAACAAACCTTTTTCTAATTAATATTCTGTATTTCTCAGGATCTGAGAGACGCTCCCCTTGATTAGGTAGGAGTTTGGTATTGAGATCCATTGGTGTTTCTAAATATTTTGAGTTCATCAACCCAGTTTTTTTTTTTTAATTTTCAATGCATTCTTTCTCTGAGATATAACAATGCCATTATTGGATTGTGCTACCTCAATCTCTAAGAAATATCTAAGTTTGCCAATATCTTTGGTTTGAAAGTGGTAACAATAGTGTTGCTTCATTTGGGAGATGCCATGGTGATCATTCCCTGTAAGAATAATATCAACATATACTATTAAATAAATATATCCAACACATAAGTGACGATAAAATACTGAATGATCTGTCTCATTGCGAGTCATACCAATTTGCTGAACAACGCTGCCAAATTTTCTAAACCAGGCCCTAGGAGACTGTTTTAAGTCATAAAGATTTGTGAAGACGACATACCATTCCAGAACACTCTCCTTAGCAACAAAGTCTGGAGGTTGCTCCATATAAATTTCTTCCTGCAAATCTCCATTAAGAAAGCATTTTTGACATTTAGTTGATAAATGAGCCATTGTTGAAGAGCCGTCATGATTGAATAAACGATAGAAGCCATCTTTGCCACTGGAGAAAAGGTGTCATCACAGTCCAAACAAAAAAATTGTGCGTAACCTTTGATCACAAGACGAGTTTGGAGACAATCAATAGTACCATCAGGACCAACTTTGATAGCAAAAACCCACTTATAACTAACACCAGATTTTCCAAACGGTAATGGGACGAGTTCCCAAGTTCTACTTTTCTGAAGAGGACTCATTTCATCAAGCATGGCCTGACGCCAACCAGGATGGGCTAAGGCATCACCTACGGATTTGGGAATTGACACAGAAGAAATGGACGAAAGGCAGGTATTAAATGGTGGAGATAATCTATGGTAACTCAAAACAGTATAATGAGAAGAGAGATTACGAGTAGAATCTATATCTTTATAGAGAGCAATTGGAAGGTCAAACTCAGTTGTTGGAGCCGGAAGAGACAAAGGAGTTGACACTAGATGAGTCATTTGGTGGTTGTTGAGATCGTTGTCTTCGACTATAAACCTGAAGTGGTGGTGGCGGAGGAGGATCCGAAGGTGGGTTAACAGGAGAATCACACAATAAGAATATTGACAATAGTATACGACGACACACACGGAGAAGAAAGACATTTAAAGTAAAAGGAAAACTCATTAAATGTGACATCTGTAGAAATAAAATAACGGAGAGAATGAGAGAAACATTTATATCTTTTTTGTGATAGAGTAAATCTTAAAAAAACATATTTGTGTGATTTAGGAGATAACTTATCAATACGAGGACTAAAGTTATCAACAAAACATGTAAAACAAAAAATTTTAAGAGGTAAGGGATGTAGAGAAATAAAAGAGAACGTGGAATTTTGTTATTTAGAACTGAAGATGACATGCGATTGAACAATTAAAAAATGTTTAGAAACCTCACCATGAATTAAAAGTGTTGGTTGTTTTAACAAGATGTTTATTTTTGTGCTCAACCACCTCATATTGTTGAGGTGTATGGGTACATGAAGTTTGATGAAGAATGTCATAAGAAACCATAAAATGTTTAAAAGAATGAGAAAGTATTCACTACCATTATCACTTTGCAACATTCGAATAGAAATTTCAAATTGAGTTTTAATTTCATTAAAAAAGGATTGGAATATAAAAAACAACTCAGAATGAGTTTTCATTAAAAACAATAGTACTTCTAAAATAATCATCAATAAAGGTAACAAGATATTGAAAATTTAAATTAGACTTAACACGACTGAGTCCCCAAATATCAGAATGAACTAATGCAAAAGGGGACAAAACACATTATTAGATGCTAGGAGGAAATGACCTACGACTATGTTTTTCTACATAAGAAACTAGATAAATTGGATAAACTGAGAACAAGTTGTTGCAATTTGACAAGACTGGGGTGACCTAGTTGAGCATGGAGGAGAGATGAAGACTCTATAACTGTGCCAACATGTATAGAGGGGCGGAGATGATAAAAACCATGATACTCACATTCGATGTCAATCATTTGTCTTGAACTCTAGTCTTGTAAACAAACAAAATCTTTGGTAGAAGAAATAATAAAATCAAAAAAACGGGTTAGACGACTAATGGATAATAAATTAAAGGGAGACCTAGGGACCTAAAGAACATTATAAAATGGATAAAGATGGAAAAAGTTTAACAGTACCACCACCATGAGACAAAACCCTAGACCAATCAGCCATTGTAGTCGAAGGTAAATTATTCGGAGAGAATAAAGAAAACAAAAACAAGGATTTATTCCCAGTAATACGATCTGTGACACCTGAGTCAAGAACCCAAGGTCCAAGAGAAGGAGATTGAGTTAGGCCAACAAAAGATGTACATGTGCGTGCAACAAAAGTAGTGGAATTGGAGTTTTGATGATTCTCATACCATTTGAAAATTTCATTGAAAATAACAGATTTGTCTGCGGTATAAGAGGAAGTAAGATCCACAGTAAATATTGTGAGGGAGGATCAGTTTGGACAACTGCAGTAGATCGAGGAGGACGACTATGAAATGTATAATATCTGTCAATCTTGTGGCTTAGCTTGTGACAATGATTGCACTTGTGACGCTCTTTTCTTGGCTAGCGATTATCACGTTGAGATGCCAAAGTAGAGGAATCATCGACGGAAGCATATAGATTACAGATGTGTTTACTTGGCACACACAAAAGAGTGGAATAAGTAAGAGTGAAATTGAGCACAATAAGGGAACCCAAAATTTGATTACGCACTTGGGATTATTCATCAAAAAGTCCATGTAATGCTAACAATATGAAGAACTTTGATCGTTGCACTAGTTCTTGGGCAGGAGGTAATAACTCATTAAAGTCATGAAAAAGAACATGAATTTTACCCAAATATTTAGCCATTGGACCATGACTTCGAGGATCAGCAACAGTGAGAGAAAATCATGACAAACCCTATAAAGACGTTGAGTGTCATTGGTGTATAATAAGTTTGCTTGTTCCCACACCTCAGAACAGGTTTCGTAGGCACAAAACAGTTGCTTTAAAGAGGGGTGAATGGTAGACTTGAGAATGATATCAATTTTCATCCAATGGAAAACTTCACTAGTAGCAATAGTAGTCACATTCTAAGTAAGATAATCAACATACTCCTAACTCTTAAGCCAAAGTTTAATGTCGGACGCCCAAGTCACATAATTAGTGCCATCTAACTTGTCAAGAGACAAGTGCACATTCACATAATTAGTATTGACTGATGTGTCAGATCGATTGGTGGTTGAAGAAGAGATATTAGAAGAGACAGTGGAGCCATTGAGAAAGAGAGAGAAAAATCCTAAAAACTTTAAATAGCACGTGGAGACTCCGATTGTGGCGATTTCAATGGTGCGGTAGTCGCCTAGTCGAGACAAGAAGAAGAGTGTGATTGCTGGTATGAACTGTAACTCTGACGACAACGATGGCTCTGGCGACGGTGGCGGGTCCAACAATGGTAACGGCGACCACAGGTGCAGGGACAACGACAATGACGATGAAAAAAAAAAGAGAATTTAAGCTCTAGATACCATGTTAAATATAGTAAAAGACTAGGTATAGGATTAATTTTCCTTGTGTCTAAAATCCACATAGGGTAATATAAGAATCATACAAGTAAATATGGTAAATACATATATTGTGACTAATAATATCTAAAATATCTATCATTTGCAATGGAAGATTGTATTATCATTGTGGTTTTTGTTAATATGTCACAATATATTGATTGTATCCTAGAATAATTTTGTAAATAATCACTTAGCAAGGGTTTCCATATTTCATTAACTCCCCCAATTTTTTTTATTTTTTATTAGGATTAGGATACAAGTATAATATGTACAAGTATAAATAGTGGTTGTTGCTCCTCATCATAAACCATATCAATTTAATCCACTATTGAGTATTTCAAAATTTGGAATTTCATTTCTCAAATAAAATAGATAATTTTTATGCGAATGTTAAGATCCAATTGCAAGGTATAGGGCTTGAGTCCCACATTGGAAGTATGGGATTCTAGTTTGGGGTTTATAAAACCTTAGGCTCTCCAACTTCAATAGTTAACTTTTGTGGTATGGTTTTCCCAAGGTTCTCATCTAAGAACAACTAATTAAATAATTACATTTTATTCTCTTTTCTCTTTCTTTTGGATATGAAAGATTCTGGGCAACAAAATCCAACACAAATATCATTTTCTCCAACTTCTGCAAATGTGAATGGCAGATTTTCCCTTTGTTGAAAGAGAGAAAAATAAATAGAAGAGATGCTGAAAACTATGTTCATGGATTACTACACAACATACTCCATTCTATATAAGCCGATGACAATAATACAAGATATGATATGTCTACAAATCATATTCTAATAAAATATTTTTGTAATTATAAAGATTCTAATTAAATTTAGGAAACAAATCAAAATATGAATGAAGAATCCTTACAATTTGTTCTTCTGTTACATGTTTTTATTTGTAATTTGTTTAGAAGTTAATTATTTTCTTATAATAGGCTAAAGTTTAGCAAGCTTCAACTCAAGGAGAGGAGGACGGTTAGAAATAAAAGAAATATCTAAAGAAGTTATCATAGAATATTTTAAAATATATTAGATAATCTCTTAGTATTTATCTAAGGTAATTCCAAGATAATATTTTTAGACATTTCTTATATATCTAACACTTTCTCTCAAGTTCAAGCTCAAGCTTACTAAACTTGAGCTTGCTACAATAAAATCATTCACTTCCCACAAATTAAAATAAGAACCTGTTAAGATTCTAACATAAAACAAATTGACAATATATGAAGTAGCCTAATAGGTATTTAAACCATACCACATGACATGAGACAGATAATGTGGGACTTCCAACACGTCCCTTCCAACAAAGCCTGTTGGACCAGGCAAGTGGTACTTTTGGCCCAAGAAAACAACCGGAAAGAAGTTAGGCTTTAGCTTTGATACCATGTTAAGATTTCAACATTATAAGAACATATACACAGATTAGATGGAAGGTCAAGGGACAAAATTGTAAGCTAGAAGATATAGGTGCATAGATAGGTAGGTACAACTAATTAATAATTCCAACACTCCCCCTAAGTTGGAGCATACCGATTTTATGTACCAAGCTTGGAACAAATGAGCTCAATCCGAGGACCCCTTAATGATTTTGTTAACACATCTGCAAGTTGATCATTAGATCCAATAAACTCAGTACAAATTTCTTTAGCCACCAATCTTTCTCGAACAAAATGATAGTCAATCTCAATGTGTTTTGTTCTCTCATGGAATACTGGATTAGAAGCAATGTGAAGTGCAATTTGATTATCACAGTACATTTTCATGGTTTGTATTTCATAAAATTTAAGCTCTTGAAGGAATTGTTTCACCCATACAAGTTCGTAAGTAAGAGATGTCATTGCCCTATATTCAGCTTTGACAATTGATCGGGCCACAATATTTTGTTTCTTACTTTTTCAGGAAATAATATTTCCTCAAGGTAAACAAATATGTGTAGTAGAGTGCCTATCAGAAGGGGAACCAGCCCAATCAGCCTCACAATATCCAGATATTTGAGTGTTGTTCTTATCTTCATATAGCAAACCTTGTCCTGGAGCCTTTTTCAGATACCTCAAGATAGCATTCCAATGGTCAATACAAGGAGCTTGCATGAACTGACTAACAACACCAATTGTAAAAAACAAATCAGGTCTAGAATTGGTAAGATAGATAAGTTTTCGAACCAATCTTCTATATCTTTCTGGATCCGAGAATAGTTGACCTTGTTCAATCATTAGTTCTTGATTTGGATCCATAGGACTATCTGCTGGTCTACAGTCAATCATACTAGTCTCTCTTAGAATATCTAGTGTATATTTCCTTTGAGATATTACAATACCTTCTCTTGACTGAGTTACTTCAATACCTAACAAATATTTGAGACTCTCATGATCTTTGGTTTGAAAATGCTTGCACAAGTGTTCCTTTAATTAAAATATTCTAATAGCATCACTCTCGGTAATAACTATATCATCAACATATACTATTGAGTAAACACACATTTATTAGGAGACGTATGATAATAAAAAATAGAATGATCTGATTCACTTCGTTTTAACCCAAAAGTTTGAATAATGTGGGTAAATTTTTTAAATCAAGCTTGTGGAGATTATTTAAGATCATAGAGAAAGTGATGTAACTTACAAACCAAGCTTGACTCCCCCTGAGCAATAAATCTAGGAGGTTGCTCCATATAAATCTCCTCTAGATTGTCATGAAAAAAAGAATTTTTTATATCTTATTGATGAAGTGACCAATGACGAATAGCTGCCATAGTAAAAAATAAACTAATAATAGTCATTTTGGCTATTGGAGAAAAAATATCATTATAATCAAGCTCATAAATTTGAGTGTATCCTTTAGCAATCAGAGACGATCAACTTCACCATTTGATCCAATTTTAATAGCATAAACCCAACAACATCCCATTCTCTTCTTTCTAGATGGAAGGGGTACCAAATCTCATGTGTGATTCTGATCAAGAGCCTGCATTTTAACAATCATGGCTTGACACCATTCAGGATGATCAAGTGCTTCATTCATATTTTTGGGAATAGTAATGGAAGACACTGATGATATAAAAGAACAATACGCTAGAGACAACCTGTGATAGTTAAGAAAAATTATAAATAGAATAAGGTTTACGAATAGAGCGAGTACCTTTTCTGATGACAATGAGTAGGGAATCATCAGGTTGAGGAACCGCGATATGAGGAGATGAGGGAGAAGGACCGAAAGAAGAGGTCTCATCTTGGAGCGTCGCACGAGTAGTTTGGTTTTGACGGTGGTAAGTAAGAAGCAGAGGTGGTGCTGATTCAGGGGAATGGATAACAGGATTGGGATCATCTGAGACATGAGGGACAATTGACTCAACTAATAGAATAAGTAGAATCTCCTAGATGGAAGTAACATCTTGAACAAACGAAGGGAAGTATGTTCAAAGAAGGTGACACTGGAAAACATTTAGTATTTCTTTGTTTCAGGAGAGTAAATCGATATCCTTTTTGAAGGCGAGAATAGCCTAGGAAGACACATTTGATAGCTCGGACAGAAAGTTTATTTATTTCTGAAGATAAATTATGAACAAAACATACACAACTAAACACATTAGGAGAGATATGAAAGAGAGGTTCTTTAGGAAACATATTATTGAGAGAAGAGGATGACATTTTATTAATAAGAAAACAAACAGTTAGAACAGTATCACCCTAATAATGGACGGGTAGATTGACACCAAGTAATAGGGTATGGGCAGTCTTAATCAAGTGTCTATTTTTCCTTTTAGTAATACCATTTGTTGAGGAGTGTGAGGACATGTGGACATGTGTAAAATGCCATGCAAATTTAGAACAACAGAGAAATGAGTGGAGAAATATTCTTTGGTATTATCACTTCTTAAAATTTTAATTACTTGACCAAATTGAATTTTGATTTCATTCAAGAAGAACACAAAGATAGGTAACAATTCTGAACTATTTTTCATGAGGTAAATCCATGTACATTTGGAATATTCATCAATGAAAGTAACAATATCTGAAACCAAAAGATGAGACACGGTTGAACCCCCAAATATCAAAATGAATAATAGAAAAGATAGAATTACATTTTGAGTCAGATTTCTTTGGAGAAGATCTAATGATTACCTAATTGACATGATTCACATTCCAACATTTGGAGTTTATTAAGTTTAGGAACCAAGTTTTTTAACTTTGATAGGTTGTGATGACCCAAATGATCATGTAACAGTTTGGAGTTTTGAGATGCAAAACAAGACACATGTGGCCTAGCTCCAAAATAGTATAAACCTTTAGATTCATGTCCTTCTCTAATCAGTTGCCTCGTACTACATTCTTGTATAACAAAAGAATTAACATCAAAGGTTATTGAACAATTTAAAAACTTGGTTAATTGGCTTAATGAAATAAGATGAAAAGGACAAGAAGGGACATATAAAACAAATTTTAAAGTAAAAAAAAAAGGTGAAAGAGAAACTTGACCCACTCCTTTGGAAGGAGCTTTAGAACCATTGGCTAAGGTAATGGAACGAGGATTCTTGGGAAAGAAAAGGGATGAGAACAAGGATGCATTATCAAAAATATGGTTAGAAGCACTTGAATCAATTATCCATGGATTTTGATTTTGCACAAATTGTGAAATGCAAACTGATGATGGATTGGAACTTGATGATTGTGCTAAGTTATTGGATTGCAACCTAAGATATTCTTGATACTCTTCATTAGAGAACTTGGGCTCAACAACTTCAGCCTTAGTGATATTGATTGTCTTGTTAAGAAAGCCATGTAATGTGAAATAGTTCTCTTGAACGTGACCTATCCTCTTACAGCGCGCACATTGAGGGGGCCCTCGACCACTCCTTCCTTCTCTAGCATTATGTCCTCCTTTGTCACGTGTAGAAATCATGACAGAAGATTCCATAGCCTCTTGGAGGTTCTTCTTTTGACTTGAAGGAACCTGAAGAAGTCTTGTAGTCAAACTTTCCATGGATAAGACTTCATGATATGGTAATAGTTGATCTCTGACATGTTCAAAATTTGGATGTATGACAGGAAGAATCATAACCATATAGAATTTATTTAATTTCTTCTTAAGATTCATCCTTCAAGAACATCTTTAGTTCTTCAACAGCAGATTGATCTTCATTCATGAAAGTCATCATATCATGGTCTGATTGTTTAAGAGAGACAAGTCTATTGGCAGAATCATAGAGGCGCTGAATATCGTATGCGAAAATATTTTGAGCCTTTTTCCCAAAAGAATGACATGTTTTAAACGCTCTAAGAGTTCCCAATAGCTTTAGTTCCACATATTGCCACAATAAGGCACAAAATTGAAAATCAATTTGTTTCCATTTTTTTAGCTTTATCAGATCGTGCCTTACTCCCATCTTGTACAAGGTAATCATGGAGATCTTGACCAAGGAACCATAGTTCAACTGAGGCAGACCATGATAGATAATTTTTTCCATTCACCTTTTTAGTGGTAATTGAAGGAGTTCCTGAGAAGGATAACACAGGTACAATGAACATTTTGGATAATATTAACTTGCAGCTTTAGATTTAACTTAGGAAACCTAGAAACAAATCTTCAAGTAAGCGGGAAAAAGGACCCAATGATCGGAACAGGGCTAGGGAGGTCCAGTGGTATACGACGACGGTGGACGGTGGCGGCCAGCGACGGACGACCGCAGCTAGGCGAGGATGGTGGCCGGAGGCTGGGGAAACCGACGACAGATGATGTTTGGAGGAAAATAGACCAGCAGAGCGGGATTAACCCGCTTTGATACCAATGTAAGATAAAATAAAAGAGAGAAAATAGTTTTTAGAGGATTTAATCACACCTCTAACATGATATCTTATCGGTAATTCTGGAAAATTAGATTAAATGAAATCTTATTTTATTTATTTTAATACAAAGAGATCATATAAGATATATACAGGTGACCTAAGCTATTTTTGGAGATATAATAACTCTATTTTATTCTAGGATCCCTTGATTTATGGGATTGTTCCTAATTGTTCAAATCTGTACAGATTACAAATTTCCTAATTTATTCTTTCCTAAAATACTGTTTGATTTTCCACACTCCCCCTCAAGCTGATGAATAGGTGTTTTCCATTCCCAGCTTGGATACAATCTTCTCAAAATTGTGGCAGCTCAGTCCCGCAATTTGGTCTTGAGAGGACACATATGGAGTGCATATTAAGCCACTATCAAGCTTTTCTTTGATGAAGTGTCTGTCTACTTCAATATGCTTTGTTCTATCATGCTGCACTGGGTTGTGGGCTATGTTGATTGCTGACTTATTATCACAATAGAGCTTCATAGGTTCTTCCCATTTTATCCTCAAGTCTTCTAAGATGATTTTAAGCCATAGCAAGTCACATATAACTTGCGCCATGACTCGGAATTCTGCTTCAGTACTGGACCGAGTCACTACACCCTGCTTTTTGCTTCTCCAAGTCACAAGATTTCCTCCAAGAAAGGTGCAATATCCTGTAATTGACCTCCTATCCACAATTGACCCTGCATAATCAACATCAATATAGGCTTCAAGCTTCACATTACCATTCCTTTTAAATAGAATCCCTCTTCCTGGGGTTCCTTTAAGGTACTGTAAAATTCTGTAGGCTGCTTGTAAATGGGTCTCCTTTGGGTTATGCATAAATTGGCTAATTAAACTCACTACATAGGCAATATCTGGCCTGGTATGCGACAAATATATAAGTCTGCCCACTAATCGTTGGTACATATCTTTTTCAACAACAACATCTTCTGCATTTCCAAGCTTTAGGTTTGGTTCTAATGGGGTACTAGCAAGTTTGGAAGCTGTCTTGCCAGTTTCCTTGAGCAAATCAGTGATGTATTTCTGTTGGGATATAAATATCCCTTTCTTGGAGTGGACAACTTTGATTCCTAAAAAATATTTTAGTTTTCCCAAGGTCTTGATCTCAAATTCCTTGCCTAAGCATTGACTCAAAAATTGCTGCTTTTCTTTATTATCTCCAGTTAATATTAAGTCATCCACATACACCAATAATATTGTTACTCCTCCTGACTTGGAATGTTTAAAGAACAAGGTATGATCCCCTTGGCTTTGTTTGTAACCCAGACCTGTCATAACTTTAGTAAACCTGCCAAACCATGCACGGGGGGACTGTTTTAGCCCATATAATGCCTTTTTCAACTTGCAAACAGTGTTGGCAACATCTTTACCATATCCTGGAGGTATCTCCATATAAATTTCTTCTTCAAGGTCTCCATGTAGGAAAACATTCTTAACATCAAATTGTTCCAAGTTCCAACCATAATTGGCAGCAAGGGACAATATCACCCTAACTGTGTTCATTTTGGAAACCGGAGCAAAGGTCTCCAAATAATCAACTCCATAGGTTTGGGTGAACCCTTTGACAACTAGTCTTGCCTTATATCTCTCAATTGATCCATCATCCTTGTATTTCACTATATACACCCACTTACATCCAACTGGCCTCTTTCATATTGGTAAGGTGACTAAATCCCAGGTGTTGTTCTTCTCCAATGCCTCCATCTCTACATCCATGGCTTGCCTCCATTTTCTGTAAGACAATGCCTCAGATAAGGTATTAGGTAGAAGTAGTGTTTAGGTTTACTAGGAAGGTTTTATGGGTAGGAGAGAATTTTTTAAAGGACAAGTAATTTGAGAGAGGGTAGAGTGGTTGTTTGGTGCATTTTCTTGTCTCTTTTCTAATGGCAATTGGGAGGTCAGGATCATTTTGGGTTTCAATTTCAACCTGCACAGCTGGAGAAAAAATTGTTACCTTTTTTTGTGGAGTCGAGTTGGATTCTTGAACATGGCTTGATCCTGGAATGGCCTTAGTCTTCCTTGAGTACACCAGCTTCTTACCAAATTTTCCAGCTTCAACATCTTCTTGATCAGCTTCACAATTAATTTCACTTTCTTGACCAACTTCCTTTTCTTGACCAATTCTTTGACTTGTTTCATTTGTTATAACTTCAATTTGATCTCGTTTAGGTTCAAATATCAAGTCTGGAAGAATGGGAAAACCAGAATTACTACTTTCAATATGATCTCGTTTAGGTTCAAATGTCAAGTCTGGAAGAATGGGAAAACCATAATTACTACTTTTCTTATCTTTCCTGAAACTCTCCCCCTAAAGATAAGGTTGATGGAAATAGCCCTCTTGTTCATTGAAGATAACATCCCTAGATACAAAGAATTTTTTGGATGGGGGGTGGTAGCATTTATATCCTTTTTGAGTGGGTGAGTAACCAACAAAGACACACTTTAAGGCTCTAGGATCAAGTTTCCCCCTGTCTCTACTATGAATATGGACATATGAGATGCACCTAAAAACCCTTGGTTTAAGATTATTTGTAGTAGACAAGTTTGGATAGAAAGACGACAAAGCTTCCATAGGGCTTTTTGATCCTAAGACTCTAGAGGGTAGTCTATTGATAAGTTATGTTGCTGTAAGGACAACTTTCCCCCAGAAATTTTTTGGGACACTTTTTTGGAACAACAATGCCCGAGTCTAATTTAATAGATGTCCACTTTTCCTCTCTGCGACCCCAGTGTTTTGACACAAGAGGACTCATGAATTATACCTTCTTTTTGACAAAAAGAATTAAGGACATGATTGAAGTAATCTTTGGCATTATCTGACCTAAGCCTCTTAATATTAACACCAAATTGATTTTTTATCATGGAGTGGAAGTTTAGGAAGACAGAACTGACTTCTGATTTTTGTTTAAGTAGGAAAACCCAAGTGACCCCCTTGTACAGTCATCTATAAATGTGACAAACCATCAAGTACCAGACACATTTGAAATATTAGAAGGTCCCCATACATCAGTATGAACAAGATAAAAGGAGAAATTGTTAATTCTATTACTTATTGGAAAAGATATACGTTTGTGCTTAGCAAGTTCACACACCTCACAATGAAGACTCTCAACATCTAACTTGATAAACAGAGAGGGAAACATAATTTTGATCACTCCAAAAGAGGGATGTCCCAACCGACAATGATAAAGCATGATTTTTTCTCTGCTGGTCATCAAGGATTCAGATATGAAGGAGTGAGAGATTCTATTCTTACTGGGCAGACTTGGATCTTCGAGATAATAAAGGCCATTTCATTCTCTAGCATGTCCAATCATCCTCCCCGAATCCTTGTCCTGAAATACACAATGATCGTTGAAAAAAACAATTTTACATGATAAATCCTTTATAAGTTTTTGTATGGACACTAGGTTCGTGGACAACTTTGGGACATGGAGAACATCTTTTAAGGTTATTAAATGATTGATTTGGATATTTCCTTGACCAGCTACAATTATAAGGGTTCCATCTGCTGCGACAATTTTCTTGTTGCTGGGACATGGGGAATATGTGGAGAAGTGTTTGGCTAATGGTGTCATGTGATCTGTGGCTCCAGAGTCCAATATCCAATAATGGTTAAAAGGTGTATCTGAGACATTTAATCCAAAAGAAGGTGGAAACTTACCTAAGTATGCCAAAGAACACACACCTGTAGGTTTTTTCAGCTTACTAAAAACAGTTTTCACCCTTTCTATCTCCTCTTCCCTTGACATGATAGCAAAAAGGTGTGATGCAACAGTAATACAAGCTGTCGTCTTAGGATTAAGAAAAATGCAGCAGCAATGCAGGCTGCCGTCTTAGGATTAAGAAAAAATGCAACAGCAATGCAAGTTGCCGTCTTAGGGTTAAGAAAAAATGCAGCAGCAATATAGGCTGTCGTCTTAGGGTTTATAGTGCGCGGACGGAACTTCCTAGATCGGAAGCTTTGATACCATCTGGAAAATTAGATTAAATGAAATCTTATTTTATTTATTTTAATATAAAGAGATCATACAAGATATATACAGGAGACCTAAGCTATTTTAAGAAATATAATAACTCTATTTTATTTTAGGATCCCTTGATTTATGAGATTGTTCCTAATTGTTCAAATATGTACATATTACAAATTTTCTAATTTATTCTTTCTTAAAATACTATTTGATTTCCCACACTAATGATAAAAACATATACACTGAGTAAATGGAAGGTCAAGGGACAAAATTGTGAACTAGAAGTACAAAGATAGATTTTTTTCTTCACTAACTTATTATTAAATTTATAATTTAGAAATAACATCGTTCTATCAATATTTACCTGACTAACACTAATTTTAGATTTTTTTTCAGTAGCATGCTATTAAATTTATAATTAAAAAATAACATTATTCTATCAATATTTACCTTATTACACAATTTTCAACTTCACTAATTAATATAATTTTTAAAATAAAATAATATTTATTAAATATAAATATGTATCTTTTATAGAAAATAAATATATAAATATTATATATATTTAAAAAATTTATTTATATAATTATATGAAATAAATATAAATATTTTTTTAAATAACATAAAAATATATTTATATAATTATATTATTAATATATTTTTATAAATATAGTAAAAATAAATATATTTAATATATATATATATATATAATGTTTAAATATTTATTTATATTTTTATAAATATAATAAAATTTAATAAATATATTTTATTATATTATTAATATATTTTTATAAAAATATATTTTAATATATTTTTATAAAAATATAAATAAATATTTAAACATTATATATATTAAATATATATATGTTTTTACTATATTTATAAAAATATATTAATAATATAATTATATAAATATATAAATATATTTTTATATTATTTAAAAAAATATATTTATATTTATTTCATATAATTATATAAATAAAATTTTTTAAATATATATAATATTTATGTATTTATTTTCTATAAAAAATATATATTTATATTTAATTATTATATTTAATAAATATTATTTTATTTTAAAAATTATATTAATTAGTAAAGTTGAAAATTGTGTAATAAAGTAAATATTGATAGAATGATGTTATTTCTAGTATTATAAATTTAATAGCATGCTATTGAAAAAAAATCTGAAAATTTTGCTAGTCAAGTAAATATTGATAGAATGATGTTATTTCTAAATTATAAATATAAATAAAATTTTTTAAATATATATAATATTTATGTATTTATTTTCTATAAAAAATATATATTTATATTTAATTATTATATTTAATAAATATTATTTTATTTTAAAAATTATATTAATTAGTAAAGTTGAAAATTGTGTAATAAAGTAAATATTGATAGAATGATGTTATTTCTGTATTATAAATTTAATAGCATGCTATTGAAAAAAAAATCTGAAAATTTTGCTAGTCAAGTAAATATTGATAGAATGATGTTATTTCTAAATTATAAATTCAATAACATGCTAGTGAAGAAAAAAAATCTACAAAGATAGGTACAACTAATTAATCATTCCAACAACTAATTAATAATTTCAACAGAACATAAAAATTGAAATAATGTTGGGACCAGTGCATCTAGGAAAAATCCAGGACCAATGCATTTGGGAAAAAGCCTAGATGCACTGGATCTGGTTGGCTTGGGCAGTATTTTGACATTGCTGCTGGGGTAATATCTAGGTTGATGTGCCATTGGTCTTTGTTTGATCTTCCAGTTGCCATTTTGGTGTGTTAGTCATCTTCCCATTCCCACTGATAATCATACTTGCATTAATGATCATTCTAATGTACCTTATGTTGGTTATGACTACACTTCCCATACAGGATTTAATTTCCAAGATTAGTAGGTCTCTGTTTCTTGTTTTCTTCTTGACATTTGAAGGTTTCCAATACTTGTCATGGAGAAGTTTTTCTTCTTGCCTACTATAGCTTTCTGAGAAATTTAAATCAAGATTATGATCATTGCTCCTGTATTGTTGAGTTTATCTCTCCAACAGTGGTCATCTCTCTAGTATTGTTCTAGTTGCCTTTTTAGCTGTGATTTATGGGGACCACTTCGTATTTATGCTATTTTCTTATTGTAAAAGATTTGTTTCGTTACAAGGTTAGGTTTAGTAAACTTTAGCTTGAGGGGGCACGTTAAAAGGTCTGGTAAATATTCCTAATATCCTGACGTATCTTAGAATCATTTGGAGTATCTTCGATGCTCTTGATACTAAGATTTCAAAATTTATCTTTATTTGGCTCTATTACCATAAGAGGAATGTGCAGTATTTTGTCTATCATGGATAATCGTGATTGGTATTTCGTAGTGACTGTATTTATGTGTTTTCTTTTTATTGGTTTGGTTTCGAATAATTAATCTTGCTTGCTGAATTACATCTATCTCATTCAGTTTGGATGTATTGACATAATGGGTAGCTAATATATAGTTCTGAGTCAATCATACTTTCCCTTTGCATACTGTCTTTCACTGTATTGGTTTTAATATTGTTTCCATTTCTTTTCAGGGCAAGACATCTCTGCCATATGAACCTGTTTATAGTGACCAGCAAGCAAGGTAATTATAGTTTTCTAAATTCATCTTGTTTCTCTGATTATATTCAGTGTTTAAAAAACTTAATGCTTTCGTATCACTTTGTATTCAGTAATATTATATTTTATGTTTTGATGGACATATAATATCCAGAGTGTCAGTATAAATGGAACTCAGAATCAGTATCAAATATTATATTATGCATTTAACGTAGATTTATTTGATTTGAGTTATAAGAATAATATAGATGGATTTATATAGGAACTTGGGTATTACGGGTTATCTATATCCCACATTGTGTAGTATGAGATGCTTGGTGGAGTATTTAAGTGTTTTTCTCCCCGCTTTAATAGTCAACGTTTGAGGATGGACTCCAGAAGTAGCGTGCTTATCAATTTGATATTAGCTATTAGAGAAAAGTAAATATCCTCTAATTATGTAACAATAATGCAATATTTCTATATAAACCAGTTTTGACGTGTAACTGAGACACTGTTTTCCAGCCAATTAACGTCTCTTCTTTCTCTCTTTTTCAACATGGTAAGGGAAAGCTTATGGTGTTGTTTCTTATCAACTTTTCAATGTCGGTATAGTATAATTACAGATTTTCTTACTCTGATTCTGTCATTAAGGTAATTAATGAATAAAAAGGAGAATATGAACGAATGAATTTATATTCACTGCCCATTTGGGGGAAGAACAGCTTGAGATTTCAGGTGTATTAGAAATGGATTAGTGTTTGACTCAATCCTACAAAACCAGCTTCTAAGGTGGTGACATTTGCACCGCTATATATTATAATTTGTACATTTTTCTAGATTATGTGAGGTCTCTAACACACCCCCTCACATCAAAGAATGATTCCCTTGTCGATGTGGGATCCCCAACAATGTGGGGGTTTTACGAAGAACGTGTTTAATTTTGTGAGGATGATATGGTAATCATGATGAAATTGGCTTATGACAACATTGAGTATTTGCTTATCCTTATGTTTTGGTGTGGTGTTGTTATGATAGCTATTTCATGGCAATGTTATATTGAAATTGGTGGGCTGTATAGGTCTAGTTACACTTACCTCCTTGGATTCTCATGTTGCATACGAGTTTAATTTATCAAACCAATCTTTGATGCACGAGTTTTGTTTATTAACACAATTTTACCTGCTTCCCTTATAAACTAACCGTAGTGAAGGAATAAAATGTCTGCAATACTGGAGAAAAACTTGATTTAGCTGCAGAAATAGTATCCTTTGGTAATCAGTTCTCTCCATCTCTAACACCATTTTTCATTGCCTTCTAGATTTCTCTCTGAGTATAGATTTGATGTCTCAAAATTGGAGCCAGTGGTGGCCAAGGTTAGTCTTTTGTGTTTGCCTTTGCAGTGAGGTTTTGTTCTGTGTTTATTTTCTATGCTGTTGTGTTATTAATATCTGATTCTGCCACTAGGTTCCTTGGCTAATATTATGCTTATAAATGTTGCAGCCTCATTCGCCTGATAACCGTGCTTTGGCAAGAGAGTGCAAGGATGTAAAAATTAACAGAGTATATATAGGATCTTGCACAGGTGGGAAAACAGAGGATTTCATGGCTGCAGCAAAAGTTTTTCTGGCCTCAGTAAGTGATATGAATAAACCACCTATCACCAAGATATACAGTCACAAGAAACAAACAAAAGAAGCAACTATCCTAGACTACCAGCAACAAGGCACACATCACTCAAAGGATGCAAAACACCTATCAGTTACAATCCATCCAAGGGGTATAAAGTCAAAGGATGCGAATTAAGGGGCATAACCCTTAGAATAGAGATATAACCATTAGGAAAAGTTGTATCAACTGAGAAAGGTTGTTAAAAGCAATATAAATAGAAGTAATCCAAATTAGGAAATACACAAAAAGGAAATTAGGAAAGAATTGTATTGTGGAGAGATAGGCTCTCGAAAACCTGTGTTATAAAAATATCTCAAAATTATTATTATAGATTCTATTCATTTTTCAATCTTGTCTAGTTATTTGTTCATATCAATTTGGTATCAGAGCACGATGAGGTGCTTTGCTTCTAAAAATGGTGAAAATTAGTTCTAATTTTGATAATCATGACACAATGGAGAGGATTTTGGAGATGCTGATGGTGGACTGACAAAATTGAGATGCAGAATGACAACAACTTGAAACACGTTTTGCACGAATAGAAGTCATGGTAGAAAATCTGTCCAAGCATTCAGAAAATGGCTCACCTTCATCAATGGAGAAAAAACACCCAAGAACCAGGCCAGGGAAGAAAAAATAGAATGATGGAGAAAATTGGAAATCCCTGTATATGATCGAGAATATGATGCCTATAGATGGATAAATAAATTGGAACATTTCTTTCAAATGAGATGTACTAGAAGAAGAGAAAATTCAAGCAGTTATTCAAATGAGATGTACTAGAAGAAGAGAAAATTCAAGCAGTTATTGTGGCACTAGATGGAAAGGTGCTATCTTGGTTCCAATGGTGGGAAACTTGCAACTCTAACATTGGATGGGGAGAATTCAAAGTTGTCATTCTTGAAAGATTCCAAACTTCAGCCACTCTCAACCTTTTTGATGCTCTCCTTGCACTTAAACAAGAAGAAATGGTAGAAGAGTATGTTGAACAATTCGAAAGGTTTGCATGTATGTTGCAAAATGTTGGTGAAGAACATTTATAGGACATTTTTGTGAATTGATTGAAGGAAGACATTGGGGCAAAAATTAAACTCTATGAACCCCTCACTTTATCAATCATTGTCAAGATGACATTTGTTAGATATTATTTAAATATTATTTGATATTGTTAAAATATTATTAGATATTGTTAATCACAATATCAACCAATATCTTCTATTTACTCTAATTATTTTTTTGTTACTCTTTTAGTTGTACCTCTCTATTATAAATAGATTACCCTATGTGTGGTTTATACATAGGGAGATTAATCTCAAACCCTATTTTCTCTATATTCATCATGGTATCTAGAGCTTAAGGATATTTTGAAAAAAAATTTCGCCCTGTCCACTACCACGACCGTCGCTATTGTCGGAGTCGCCGCCATTGTCGGAGTCATCGTCAGAGCCACCGCCTGAACCGCCGTCGGAGTTTCATTTTTTTACTAGCGACATACGGTTTTGCTCGTCTCGGTCAGGCAACCACCGTACAGTTGAGATTACCACTATCAGAGTTGGTAATTCGTTGTCTCCAATGTCGTTTAGTCTCGACAGACATATTTTGGTCTTCTCGTTTTTTGATCTGTGTTTTGTGGGTTGATTGGACTATTTTTTTTTAGGGTTTGTTCTACCTCCCTTCATGACTTCTTCCGCTTCTGTTTCATCCGACACACCTGTTATTTCAACATATTTCTCAAATGATATAAGGATCAATAGTTTTCTAGTTCCAATGCGTCTATCGCACACACATGTACATTTTTTGCTGGTCTGACCCAATCTTCTTCTCTTGGTCCTTGGACTTTTTATTCAGGAGCTACTGGTAACAAACCTTCTGTTACATTGGCTGATAACTCTAGAGTATCATCTCATGGTGTTGAAACTATTGAACTTTTCCCTTTTTTAACCATTGATAATGTTTTTTATGTCCCTGGGTCTCCTTTTAACCTATTGTCCATCAGTCGTCTAACTCGTTCTCTTGATTGTGTTACTTCTTTTACCAACAATTCTGTGTTTACAGGACCCGAGTTCGAAACAGGTGATTGGTACAAGATATGAGTCTCATGGTCTTTATCATCCCCGTCCCTCTACACATGTTTGTGCAGTTATGGAGTCTCCCTCTCTTCTTCATGCTCAGTTAGGTCATCTAAGCCTTGCCAAGTTACAGCAACTTGTCCCTACCTTGTCCAAGTTGTCTAGTTTGGTATGTGAGTCATATCAATTAGGTAAATATAGTCGTATTTCCTTTCCTCGTAGTGTCACACGTGGCGCTTCGTCCCCTTTTGCCGTGATTCATTTTGACATTTGGGGATCTAGTCACGTTAAGTCTACCTTAGGTTTTCAATACTTCGTTACTTTCATTGATGATTATTCCAGATGTACTTGATTATTTTTGATGAAAAATCGTTATGAATTATTTCATATCTTTTAATCTTTTTTTAATGAAATTCAAATTTAGTTTGATATTTCTATTAGAGTTTTGCCCAGTGATAATGACCGTGAATATCTTTCTTATTCTTTTAAACAATTCATGGCTTCTCACGGTATTTTATATCAAACTTCTTGTACTTATACACCTCTACAAAATGGTGTAGCTGAACGTAAAAATAGACATCTTATTGAAATAACTAGCACTCTTTTAATTCATGGAGAGATTCTTCAACATTTTAGGGTGATGTTGTTCTTACTGCATGTTATCTTGTTAATCACATGCCTTCTTCAGTTTTAGATAATAAAATACCTTATTCCATTTTATTCCCTCATGAACCTCTTCATCCCTTACCTCTAAGAGTTTTCGGATCTACATGTTTTGTTCATAATTTCAGTCTTGGTTTTGACAAGCTTTCTTTTAGATCACATAAGTGTGTTTTCTTATGGTTTACAAAATCACAAAAATGATACAAATGTTTTTCTCCTTCTCTTAATCGTTATTTTGTGTCAGCAGATGTTACCTTTGATGAGTTCTTCCTTTATTTTAAAAGTCAATCTTCACCTCTGTCTCCATCCAATCCTGTCAACACTCCTAGAATATTTAATGTTCCTCTTGTTTGTGACCTTCTAACTGTGTCTTCTTCATCATTAGTTCCTACTTCGCAGTTAGCTTCTTCTCCATCGCCTCTTCAGGTTTATAATCGTCGAAACCGATCACAACCACCACCATGTGACTCCATTCAAGTGCCAACTACTTTGTTTCCTCCGGCTCTGACACATTAGTTTGACCTTCCCATTGTCCTCCGAAAAGGTATCTGTTCTACACGTAATCCCTCTCCCTATTATATTACTTTGACTTATCATTGATTATCATTACCTTTTTATACATATCTTTCCTCAATTTCTTTTGTGATCATTCCAAAAATTGTCTATGAAGCTTTAGTCCATTCTGGTTGGCGTCAGACAATGACAGATGAACTAAGTGCTCTTCATAATAGTGGAACTTGGGAATTTGTCCCGTTATCGTCTGTGAAATTTGTTGTTAGTTGCAGGTGGGTGTTTGCTATCAAAGTTGGACCTGATGGTACTATTGATTGTCTCAAAGCTCGTCTTGTAGCCAAAGGTTATACTCAAATTTTTGGGTTAGATTATGGAGATACCTTTTCCCCCATAGCAAAGATGGCTTCTGTTCGTTTATTTATCGTCATGGTTGTTCAACAATGGTCCCTTTATCAACTGAATGTTAAAAATGTTTTTATAAATGGTGATTTGCAAGAAAAAAATCTATATGGAGTAACCTCCTGGGTTTGTTGCTCAGGGGGAGTCCTCTGAGATGTTATGTCATCTTCGCAAATCCTTATATGGCCTAAAACAATCTCCTGGGGCCTGATTTGGAAAGTTTAGCAATGTTGTTCAACAATTTGGTACGACTCTGTATGAAGCAGATCATTCTGTATTATATCAACACTCGAGTACGGGATGTGTTTACTTGATAGTATATGTTGATGACATCGTTTTTACAGATAGTGACAATCATGACATCTCTCAGTTGAAACATCTCTGTCACCATTTTCAGACCAAAGATCTTGGCAAACCCAGATATGTCTTGGGTATTGAGGTGGCATAGTTCAATGATAGTATTGTTATATCTCAGAGGAAGTATGCCATGGATATTTTGGAGGAAACTGAGTTGATGAGTTCAAAATTTGTTGATACACCCATGGATCCCAATACTAAACTTCTACCAAATTAGGGGGAGCCTATATCTGATCCTGAACAATATAGAAGATTGGTTAGAAAATTGAATTATCTTACAGTTACTCGTCCTAACATTTCTTTTGCAGTTAGTGTGGTAAGCCAATTTCTTAATTCCACATGTAAAGATCATTGAAATGCAGTCATTCGTATCTTGAAGTATATTAAAGGATCTTCTAGAAAAGGATTGTTATATGATTCTAATAACCATACGAGAGTTGTTTGTTACTCAGATGCTGATTGGGCAGAATCTCCTTCTGATAGAAGATCCACATCTGGGTATTGTGTTTCCATTGGTGATAACTTGATCTCGTGAAATAGGAGTTGAAGAGTTGTTGGACGAAATAGGAGGGGTTCATGTGTTTTCAAAACTAGATTTAAGATCAGATATCACCAAATTAGGATAAAAGATGTCATTGCAAATATCGCTTTCCACACACATGAAGGACATGTTATTTCTGCTGGAGGAGTATCTGTAGATCCTAAGAAGTTGGATGCAATAACACTATGGTCTACACCCAAGAACGTCACCAGCTTAAGGGGATTCTTAGGACCTACTGGCTATTATAGGAGGTTTCTTCATAATTATGGAAGAATAGAGAGGCCATTAACCAACTTGTTAATGAAAAATGTCTTCCAACAACTTAAACAAGTCATGACCAGATTGCATGGATTTCTGTCTTACATTGTTTCATATCGTGACCATCTATTTTTAAGCAATTTCTGGAAAGCCATTTTTAAAGTAGTAGGTACACAACTGAAGTTCATTTCAGCATACCATCCCCAAACTGACGGATAGACGAAAGTTGTCAATCGATGTTTAGAAGTGTATTTACGATGTTTAACTGGAACAAAGCCTAAGAAATGGGTCTCTTGTCTTCTTTGGGCCGAATTCTGGTTTAACACCAATTATAATGCTTCCAACAAAATGTCCCTTTGAAAGCTTTGTATGGACATGATCCCCCTCACATTCTTAAGGGAATCACCATCCCTTTCCCCCTTGAAGAAGTCAACAAGCTTGCTCGAGTGATGTCATACGAACAATGATGTCATACGAACAAATGCAACAAATGTCGATGTGATATAGAATATGCATTTGGTGATTGAGTGTTCTTGAAAATGCAACCTTACAAGAGAAGTTCCTTAGCTAGAAGGATTAATGAAAAACTCTCTCCTCGATTTTATGGTCCTTTCCAAGTGTTAAAAAAAGTGGGTGTTGTTGCTTACAAATTGGATCTTCCATCTCACAGTAAAATTCATGAGTCTTTCATGTCTCTCTCCTCAAGAAGGCTATTGGTGATTCTTTCCAGTCCTAACCTTTACCATCTTTGTTATTTGAGAATCAAGAATTACATGTTTATCCAGGTTCTATCTTAGGTATTCTTGAACTACAACCTGACAACGTGTAAGTCTTAATTCAATGGCAGAATCTCCCTCCGAGTGAAAATAGTTGAGAATTGGTAGCTAAAATATAAGAGGTTTTTTCAACTTATCACCTTGAGGACGAGGTGAGTCTTTTAGGCGGGGGTAGTGATAAGAATAAACTACCTATCACCAAGATGTACACCCGCAAGAAACGAACAAAAGAAGCAACAATCCTAAACCACCAACAACAGGGCACACAACACTCAAAAGAATGCAAAATATCCAATAGTTACAACCCATCCAATGGGTATAAAGTCAAGGGATGCGAATCAAGGGCATAACCCTTGAAATAGAGATATAACCATTAGGAAAAGTTGTATCAATTAGGAACGGTAGTTAGAAGCAGTATAAATAGAAGTAATCCAGATTAAAAAACACACAAAAAGAAAATTAGGAAATAATTGTATTGTGGAGAGACAGGCTCTATAATCTGTCATAGAAGATGTTAAATTATAATAAGATATTACTGACAGATTTTCTAGCCTAATCCTAGACTTTTTTACTATTTCTAAGTACTTTTCTTTCCAGTTGTTAGTACGGTATAACCAAGAAGTATCCTAAAATGTCTGGGACTGATTTGCTTGTTTTCGTATATGGTATTTTATCTTGCATAACTGTTAGAATTTACCAGCCTTTTCTGACATTTGCGCCTATTTCTCTCTCCTATGAATTTTTGAATTTAAGTGGAAAAGAAAGTGATAGGACTGAATATTTTAGCGAGAATTTAGATAATGGGATAATGTGATTTCTTATTCAGTAGAATGTGTTACATGGGTATTGCAAGACATTGGCGGAGACTATTTCGTAGGCTACTATTGCAAGACATCCTATTTCGTAGACTATTTCTTATCCAGCCACTAGTACCCAGATGTGGACTAAATGCATTTTATAATTTTGATACGTAAACTTATTATATCCTATGTCCATTAACTATTATTATTTCCAACATGAATACTACAACTACTTACCTAACTTAGAACACGATGTCTGAATCTGCAGGGTAAAAAGGTCAAAGTTCCCACGTTTCTTGTGCCTGCTACACAAAAGGTCTGACAAAATATTTCATGTTTATATATCTTTATGTTAATTCATTTACAGTTATTAATAAAGTTCTCTTCGGAAATCATTATGAATATTTTCCAACTTGTATCTATTAATGGAATTTCAGGTGTGGATGGACGTGTACACCATCCCAGTCCCTGGATCTGGTGGTAAGACTTGCTCTCAGATATTTGAAGAAGCTGGGTGTGACACTCCAGCTAGTCCTAGTTGCGGTGCTTGTTTGGGTGGCCCTAAAGATACCTATGCACGCATGAATGAACCTCAGGCAAGTTACTACCAGCATCTTGTAATCTACACAATTAGTTCAAATTCTCCTCTGTTAAATTTATCCTTAATATATTGAACGAATTGAAAATCTTGGCACTCACCTGTATTGGGCTAAGGATAATTTCTTTACATTTATATGCTTTCTACACAAGTGATGATATCCCGAGTCTGAATAGTTTACTCGATTGCTTACGTGCTGGTTGTGTAGGTTTGTGTTTCGACTACGAACAGGAACTTCCCAGGTCGAATGGGACATAAGGAAGGTCAAATATATTTGGCTTCCCCATATACAGCTGCTGCATCTGCATTGACTGGTTATGTTACTGACCCTAGAGAGTTCTTGCAGTAGGATGTAGTTACACCTGTTCTGCTATACACGCTGGTTAGTTGTGTATTCTCTATCCATGAGTTAAAAATGGAAGGATGACAAATAAATTAGTTTTTTGTTGTCTGAAGAAATTGGATGTTAAAAGAGATTGGTTCATCTGGTGCCCGTTGAGTATGGCTTGGCCATTGTTGTTACAGTTACAAGAATGACTGGTTTCCATATAGATTTTCTTGTCAATCCAGGTTTTAGTAACTGTCTTCTGTTTGTTCTAAGTTTATCTTGAGAGTCATTCATATATGTATGTGGGTAGGAAAATTCAGATCAACATAATGTTCAAATAGGAAATTTACTAAATTGGATGTTGTTCTAAAAAGTGGAACCTCCTTTATTAGCTTTTGTAAAAACTTCTGTTCACTTGAAAGAAAAGATACTTTTATCCATAAGAACTATTCCGATGGTACTTCTTTCAATTAGAATGTAATATGGGAAAAAAAAAATCATTAAATGCCACTGTGAATTGAAAGTCCAAGTTTGATTAGAGAACAATAATAAAGTTATAATAACTATATCTAATTTTTATTCCTTTTGAATTTGTGTTTCACCCAACTATTCTTTCAATTGATTGAGCCAAATGCCACCTCAGGAAGTTTTATTTACCCTTATTTAGAGACAAGTATTAGAGTAAGTTTAACTATGAAACGGTTGCTTTGACCAAATTTATCTGTTCGTAGTGTTGTTGGAGTTCAATTTTTTTTTTTAATTTTTTTCCAATTAGCATTGTTTACTGCTGGTAAAAAAGGTCACCAAATTTCTGTTTAAAGTATGATTGGAGTTCAGTTTTTTCAATTAGCATTGTCAAATGTTTGTAAAGGTAGTTTTTTATGCCATCATAGTAGTAATAATGAAATTGGTGGGAGTTAACACATCTCAAGATACTAATTTTACCAATACCAGAAATAAATTTTGAACAGTACTTTATTTCATCAGTCTAATAAAATCTAAATAACATATAAATCAACTCATCTCAAACTAGTTGTGTGTTGGATACATCAAGTTTCGGCCTTTGAGAAATGCATATTCGGCCTTCGCTTCACATAAATCTATGTATTTGGTCTTATTCATATTTAATGAAGCATATTTGTCACAGTAACTCAAATTATTATTTTCTAACAAAAGTGAATGTGACATGGTTTTATAACAATTTTATACGATAGTTAAATAAGTGAATATCTTCAAATATTTCAAAGTGAAAAAAAAAATGTTTATGGTAGTAAATTAAACACCATCAACATCAAACATCTAAAAATATATTCTAAAACACAAACAAACAAAGATCATATGATTTTCAACAAGAAATTCATCAGAAAGAGAAAGGAGTACAAAAGAATTGGCTTAAAATAAATATAAAAATGAATACAATGAACAAAGAAGATAGAGAGTTTACACAAATTCTCAGATATTATTCTTATCTTCATGTTCAACCAGCCATGCATGCATCCCAATACTCTTCTCTTCTTATACAAAGCTTTCATTGTCCACTGACTGAACCCGGTGACGGCGATGCTTCTTTCCGCCGCCGCCGCCACCACTGCCGCAAACTATGGAGCACTCAACACCACATATTACACTAAAGCAAGAGAACAAACCATTACCATCTGCTTGTCTACGTGGATGCTTCCCTCTCTTCTTTGATCCAATCACATCGTCGATACCATCATAAACCGTTGGTAGTTCCGTCTGCCACCTCTCCACTTTAGGTTGCAGCCCCTCCACGCTATCCTCTAAGCTCCACCCTCCTACTGTAGATTTCTCCCCCTCCTCCATTGGTAGTCTTGCCACCACCGCTGCTACCTCCGAAGCTGAAGGACCCAATTCAGAGTCTGTCATGAAAGGACGATGGCCCAAGTTTGACCGGTATGGAGTGCCATATTCCATTGCCATGTCTGTCATTGCAAATGGATGGAATGGAGTGCCTTTTGCACTACCTATGTAATTGTGGTCGTTGTTATGGTAAGTCCTCATTGGTGTGGACTTCACATGGTAATCAACATTTACCCTTGCATTGAAGTTGTTTTGTGAGTCATGAGACGTTACTTTTGCCTTCTTTCTACTAAATTTGTTTACATATGAGCCACTTAAGATGGAGCTAGCTTTTTTTTTACTTTTGGTGCTTATTTTTGAAGGGATAACAACATGAGAATTTGCTTTCTTCCTTTTAGCCTTGGCTTGTGGCTCGGGAGCTATGGCTTCTGAGCCAAGCATTGAGCTTGAGTCACTCTTTGTGCGTCTAAGCTCTGGTTTGGGCTGATGGGTTGGTTGATCATGATCATCTCGACTATACCCAACAATTGGAGATTTTTGTGTGTAAAGAGGCATGCTTCGCATGGAGCTGTCAATTATAGCTGCACCAACGTTCAAAATCCCTTTGGGGCGACCAGAGGGTCTTTGAACTTGGAGTCCCATAAACCGCATACCCATTGGTTTGTAAGTGTTTTGTGGGGGTTGAGGTTGTGAAGATGGTGGTAAAAGGTCACTCGAGAGAACGTAGGCTGTGCCCACATGGATGTCTCGGAACCAATGAAGAGCATAAATGTCGATAGTAATCACTGACTCTTGGTCATATAAAAAATCTTGGTCAATTCGAAAGACAAACTTGTCATTCCATGTTGGATTGGTTCTGCCTTCAGAATCAACCCGAGTGGAAAGTTTGCGATCTGGGTCGATCCATGCAACTGCATAGGTTCGCATTGAACGACCTGCTGGAGCCAAGTCTTGTGCTGATATGACATTGAGTTCTAGGAGTTGGTAACATGCTAGAATGTTAGACATGATACCACTGATAGCAATGACAATCAAATCGCATCAACAAGATGAGGGAGATTGGAAATGCAAGGTTGGTTTGAGTTGATGATAATAACAAGCAAGAGGGAATTGAAATGAAAGTATTAGTTAGTTGTTGTGTTTATCACAATCTCTCTTCTGCTTGAATGCTTTGGACTGAATTACAATGGTGAGTGAGTTTAATGAAGGTAGATATTTGTTGAAAAGGGGGAATAATATTGTTGCACTAACGACAACAACTCAAAGGGGGTGTTGAAAAATTTTCGACCCTTAAATTGGTCCCTTATTTAGGGATCATGATTGGAAAATTGTGTTCATCTGATTTTGGTCTATATTAGGACTAATTTGTTAGTAAAAGCTGTTTTATAAGACTTGCAATAGTGTCATTACAAAGCATATCTACCTGTCTTAAAGTGACAACTTTCCACGACTTAGTTTGGGTTTAACTGTGTTATTGTGACATATATAGTAAAGATTTTATGTACAACTGCGGATTTACTAGTTACACTTCTATAATTAGCTTAATCTATGACAAAAAATGTCAGCTAAAGATGAGATTAGGTTGACAAATAAGTCAATACTGGTAATTTTTCTTTAATATACCATTTATTGTCAAGTATTATATCTTAATTAGGGTTGTATAGATTTACTACCATGGGCGAAGCTGAGATATAGGATAGGTAGGCAGAAAAAATGGTGAGAGTCCTATTTTGATTTATACTATTTAGGTTATTTAGGTAATGTCCATATGGGTTGAAGTCTTACGATAATATCTAAAGACCTGATTTATAAAATAATAATTATTTTTTAAATAAAAATAAAAATAATATTATTTTATTAAAAAAAAAAATATATATATATATATATATATATTATAAATTAATATTAAAAAAGTCACATTTTTTAATAACTATTTATTCAAATATCTAATGATTAAGATTAATTATTATTTAAGATTAATAAATTACTAAAAAATAAATAATGACAGGGAAGAATAAATTTAAAATTTTTATTTTGAGAATAAATATAATCTATATATTAAATTATTATATTTTAAATAAAAAATAATTTTATTATATAATTTAAATTTTAAAAATATATTTTATTTTTAATTTTTATTTAAATATTTTTTAATTAATTGATTTAATATAAATATATTAATTTAAATAATCAAGCTAAAATTGACCTATTAACCTAACATAGAACCAAACTAAGTTAAAAGGTTTGACAGTTTTAAAATATAAATTAGAATGGATGATTAATAGTCATCATTTTGACCCTAATGTTTATTTTGATAAAAGTTTATATAGATATTTAGGAGATATAAAAACATATCCAACATTTATAGCTTCTTATTTCTTTTAAATTTTTTTCTTACATTAAAATAATTTAAGTGAATTTTATAATTTTGCATAATATTTAAAGAATTCATGCATAAACTAAAAATGAAAGAGAGAATGACCAAAGTGAGAGGCATCAAACATCATGTGACTATTTTTAATGAGATTTTATTTTGAAAAGTAAATTTGATTTTAATTATTAATATTATATTATTTTGTTCTTTGATAGTAAACTCTTTTTCCACTTGGCTTGGCCAAATGTTGAATAGCAAATGCCTATTCCTGGTTCAGATACTCTGATCAAGCCGACAATGATTAAACATGTGTTTTAATTAATACATTAATAAGAAAAATAAACAAAAGAAATTAACTTATTTGAGTAGACTTTGATTAATTTTTCCATTTAACCAATTTCCCAGATTGTTCAGGGGGGTGACAAAGCTGTTTGATTAGTTTTCAAGTTAACCTGGCGTATCCAAGCTTATTTTTCCATCTATGATCAGGAATAATACAGTTAAAAGGTGAAGGCCAATGCAAACAAGAAAAATTGAACCACCAATACAGTTAAAAGAATTAATATCGAAGAATTGTTACAAAACAAATAGATTTCAAATCTTCAATCGGAATAAATAAATGTCAGGTATTTTAAACACATTTCCAACTAAACATCGAATTCATGGAGAAATAAATGAAACAAGAATCTCCTTGAACAAAATTTATCAAAAAAGCGAAAATATACCATCCATATTCCCTTAACTTAATTTAAGACATGAAAAATATCAATATTTGGTCTAATCTACTGAAGTTGACGATTTAGTTGAATATCTGGACCCAAAATTGGATTCTCTAGCTGGAGTTTTTTTGTTGACTCAGGACTCGGCAAGGTTCTGCCCATTTCTTGGTATTTGATGATGCCCTGAACTTCCCCTTTCTTGGCGAGGACTCGGTCGATAGAAACCATTTCCTTTCGATTTGTTGTACTCCCTATCAACACCATCTAGGCCATTTCCTCTGCCAAAGCTCCTAGAATTGAAACGCCCCCTTGGTGCCTCTGCCTGATAGCTACCTCTGCCTCTACCCCGTCCTGATGATAATACATTGGAAATGAGTAGAGGTAACCAAGCAGGAAAAAAGTAGCTTAAAAATATTGAACTACGTAGAAAAACATGGAGACTTTGGGGAAAACAAAGGGTGTCATTCACCTCTCTGAAACTATATTGTTACATAAAATATTGCTAGTCAAATTGTGTTGGACATAAATAATTTTCATAATTTATGATTCATAATAAATGATGCATGAAGCTTGCCAAATCAAAATTTAACATGTCTCTGTCAATTTCAGATGGAACAGTCACCAAACAGTGAGTAGTGACATATTAGAGCTAGAGGAAATCAAAGTAACCTCGTGTCATCCTATGACAAAATTTAGCATATTATAGTTAAATTTGTATTTGTTACAAATGCAAGTCGCATGAGGATCAATTACCAGTCCCATCAACTCATATTTCAATTGGCAAAAGTGGAAACACAAATTCATCATTTTAGCAAAAGTTGGACATACATGATGACCAACTTTCAAGAAAAAAGGCAGAAGAAAAATTAAAAGATTTAAAAAAATCATACTTCCTCCTCGAGAAGGGATGTTACTGTTTGGTCTCCTTTCTTCAATGTATACTTGTCTTCCTGCTATCTCAACAGATCCTGTCTGCAAAGATAAAAAAAATTATGATTTTACATTCTTCGACACCAAGAAGCAAGTTCAGTATAAGTTTTGGGTCAAGGTGCATGACAATTCATCAGTAAAAATGCATATCCCAAACTTATCATTAAAAAGTAAATACAAACCTTGACCGCATTATGAACGCCTGTCATATCTTCAAATTCAACAAATGCATAACAAACCCCAACATCCTGAATACAGGTGAAAAGTTTAGATTCAAAACCATAATTAATAGTTAGCTGAAGATGAGTAGTTATCAACCTTGCGACTTCTAATGACAACACCATCAGGCCTGATTCTACCAAAATTCTTGAATTCCTCTTCAATTTCAGAAGGAGACACAGTGGGCGACAAGTTTCTCACATAAACAGACTTGATTTCATCTGAAAGCAATTCCAAGCAAATCAAGATTATTGGTACTGAACAATGAGTACGTGATACATACTACATGAAACAGTCTTTAAACAAACTAATTTATTAGGTTATCAAACAAAGAGCCAGTGTGCTGAATACAGTAACTAAGGTAATAAATGAACAGAACAATCAATCAATTCTCAACAAGTACACACAGTAACCTTCATCTTCTGTTGCAGGAAGCTCTTCCACTGCATCAGCCTCAGACCTTTCAAATGCATTTGTTGAAGCAGTCGTTTGCTGTTGCAGACTACTACTCTGTGGAGCATGATCCCATTCTGAAGGGGAGACATTTTTATGAGAGGGTTGAGAAGCTACTAATGGTGTAGATTGTCCTTTAGCAATCCGTAACTTCCAAAAGTGATTAACATTGTCAGTTCTAATGTCATAAACAGAAAGAAAACATTATTTGGAAAGTTATATAATAATGGTTATAGCCAGTACATACAATGGAAGCATAAGTATGCTTTTGCGGCTCCCCGGCAGGTTCATCAGGAGAAGCAGGTACATGGTCTTGCACTGCATTCACTGACGATTGAAGTGAACCATTTGACTCTTCAACAGCAGTATCTTCCCTAATATGCTCAGAATCAGGGCCCCGCTGCAATCTTTGCTCTGAAAATCCATAATTATCAACTACACCATTTTCTTTGACCTCATTTGTAGCAACATACTCCCTAGCCTGGATATCTCCACCCAGAAGGTAGTTGGACACTGTAAATATATGGCTCTAAATTACTAAAAAGTTAAAAGCATTCAGAATCATTAATATCGCACAATCAGCCAAATTGTCTATTTACCTGCATTTTTCTTAAAGTAAAGTTGCTTAGTTTCTTCAAAGATTTAAAACCATATAACATCGGAGATAATGAGGTTTGTATTTGTGTTTCACTGACAGCTCACAACTCTATAAAGTAAAAAAAAAAAAAAACTATATTTTTATCAGAAAGGAAACAATTTTATCAATCAACTTGAAGGAGCAAGGGTTTTTTAACTGTTGTCAAAGTGATAATAATATTGGCTATGGCAGTAGACAATGGATAACAAGGTAACAAATACAGTTGGTGACAATAATAAAAAACAACGCTTGTCTAACAGATAATAACTTGAGGGATAAGGGGGAGACAGTTTAAGGTGTTAGGATTTCCAATTAAAATGTTTGACAAACTTCTCGATAAAGACTTGTGGGAGAGGAAAATAAGAAAAAAAATGTGAAATGAACTTCTCCATAAGTTAAACTTAGCTTACACACAAGTTGAAAAATAAAATTTAGAGAAACAATATGAGAGAGTTTCTACAAATTAGTTTATGAATAAGCTAATACTTTTTAACACAGACTCTAAACAATCTCATTATCTCATCCACAATTCGCATAGAAGCATAGGTAACACTCAGAGAGACACAAAGTCACATTGATATAACTTCTAAGGATTATATTCATGAGAAACAGTTTTACTTTTCTTTGTTTTTTAATTGCAATTTGCAATAAGTCACATCAATTGCATATAGAGCCAGAGAAAAATTATATAGGTACGGGGCAACCCTAAACCTCTCAAGCCAGTTTCTGTAGGGTTTGATTAGACTCAACCCCAAATTCTAAGATGATATCAAAGTCTATCTTAGATCCATTAAAAAAGTTGCTTACCATATTATCCATGCATCAGGCTCAATACTGTTGGGCGTGTCGGGGTTTATATGGGAACAAAATTTCACATTGATTAGAAAGAGATCCTAAAGATAGTATACAAGTGGGGGTAACTCTAACTTACAAACCAATTTTGTAAAGTTGAGTTAAGCTCAAAATCAAATTCTAAGAAATGGGAATTTTTCATTGGACAAAACCCAGATAAACTCAAATATTTGCACTGTCAAATCTCAAATCAAACAAAAACATTTTGATATTTTTTTCAACATTAAATTGATCCCATGGCAGTTGTGTCTACAATTCAGCACCTTCACGTCAAAGAAAACAAGCTGTTGCAGAACTTACCTGGCTTATTGATTGCACTTGAAGCATTCAATTGTGAATCATGATTGCTCTGAGGGAGCAAAACTGCTTGTTGTTGGTGAACTGGATCCTCTTCAACAAAATGAAAAATATCATTAAGCACAAAAAAGCCTTTCTCTTGCGGTGCAAGGAAGAATGTCTGCATAAATTTCCTCCTCTGATTGTAGTCCTTAATTTGCACTGATCCAGAAACCATCACAAGAACACCACCACTCCAAGACTCTAGAGACTGTGCGGTCTTGATTTCAATTCCAGTGTAACTGAGTGACATAATCAGGGCATGGATTTGCTGCCCATGGAAAAGTATTTTTAGTTCATGGGAAAAGGAAAGCAATATTAATATTTGTACATGCATAAATAATAAACAATTACATATAATGCCAGGTCCTTTCAAACAATTAAGGACATAATATAATGTAATAGAGTGCTAAGAATGAACTAGAAGCATCCAAGAAAAAAAAAAATGAGATGATCAAATGTTTCATGCATTCATATCACAAATATCTAGTTTAGACATTAGAAGGCTAACTTATGTAACATTTAGATAGCTAAGAAAAATTAGAAATACTATTCATGTTCAGTCTCTTATTCATCAAGACTAGATCTGTGAATATTGTATATAGGAGCAGTTATTCAACTGCCTCCTGGGGAGTTATTTCAGTTAAAAGTTTTAGTTTCTTGCCAGCTGTATGGCATCTGTATTTGTAACAGTTAAGTATCTCTATAAATTCTCATGTTGTAGTAATTTTCTCATATATGAAAAATAAAGAATTCAGAGAGCTATTTTTTCTTTCTTTTCGCTTGCAATGTTCTTTCAGTTTCTTTGCTAATATGGTGTCTAAAGTCTCATCTATAACAACTTCAAATCTTTCTCCCTCTTTCATACCCTCTGCATTCACTCATCAGATTTCAAAACAAGTTATCAGAGAAAAGCATTCCCTTATTGTGGCAACAAGTAGACTTAGCAATCAAAGCACATCTACTACAACATTTTGTGGTAAATCCTACAATTCCACCATGATTGCTCACTGAAGTTGATCATGAAGTAGGAACTCTGAATCCTGTGTATCTCTGCTACAAACAAGATTAGGTATTGTTCTCATGACTTCAATCCACTCTTTCTTCTTTGTTTCTGTCGGTCTTCTTGGAAGCATACACTCCTATCAAGTTTGGGAGAAAATTCAAGATTACTTTCACAAACAAACACCTGCAGGGTGTGACAATTATGAACAACGCTTCATGCTATTGTTCTTAAAATAAATTGATGGAATGAATTACTTTCTTCAAATTAAGGCAGGGCACTCACTGATGCATTAAGTTGGCCAACTGGATCCTCCTCACCAATATCTTGATGTTATTATCGAAGGATTACCTAAACAATACAATCATGTTATCACAGTTATTGAATACAATTTCAATCCTCTTCCCATTGAAGAAGCTGAAGCACTACTTCTTGCACATGCAACAAAGTTGAAGAAATTTTGTCATCCATTAATTTGACCCAATCTCAATAATTGAACCCTAATCCCAATTCTAGTTCACTTTGGTTCAATTAACAGAATAACCTCAACCTTCAAAACAAAGTATCTTGACTGAAGTTGCAGATAATTCTTAGGTGGTTCTCATGGTATTTTCTCCAGTTGTGATCATAGGGTTGTGGGTGTCATGATTGAGGTCATGGTGGCCACTTCTCTCACATTCAATGTCAAGTATGATTCAAGTATGGGCACACAGCCTCTCATTGCTATTATCATTTTGATTAACAGTATCACCTCATTCATATTTGTTCTATCAGGATCCTACCTCTCAACAAACCTATAATTCTGTTCAACAACAGCACTACAATCTGCAGACTGCTTAACCAAGATTTCCTAATCCCTGATGTTTTAATGGCTATCAACCACATCCAAGTCAGTTTCAGCAACCATTAGCTATGGTTGCCAGTCTCAATAATGCTAATTGTAAAAGCTGGTATCCTGATTCTGGTGCTTCTTTACATGTAACTGGAAGCTCTCAAAACATTCAGCAGCTTGGTCCCTTTGAAAGCCAAGTGCAAATTTACATTGGCAATGGCCAAGGTTAGCTCATACATTCTTCTATTCTAGTTCTTCTTCCTCTATATCTCCAGAGAGAATCCTAATGTCACTTTGTCATTAAACTAGCTTCTTCATGTGTCTTCCATTACAAAGAATTTAATTAGTGTCAATAAATTTGCAAAAGATAATAGTGTCTATCTTGAATTCCATGAAACTTACTGTCTTGTTAAATCTCAGGTAACCAATTAAGTCTTGGTGCATGCTTTCATGGGTTTTGATGTTTCCATATCTCAAAGCTGCACTATCCTTCATCGGGTTCAGTTTTTTGCTTAGTTTCTTATTCTGTTGTAGCATTTGTAAATTCTCCTGTAATAGAACAAAGAAGAATGCATTGCACAGAGGAGACGAGTTTGACAACGATGCTACGAGCATTGACGATGGCCAAATGAAATGGGGGAAGAAGACACCCTACTCAAGCTAGACCTTGGCTTAGAGAGACAAATCGAAACAAGGCCCAACTCCATCGTTTTCAATGTAGTGCATCTAGGTCACAAACTCGATACCTCAATGTTAAACCTACGAGTCAGCTTGAGTTTGACTGAGTCTACCCTGAGTCAAAACCAGTGTACTCAAAAACGGGTTCACACATGAGCTAACTTGTGGCATTGACGTGACTTGCAAACTTGTCCGAGTTAGCAAGTCAACCGAAGGGTTTGATAACCATGTTTGTATGAATAAACTTGTCTCTTGAAAAAGAAAGAAGTACAATGTTGTAGCCAAGTCCAGAGCAAAGACAAAATATCAAGCAATCGCTATAGCCAACCTAGAGGTCATATGGCTCAAACAATTGCTTCAAGAACTAAGTTTGGGAAGGTTACACAAAAGTCATTTATATGTGATAACCAAGCCACCATGCATATTGCCTCAAATCCTGGATTCTGTGAATGGGCAAAGCATATTAAAGTTGATAGTCACTTTCTAAGGTCATGTTCAGAAATATTTACTAGATTTTAAATTTCCGTGACCAACTAACATCTAGTCACTTAGGGCTCGCCAAAATAAAAACAATATTATAGGAATCTAAATGCATAGCTACCATAATCGAGTCTATATGCAGATTATTCCAGGCCAGGCATTAAAGCAATTTCACAAGTTTTTTTATCATATGAAATAATGTAACTGCTGTTACCAGAATGAAACCAATAAATAAATCCTACCCACATGCATTAAATTCCCAATCACTATTTTGTATCAGGTTTAAATACAAATTCCCCATCTGACACCCACGCTTACCCAATTTAAAGTTTCCATTTCAAAAAAATTGCTCCATAATCTAAAATCACCCGGCTGGCCATCAATATACTAACCAGTAGCATATTATAAAATTCTCTCACAGATGTGCCGCAAATACGGCACACAAATTCCCTCTTCTCATCCACGGCAACAGCTTTTATCTCTTACCTGGATTGCACTCACCAAACTTCTCGTCCACAGTTTATTTTTTGGGTGAATACCCAATTTGGTCCTCAAAGGTGGGAAATGTCTCTCACTTTAGTTTCTAAAAAGTAATCGAGTTAAAAAAAAAGGTTCACAGAAAGTACAATTTGTCACTAGAATTAATAAGTAGAGTTAAGTTTTGGAACTAAGTCACAGCAAAAAGACTTATTTTGAATCTTCTTACTTTCACGACTGAAGTGATAGGTCTCATGATTAAAACACTAAAATAACATCGTCTCCCACACATTTTAGAATTCATCCTTGTTATTTTATCCATTCAAGCGATACCCTCAAACAAAACTGCAATCCCTCAACCACAAAACCCTTCTTCCCCCTCACAATTTCACAAACTACTCCTTTCACTCAACACTACAGCAAAAGCTAGCAATTCTAAAACCACCGAAAACGCTGTCAACAGAACAACAAAAATGATAGCAGTAATTACAAGCATTGCGGCAGCGGTTTCCCTGGTGCTGCCGTCGATTCGGAGCATGGTGCTGGCATCGGAATAAAACTGGTGCACAAACTCCGGCTGGCTCTGAAGCACCTGATAGTACTGTCCCACAAAGTACGTTCCAACCTGAACAAAACACAAAACACGTGATTCGACATGAAGTGAATTAGAAGAAGAAGAAGAAGAAGAGAAAGAAGAAGAAGGAGAATAAGAAGAACCTGGGCTGCGGTAACAGGAATGGGAAAGGGCGTCGCCATTGAAGAGAAAGGAAAAAACCCTTCAAAACCCTAACACCAATTCAGATCCGCAATCTCCCTCCCTCTTCACTGTCTTCCTTTCTTTCAGATCCACACCCACACACAGTGACAAAAGAAGGTAATTTTTATTTTTTTAATAATAATAATAATAATTAATATGATTTTTTTATTCTGATTCTTCACATGTTGGGTTTCTTTATTTTTCATATGCATATGAAGATACTTCTCTACTGTTACGTGTGTGCTGTATTTCTTTTCACCCATAAGTTTCTACGCCATTGATTTTCAAATACGCAAATAAATAAATAAATAAATAAAAATAAAGTAGATAAAACTTCTTCTTAATCCTTTAAAAAAACAAATAGAAACAAGCTTTTTCATACACTAAAATTAATTTACATGGTTTTTCTTATATAAATCTATGCATACCTTAAAAATAAGAATTTATTTAAATTATATACTAAAAAAAATATAAAATAATTTATATATCAACTTATTTTAATTATCAAATAATTGATTTTTTTTTAATGCTTTTAACATGTTCAAAATCTTCTATGTGTAAAGAGCTTTTCTTACCCACTCCATAAAACTTAATGTATGATTAGTTTTAATAAATGAAGAGATAAATTTATTAATTGGATTTAATAGATCTATCCTATAATTTTTTATATTATCAAATAAAAAATTAATCTACTTTGTTTTGGAGTATTTGGAGTCTTTATTGTTGATGCATGAGTTATTTTTTAAATCAATTTTATATAACAGTATATGTAATAAAATAATATTTTAATTCATTGTTATATATATATATATTATGAATAAAATAAAAATTTATTTAATTATTTAAATGGTTATAATAGATAAATATATTTAACCTAATAAATTTGTATCGAATTAGCTCGGATTATAAATAAGGTATTTTATATTAGTGGACTATTTTGAATTATTTTAAAATAAATAATTAAATTAATTAAAATTTAAAATATAATAATTTAATATATATTTATAATTTTTATCATAAAAATTAAATTCATTGTTATGATTTTATAATTATTATAAAAAATTATAATTTATTTTGTTGATTAACGAATAAAAATATTAAAAGTATAAAATTAATATTTTTTAAAATGAAATTAATAATCATAGTTTTTACTGTGGGAGAAATATTAGTCATGTTAAAAAAAATGGTAACATTTAAATATAAATACTTTTATATTGTAGTACTTTTAATAAAATATTTAAAACTCTAGAATCATATTACATTTATTAAAATTACCACCATATTAGTCTTGATATATGAAAATTTATTTAAAAATTATAACTATTTTCTAACACCAATTATGTATGACTTATTTTCTCATAAAATTGTTAGAAGAATAATTTATATATACTTAAAAATTATACATTAAAACCTTTAACAGTTTTTTATTAAGGGTTTATTTAAAAAATTGCTATAGTATATGATTAGTAAATATTTTGTCATCTTCAAATGTCACATACAAATACAAACAAAAATAAAAACAAATGAACTAGAAATATAAATCCAAACTTGTACATTTATTATCGATAATTACTCTAAAGAAAATGTTATTATTTAAAATAAAAAATAATATTCAATATTTATACATTATGTAATTAGAAATCTTATTTAATATAGTTTTAGAATTAGTAATTAGATTTAAAATCCTTACCATAATATGGTCAATTCATAAAAGTTAGGTAATTAAAAAATAAATCAAAACAGGAATATCATCTAGTATACTTCTGTCATTTTAATTTTTTTTAATTTAAGTTTAAATATAAATTATTTTAAATTGATTTTTTAAAACTTTATTCTTAAATTATTTGATGAAGTAGAACACAAATTATGAATTTTTCATTTATTTTTATAATCCAAAGTTGTAATATGAAATTGAAATATTTATGGATTTGTAATTATCTAACTTTTGTAATTAATTATTTTTAGTTTATGAGTAATGCCATCAATAATTTAAAGATATTAATAATAAAAACCTCTTTAACAATAATTTTATAAATAAAACCTCATTAAAAAATAATTTTACAAGGATTGAAAAAAGGAGTATTATATTTAAGCCATTGAAAATCATGTACTAGCAGGTACATGCATGTCTTTGTGAAAAGACAACATGGAATTCCAAAACTGAATTGCTCTTTCTATACTCAATGTTTCTCTAATCTACACTATACTATCTGATAAGGTTCTTTTTTTTTTTTTTTTTTTTCTGAGATGTTAACATGGTGTTATGTTGATGTTTCTTCACAATACGTCAATATCATCTTTCTTGGAGTGACATTTTCTACTGCGACAATGAGATTTAGGCTTTCTTTCCATGGTGTATTGCTGCACGACAAGAAGTGAGGAGTTTGTGCCAAAACTGGTTGAAGCTACAATGTCCCCCATGACCCCAAGTTCAGGGTTGTCACACCATTCCAACAACCTTTGGAAAATTGTGTACTTGTTGCCACTCCCCTGTCCCAAAACGTACAAGTCACACCGTGGTTTGTCTATCTCATTGAGGACCAAAGGAATCTCCTCACCAGTTTCTATCCTTACTTCTTTCTCTGAGTATGTGATGGAGTCGTTGTTGTGCAACGCTTTGTGCCTGAAGTGAAATATGTGCTCATCATCCAACTCTTTCTGCATCACATTGTCCATCACTGTAGATAACAGTCCATTGGGATCACAGTGGAATGCCTTATCTTCTGCAGCCTCAGTGCCTGATATGAGAAGCCTAATTACATGCAACTTTGTGGCTGAATGTGCTGCCATTCTCCATGCAACTGACAAGGCTTCACGATCATCAAGCCCTCCGATGAAGACCATAATGATGTTCATGGTTGTTTTAGACAATGGCCTGAGTCCACGGTTCACAAGGATCCCCACAGAACAAGGTGGTTCCTGCAACACATTCTTGTTTATGTCACCTAATGCATCGTTGGTTGTTTCCAACACACCTTCCGAGTTTAGTTCTTTGTGGAATGGAAGGAGAATTAGGCTTGCACGTTTCTCTTCTGTCACATTGTATATATCCTGATGGATTGTTTCATAGGTTGCAACAATACCTGATGTGTCAAATCTCACTGCTTTGTATTCCTCAACAAACTCCGTAAATGCATTGTTTATGGTCTCAAACTCTTCTTGTGATCCATACTGGCTCTCTGATGACCCCCCTTGAACATTTGGATTGTCCATTTGGGCCACAAGAAGACCAGTGCCGTGTCTAGTGAGTTCCACAAGGTGAAGGACTGACACATATAAAGGGGAAAGTCTGCTGGCATTTGTGGCTTCAAGAACACGGATCATGCCAATGGCTTGGTGAGCATTGTGGACACAAGCTGCAACTCGAAACTCTGCTTCATACCTTAGCTTCTGCACAGTCCTTAGTTGGGTCTGCTTGAACCGGAGTTTTGGCTTGTATATGGCATTAATCAAGGGAGAGGCCGCTATAGTCATGAATAGTATCCCAATCATCATAATTGTAAATGCATAGGGGTCCAACAACTGAAAAGAAAGAGTTGATTAAGTGTGATCAGTAGAGCTAATGGATTAAATTGCTGCATGCAAATCTACAACCTGTTTGTTTTGTGAAAACATTTTCTATTTAGACAAATGGTTCTAGTCAATCTACTTTATTTCCTGTTCAGAAGTATATGAAAATAGGAAGCAAAGTGAAAGCAATGTGACATGTTTTGTAATCATTTGAAGACGGATGAACATATGAACCAAAAATGTTTTCTCAATCTAAACAAGTTTTTAGTAATCAAGCAAGAATTTGAAAGAGGAGCATAATATGATATGAGTTTGGTTAGTGAATAGTACTCTTTTATCCCAGGCAATGCTCAGTAGAAGCACTGCCATGATGCCCTTGGTGTTGAGAAGCAATCCAAGGCCCACTCCATCTCTTGAGGACATACCATAGAAGAAAGTAACCAACACAGAACTTAAAATTTTTGGGATGGCTAACAAGAACACCATGAAGAACGAAAATATAACTGAATCTGGTTGAGACCAAAGTGATTCCAGGTGTAGTCTAAAGCCAAAACTAGCAAAGTAGACAGGAACAACAAATGCAGTAACGAAATCATCCAACATTTCCGACATCAAATCAGCAAACCTCCCACTAGGCAAAATTAGTCCATAGACAAAGGCCCCAACAACATGGTGTGCACCAAGAAAGTCTGTGATACATGAACAAACAAAAAGTCCAATCATCACATCCATCATTTTTGTGTAGTTCCATGACTCCGACCTCATTCTTTGTTCAATCACGCGTGTCAAGATTGGACGCACCACGCAAAAGCAGAACAAAATGAACAACAATGTGCATATTACTGAGAGAAGTGGTTTTCCGCCCTTATGGGAATAAGGAATCAAGAATGTGAACAAAATCCAGCCAAATGAATCAATTAACATGGCTGCTGTTACGGCATCTTTGCCAAGCTTTGTGTAGATGATCTTCAGATCTGATAGGAGCCTTGCAAGGACTGGAAAACCTGTGACAGCAAGAATTGCACACCAAAACATATACCCTTTAGTGGTGAGAATACTGTGTGATCCACCAATAAAGTAATGCTCTAGTGCAAGACAACCAGCTCCAACCAGTATTGGAATGAGAATGCTAGCAACAGCAATGATTATAGCCTGCTTGCTTGATCTCAAGATGGAATCACAGTTCATCTCCAACCCACTAAGGAAAACATAGTACATGATTCCCACATTTGCAAAGGTTTCAACAGCCAGGATTCCTTCTGGACGGTAAATCGAGTGAAAAACTTCAGGGATGCTTCCCAACAATGATGAACTCAAAATTACACCACCCTGCATATACAAGATCAATTTTATAAACCTTGATATAAATAGTACAAAAATCTTTGCAATATTTTTCTTTCATTTTTTTAACTTATCATTTCAGAATAAATTCCAGCACCATGTGTTCGAGAAATTTTATAACAGAGTTTGGTTTTTAAGTTACGTCAGATTTCTCAGGTTACAACATCAAGGGAGAAACTACACGACGAGTTACCTTCTCATTTTTCACCATTTTTTTCCCATGTTTAAATGCATAACCAAATACACATTTAAGCTTTTTACGTGATTATGCACAATTCAAATTAAAACAAACAAAAATATCAGAACAGGTACACACTTTCAATATCTATGGATGACTTTCTTCCTAAACACTTTTAAAAGGAAAAAAAAAAATTCAAACACTATAATTAGTTAACATACAATCTAATTTGTATAAAATTTATCTACTTCTGTAAAACTTTTTGTAGACAAGTTTACCCAAACACATTATCAAGTATACTCAAAAGTAATGAAATAGGGAAAACATTTGGATGAAGAACACTTACAAGCATCTGGGCAATGATAAGAGGCAGGTGCAATGGCTTGAAGATGTGGTGAAAAATACTTGACATGAAGATATTGTAGGCAATTTGAATAGACAAAAGAGGAACGCGATTTGCAATGACATTATCACTCCTCCAGATTATGTTGTTAGGATCAAATGTTGTATTGTAGCATGCCAATTCTGGTATTGAATTAGGAGCACCATTTGTTGGACTTGCCATCCCTGTCTTCTTCTGTGAGACCTTAATTGATTTTCTTATGTTTTGAATTTTTATTTTTTTTGTCATCCTTATTTAAAGAACGGCATGTAGCAGAACAAGATGCAAGGTATTGCCACTGCATTTTAAGCTGGCACAGTTCAAATTGCTTTTGTTGTCTCTGTGCTACAATATCTGTTGCTTTATTACTCCACCATGAATACACACTAAAAATAAACATTTGGTTGTAGCAGTTAATTAAAAGTTTAAAATAGTTCAACTGAAAATAACTAATTAAAATATTTCTGCCTCCAGCAAAGGGTTATCAAAACATTCGGAACCAACATGATATATATAAAATAAACCATTCCAATTTCTTTGGATGAAATGAAAGGAAAGAGAAAATAAATAAAAATGTGTTTTTTCTTTTTCTTTTTAAACACAAACTTTGTACCCACAACATTAAAAATAATTGGTTGGACGGAGATTAATTATCAACTTCGTACAACATCATAGTTATTTCGTAAATCTGATTTCTTCTGGATGCAGAAATGGTATTTCTTCCTTTAGATCTTCTAATTTTTTTCCACCGCAATTAAAAATAGCATATTACTAAAAATGAAATAGCAATTAAAAATTAATATTACTATTTAAGAGATAATTTTTAAAATAATTCCTCTTTTTCAATGATGAAAAAAAAAGTACAATTTCAATCTTATTATTAATAAAGTTTTTAAAATTTGATTGTGAAGATATAGATATAGAATTTAAAGATTTAATTCAGTTTTATAATCCAATCAGATTTAATAAAATAATATTTTATAATATAATAAGTTTATTAATAAAAATATTTAAAAATAAATAAAAATTACTGTTCATGATAAATTATAATAAATATTACAAATATAAAATATATTAAAAAGATATAAGATAAATAATTGTTAAAATAAAATAAAAATACTATTTAATAACTATTATTTAAAGATAATATAATTAATATAAAATAAAAATAAAAACATATTATATTTTTTATAAAAAAATTAATCATAATTTTTTTTACGAAAATCAATTTAATAAAAAATCAGTCAATTTTTCAGATATATCAGATTTATCTCCGTTTAATTAAAATCTAATTATTTAAAAATAATAGACTAATCTCTTATTAGAGTAATTAAATAGTATGATTTTTAAAATAGTGTTATTAAGGAAGTTAGTGTTTTACTAATCAATGTAATTACTAAATTCATAATGTTAGAACCCATCTTGAAAATATAATTTCAGGGGAACTTAATGCCCGCTCTTTAGAAACAATCAAGATCCAGTTGCATAAAAAAAAAAGTGATTGAAGGCATTCATTATGATAATAGTTGATAGACTACATAGATTTTTGTCTCGTAATAAGAGATAGAAAGAAACCAAATAAATAATAAAAAATATTGAAAAGGGTCTCATAGTGATGATAATAAGACCACTGTTGTATGATTCATGTAGCCTATGAGATAATAAGACCACTGTTGGTAGTGGTGGTGGTATTGAAAATCAACAACTTTGAATAATTTCCTCGACAACTTTGCCGATGGCATTTCCTTCGATTTAACCATACAATGAATAACTCAGTAAACCAAAATCCTCATAAAAAAGGATTAACTAAAATAACTTGGGATAGACTTTAGTGATATTAGGCATTTGAACCCTAAAGTAGTGAAGGCTCTTACTTTTTATGTATAATTGTACTACCTCAAGCAGTTTTCAATTGAACAAGTACACCTAATCTCAAAGCACCTTCCTTATGTGTGATATCTCTAACAAAGATCAGGGGCACATTCCTCTATGAAGCCACAAGACACAAATGCATTATCAAATACTAGAGCATCTCATGTATCAGCAAAAACACAAAGCTTCACTAGTAGTAATTTTGCAGTATCATAGAAAGGTTAAATAATGTATGCCTTTGTGAGAAAGATTGAAGAAAAGACAACATGGAATTCCAAAACTGAATTGCTCTTTCTATACACAATTTTTCTTTAATCTACACTATACTATCTGATCAGGTTCTTTTTGCGTTTATTTATTTATTTTTTTGGCTTGTGAGATGTTGACATGGTGTTATGTTGTTGTTTCTTCACATGTAAATATCACTTTTTGTAGAGTGACATTTTCTGCGACATTGAGGTTTAGGCTTTCTTTTCATCGTGTATTGCTGCACAACAAGAAGTGAGTTGTTTGTGCCAAAACAGGTTGAAGCTACAATGTCCCCCCATGACCACAAGTTCTGGATTGTCACACCATTCCAACAACCTTTGAAAAATTGTGTACTTGTTGCAACTCCCTTGTCGCAAAATGTACGAGTCACACCCTGGTTTGTCTATCTCATTGAGGATCAAAGGAATCTCCTCACCAGTTGCTATCCTCAGTTCTTTCTGAGTATGTGATGGAATCATTGTTGTGCAACCCTTTGTGCCTGAAGTGAAATATGTGCTCATCATCCAACTCCTTCTGCATCACATTGTCCATCACTGTAGATAACAGTCCATTGGAATCACAGTGGAATGCTTTATCTTCTGCAGCCTTAGTGCCTAATATGAGAAGCCTAATTACATGTAACTTTGTGGCTGAATGTGATCAGACTTGAGAGATTGTTGATTGGTCACATAATAAGAAAGTTGTAGGATGTAGATGGATCTACACTTTGAAATATTGGTTTAATGAAACATTAGACGATTACAAAGTGAGGTTAGTTGCAAAAGGATACACTTAGACTAGGAGATGTTTGCCACAGTTTGATGTGATAGGTTCTTTTCTACATGGAAATCTAGAGGAATAAGTCTACATGAACATATCCCCTAGATTTAGATCTATTGAAGAAAGGAATAAGGTATGTAGGTTGAAGAAAACCTTATATGGTATTCAACAGAGGCTAAGTTTCACACTATGACACAACGGATGTATGAATTGTTATGGTTGAAATAGGTTTGAATGATCTTAAAGGGAAATATAAAGACCCATCTCTCTCTATTGTGAAAAAATTTAGCTATTAGTATTGCTTACAATTCTATCTTGCATGATATGATCAAGCATATAGAGAACGACTAGTACTTCATCAATTTATAGCTGCCTCCTAAATCCCATTAGGACTTTAGCTTGTTGAAAACAAAGGCCAAATTTATTATTTTGATGATAACAAATACGATTAAATTTTAAAGAATTTAACATGTATGCTAAGTGTGTCACATAAAATAAATGTGCTTAGCGACAATTAAGAAACATTAGTCATGGTGCTTGAACAATGGTTGCTCACGACACGTGATAAGAGAAAGATCTATGTTCCTATACCTAAAGATGAAGAAGGGACGAATACTGACCTTCGGAGGAAATAAAAAAGGAAGAATAATTGAAATAGGAAGTGCAGACTATGTTAGAGATAAAGTTGAAAGAAAGAGCACAAGTAGAAGATGTTATTTTCTTCGAGGCAACCTAATCTCATGAATTAAAAAGAAGCAAGGGGCAATAGCTTTGTCTACCGTTGAAGCAAAATACATATCAACTGCCAACTGTTGCACTCAGCTGCTTTGGATCAAGAATCAGCTAGAAGATTGTAATATTTACAAGCATAACATTCTCATTTTGTGTGATAATATTGTTACAATTACTCTATCTAAACATCTCATTTTACATTCAAGAGCTAAACATTTAAAATTAAACATGATTTAATAAGAGATCATGTTCAAAAGGGCACTATAAACTTATAATTTGTAACCACAAAAGATTAACTAACTGATATTTCTACTAAGCCCTTAGCAGAAGACAAACATAATCGTCTAATTTTGCTATGTGAACTAACCTTTGTAAAGTGACATTCCATTGCTATTGGCCTAGGCACATAACGCAACTCTATATATCATCCCATAACATGTTGTCTAATGAACATCAGCATGCATACATACCTTGCATGTACATCCACGTGGTGAATTATATTGAGCTCACTCATCTTTTACTGTTTGGAGCAAAATTAACATTTTATGAACCCTCTGAGAAAAATAGATTAACTGAAATATGATTTTTTATTATATCAATACAAAGAGATGATATAAGATATATACAAGAGACCTAAACTATTTTAGGAAATATAATAACTCTATTTTATGCTAGGATCCCTTGATTTATGGGATTGTTCCTAATTATTCAAATCTGTACAGATTACAAGGAAATATACAAATTTCCTTATTTATTCTTTCCTAAAATACTATTTGATTTCTCACACTCCCCCTCAAGCTGGTGAATAGATGTTTTCCATTCCCAGCTTGGATACAATCTTCTCAAAATTATGGCAGCCCAGTCCCTTGGTAAGAATGTCTGCAATTTGGTCTTGAGAGGACACATATGGAGTGCATATCAAGCCACTATCAAGCTTTTCTTTGATGAAGTGTCTGTCTACTTCAATATGCTTTGTTCTATCATGCTGCACTGGGTTGTGGGCTATACTGATTGCTGACTTATTATCACAATAGAGCTTCATAGGTTCTTCCCACTTTATCCTCAAGTCTTCTAAGATGATTTTAAGCCATAGCAACTCACATATACCTTGTGCCATGGCTCGGAATTCTGCTTCAGCACTGGACCGAGCCACTACACCCTGCTTTTTGCTTCTCCAAGTCACAAGATTTCCTCCAAGAAAGGTGCAATATCCTGTAGTTGACCTCCTATCCACAATTGACCCTGCATAATCAGCATCAGTATAGGCTTCAAGCTTCACATTACCATTCCTTTTGAATAGAATCCCTCTTCCTGGAGTTCCTTTAAGGTACTGTAAAATTCTGTGGGCAGCTTGTAAATGGGTCTCCTTTGGGCTATGCATAAATTGGCTAATTAAACTCACTGCATAGGCAATATCTGGCCTGGTATGTGACAAATATATAAGTCTGCCCACTAATCTTTGGTACATATCTTTTTCAACAGCAACATCTTCTTCTGCATTTCCAAGCTTTAGGTTTGGTTCTAATGGGGTACTAGCAGGTTTGCAAGCTGCCTTGCCAGTTTCCTTGAGCAAATCAGTGATGTATTTCTGCTGAGATATAAATATCCCTTTCTCGGAGTGGGCAACTTCAATTCCCAAAAAATATTTTAGTTTTCCCAAAGTCTTGATCTCAAATTCCTTGCCTAAGCATTGACTCAATAATTGTTGCTCTTCTTTATTATCTCCAGTTAATATTATGTCATCCACATACACCAATAATATTGTTACTCCCCCTGACTTGGAATGTTTAAAAAACAAAGTATGGTCCCCTTGGCTTTGTTTGTAACCCAGACCTGTCATAACTTTAGTAAACCTGCCAAACCATGCACGGGGGGACTGTTTTAACCCATATAATGCCTTTTTCAACTTGCAAACAGTGTTGGCAGCAACATCTTTACCATATCCCGGAGGTATCTCCATATAGATTTCTTCTTCAAGGTCTCCATGTAGGAAAGCATTCTTAACATCAAATTGTTCCAAGTTCCAACCATAATTGGCAGCAAGGGACAATATCACCCTAACTGTGTTCATTTTGGCAACCGGAGCAAAGGTCTCCAAATAATCAACTCCATAGGTTTGGGTGAACCCTTTGGCAACTAGTCTTGCCTTATATCTCTCAATTGATCCATCAGCCTTGTATTTCACTGTATAGACCCATTTACATCCAACTGGCCTCTTTCCTATTGGTAAGGTGACTAACTCCCAAGTGTTGTTCTTCTCCAATGCCTCCATCTCTTCATCCATGGCTTGCCTCCATTTTCTGTCAGACAATGCCTCAGATAGGGTATTAGGTAGAAGTACAGTGTTTAGGTTTACTAGGAAGGTTTTATGGGTAGGAGAGAAATTTTTAAAGGACAGGTAATTTGAGAGAGGGTAGAGTGGCTGTTTGGTGCATTTTCTTGTTCCTTTTCTAATGGCAATTGGGAGGTCAGGATCATTTTGGGTTTCAATTTCAACCTGCACAGCTGGAGAAAAAATTGTTACCTCTTTTTGTGGAGTCGAGTTGGATTCTTGAACATGGCTTGATCCTGGAATGGCCTTAGTCTTCCTTGAGTACACCAGCTTCTTACCAAATTTTCCAGTTTCAACATCTTCTTGATCAGCTTCACAATTAATTTCACTTTCTTGACCAACTTCCTTTGCTTGACCAATTCCTTGACTTGTTTCATTTGTTACAACTTCAATTTGATCTTCAATTTGATCTTGTTTAGGTTCAAATATCTGAAAGTGATACTAGCAAAAATCTCATTGATTTGATGAAGTCAAAGATAAAGTCAAAGGTCAACTCTGCAACAGTCAAACAAGTCACTCAGAAGAATGGAGCTGAAGACTTAGTGTGTCTTAACAGAAAGCTTAGGTAAAACCACTTTACCTTTTCCACTGCATGAAGCTCCTTCACTCAATTTGCAAAATGCCTCAAAAATAGTTTTAAACAAATCAAACAAAAGCATTTTGACAAAGAACTTTCTTAACAATGTTTTTAAATGATATAGTTTTAAAAGAAACAATTAAAATCACTTAGAATGCGTAAAGAAGTGTTTTTACAGTATTTTAATCGATACAAACTTCTTTTAATCGATTAAAACCCTTTATGACCGATTAGAATTCGAATATGACAGGTCAGAATGAAATATAATCGATCAGACTATAAAAATGAGCGATCAGATTTATTTTAATCGATTTAAACACGTTTCAATCGATTAAAACCACTTTGGAAGTCAGGATGATCGATCAGAATGAAATTATGACCGATCAGAGTTGATTATGATCGATCAGAATTGAATTATGACCGATCAGACTTATTTCAATCGATTAAAACGAATTTCAATCGGTTAAAATAACTTGAAAATTTTTGTACAGAGTTTCAATCGATTAAAACGCATCTCAATCGATTAAAATAACTTGGAAAATCTTTGTACAGAGTTTCAATCGATTAAAATGCGTTTCAACCGATTAAAACAACTTAGAAAATTTATGTGCAGATTTTCAATTGATTAAAACTTCTTTGTATCAGTTAAAATAACTTGAAAAGTTTTATAAGAAAGTTTTAAAGCAAATCAATCGATTAAAACGTGAATCAATCGATTGAATCACACTTAGAAAATGTTTGTAAAATGTTTTAACTGATAAAAACGTGGTCGTATCAACTAAAACAATTCTGTTAAAGAAACAAGAACGCATTAATGGGTTGAAAGGACTTTTAACAGATTATAACGGCTATTTCAACAGATTAAAACAAACTTTCAACAGATTAATTAATGCAGCAGATTTGAAAATTCTCTATAAAAACAGTTTGGCTTGAACTTTTAAAGTGAGATTGAACATCAGTTTTTAAACATCCAAAGCAATCAATTCAAGCAACTGTTAAGCATCCTTTTCCAAGAAAGATTCGTAACTGCTTTGTGAACTTCTTTTTGAAATCTTTCTTGAGGCATATTGCATTCTGTGAAGAAGAAACTTACTGTGGATTAGAGTAATCCGGTTTGAGCTTTCTAAGTCTCTTCTTTGTAAATTCTTTTTCATTACTTTGTATTGTGTTGTACCTGGAATTTGGGTACAAGTTTTCTGCAGCTGGTAGGTGGTTGTAGAAGTTTCCAAGAACTGGAATTTGGTTCTTGGTGGAGAGGTTGAGTACAGGAACTGGAATTTGGTTCTTGTACTGTTTGGTGCCTGGAATTTGGGCACTGGTTTCTCTGCAACTGGAATTTGGTTGTAGAGGTTTTCAAGAACTGGAATTTGGTTCTTGGTGAAAGGTTTGGTGCCTGGAATTTGGGTACTGGTTTCTCTGCAACTGGAATTTGGTTGTAGAGGTTTTCAAGAACTGGAATTTGGTTCTTGGTGAAAGGTTTGGTGCCTGGAATTTGGGCACTGGTTTCTCTGCGACTGGAATTTGGTTGCAGAGGTTTCCAAGAACTGGAATTTGGTTCTTGGTGGAAAGGTTAAAGTCAGGAACTGGAAATTGGTTCTGGTGTTAGAGTAGGTGTAAGATTGTTGAGTCTGTAAAACATCTATTCTAGTGGAACCCAGCTGGAATTTGGCTGGAGACTGGACGTAGCCCTGGTATTGGGTGAACCAGTATAAAATTACCGGTGAAATCTTTCCTAACCTTTCTCTCTTTAATTTCAGTTGCTGCGCTTGTATTGTTTAATTGCTTTGTGATTCGTGAATTGATTAGTAAACTTAATTTTCGTATTAGATAATCTGTTTATTGCGAAAAACTTTCAAAAATCAATTCACCCCCCCTCTTGATTTAAAACTACTTTTCTAACAATTGGCATCAGAGGGAGGTGCTTGAATGTTACTCAAGTTACTTCGATCCATGGCATTTTCTGAGGGAGCGTACATTGATAGACCTCCACTGTTGAGTGTAACAGATTACCTATATTGGAAAATAAGGATGAAAATCTTCATTGAATCTGTTAGTATAAATGCTTGGAATGTTATTGAACAGGAAATTGATATTGCTAACAGAATCCAAGATGATTGTATTGCCAAGAATATCATCTTATCTGCCCTTAACAAAAATGATCTTTTCAGGATTGCACATTGCCAAACAGCTGCACAAATGTGGAAGATTCTTGAAAAGACCTATGAAGAAGCACCAGAAATATGCTTGATGGTCAACTCAGAATCACCAAATACCAGTGTAAGTTCTGAATCTATGAACTATAGCTCATTACAAGATGCTTTTCTTGAAATACATGCAGTAGCAAAGAAATTAGAAACTGAAAATAGAAAATTGAAAAGCATGAATAGGCTTTTAGAAAACAAGATCATTCTTCTTGAAAAGAAAATAACTGATGAAGAAACTAAGTTAGAATTAGAGAATGATACTGATTGCATGTGTAATATTAAAGATTGCAAAAACTGTCCTGAGTTACAGAAACAAGTATCATATCTAGTAAAAACCTCATCTAAATTGGCACAAGGAAAAAATAATCTTGATAAGATACTTAATTCCCAAAAATTAGTTATTGAACGTGGTGGCATAGGTTATACACCATCTATTGGAAAGAAAACAAGAGCATTCAAAATTACTTTGCATATAGTAAAACAGTTTCATCTCCATTTATTAAATGTTTTTACTGTATGAAAAAGGGTCACTCTGTTAAATACTGCAGAATTAAGAAATATGCAGTACCCAAAGGAAGAATGAAATGGGTTCCAAAGATTAATTCCTTTCAAATAACCTGATCAGGACCCAGTAATTATAAAGGGTACCAGAACAATTCTTAATTTGTTTTGCAGGAACAAGTCTGGGAATCCCTTGAAGATCAGAGCTGCGAAATCAGGTTCTGAGTATTTAAACTAATTGTTTTAATTGATATATAACAATATTAATCGATTAAAATAACTTACAGAACATCTGTCCGTACCATTTTAACCGATTAAAATGTCGAAATAATCGATTGAACTGATCTCAGGATTTTGGTTTAAATGTTTTAATCGATTATAATAACTGTATATCAATTAAAAACACTTAGGTATCAAAATTAATCGATTCATTTACGTTTTAATCAATTTAAATTCTGGTGTCATTTTATTGATCACATTCTATACCAAACTAATCGATTCTTTTATAAACCAATCGATTAATTCACTGTAACTGTTTTCAAACCCAATAGGAAAAATGAAATTAATAGATAATTAGTTGATTAATTGATTAATTAGGTTGTATAAATAAGTCTTATAACATTCAATTGATCATTGATAAACAAATTCAAATCAAAAACCCAGTTTCTTTGATAAAACAAAATCTGCATAATACTTTCACCCACTGTCCTGTAAATTGTGCCTCTGTAGCGATCAGATAATCATAAATGAGTCTCGGACATGTCTGATTCAAGTTATCTGTTATGAAACACCCAATTTCCTTTAAATGGCACATGCTGAACAAATCCTTGAATTAGAAACTAAGACTAGTGGAATAAATGTGGGAAAGTTATTGCCGATTGAATTACTGCAAACTTTACATGTGGGAAAGTTATCCATAGATGAAAAAGTTATTTTAACATAGTCATGATTCAAGCTGTAGACGTCTACATCTCTCTTAATACTTTACATGGAATGCTGCGTAGTAATACATTGAAAATCAAAGGAATTATCAAAGAATAGACTGTAACTTTTCTTATAGACACTAGTTACAAACAGGTCAAGCTGTTAGGACTGAAAACATAGTTTATCAAAGATTTTTCAGTGATAGTTGCTTCTGGTAATAAGTTGTTGATTACTAGGAAGTTCAATGAACAAATGTTTACATTAGATTTCTTGATATTACCTAGCAATATATTTGAAATAATCTTGAGCATGCATTGGTTCAAAACTCTTGGTGAAATTCATTGGAACTGTGCAGATTTAAGAATTAGCTTTAATCATCAATGTCACGAGGTGACACTGTAAGGAAACCAATCTGGGACAGCAATTCAAGAATTGAATAACGTGGCACAGAGAATGTGTGTACAGGGATCAATTTTATACTATTGATATTGTTCCCTCACTGAAGGCAAATTTAGTGAAAGCTCTGGATTATTGTCATCACTAGTTCTGCTGTGTATGCATTACTAATCATTGCCCACTCTACCAGAATAAGTTTTTTGTTAATCACTTGTGCATATGATACCACTGGAAACAACAAAGTTAAAAATGATTCATTCCTCAAAGATAATGATGACTGGTTCACTGAAAGTGAGAATAACACCCATCATACTACATTAATAAGAATGCAGTCATTCGCTTGGATGATGATGACTGCAAAGTTTGAAATAGGTTAGCTATTATGGAAGGAAATTCCGATCTCGGTACATCATTAACCTGTGATTCATGCAATTTATGGTATCGTGCATTCTGTGTGGGATTTGATAGTGAATGTACGTCTGTCAGTACATGATTCTGCCTCTGATGTGTAGTAGAAATTCCATTGTGGTGTCAACCATGGACTGTAATGCAGTCAATAGTAACAGTAAACTGCTAAAAGATTTCTTTTCAGGAAAAGTTTCTGTGTCTGTTGCTGATACAGGAGAGACAGCTGTTGTTGTCTCAATAGTTGATAGAGCAAAATTGGTTCCAGCAAAAAGGAAAGTCTATTATCTTTTGATATTGGTGGGGATCAAATGAATGATCACCAAACTGGAAGATTTGCAGCTTAATCAGGGGAATTGGGATGACTAATCTACATCATCATCTTTATCTTCTGCTTATTTCTATCTTTATATTTTTTGCTTGGACTGTAATATTACTGGTGTTATACCAGGTACATTTGCCTTAACCTTGATTGATATGATTTAGGGTCTAATTGAGATTAAACTGGCATAGATAGAAGTAGATCATAGATCCCTAGAATCTAAAAACTGATATTGTTAAATCTGTTAGTAAAAAGACAATCAATATAGTTGATAGTAATCTAGACAATCAGTTCACAACATATCCAATAGATTACATATAAAAGATTAGCATCAGATATATCATGGTTTTCAAGTCTGGTTGTTTTAGTCAATAAAAACACCTTTTAATCGGTTAAATAAACTTAAACAACAGTTTTCATTACTGTTTTAATCGATTTAAAGTCGAAATAATCGATTTTTTTACTAAAATTTCATGTTTTCAAAATCTTAAATGTTTTAATCGATTAAACCTTTCTTTCAATCGATTAAAATCATTTGCCAAGAAAATTTTAACCGATTATGCTCTGTTTTTAATCGATTTTTATTCTGAAAAGAGGATTAAAGGCTTTAGTTAATGGCTGTTCCTGTAACATGCTACTAAAGCGTGATTCCCTTATCTTTACACGTGTTAATTGTATTCATTACAAACGTGTTAATGGAGATAAGTTTGAATCAACTTTAATTGATTCTTTTCATGAGTGAAATATTGATTCACTTTTTATTTTCAAAAACTTGAGCACATTTCAAATCTTACATTTTTTATTTCCCTTCTATACCCTATTTTTGATGAAGTCAAAAGGGGGAGAAATAGTTGCATCACTTTAAGATAAATTTAAGAGCAACAGTTTAGGGGGAGAAATAAGTTTTAGGGGGAGAAATAAAACATTATTACATTTTTATATTTCTCACCTAACCTCATTATCAAGTGACTTATTTTGCAGAGATTGTTTTTTCAAAATGGTGTTTGTCTTCATCAAATAGGGGGAGACTGAAAGTGATACTAGCAAAAATCTCATTGATTTGATGAAGTCAAAGATAAAGTCAAAGGTCAACTCTGCAACAGTCAAACAAGTCACTCAGAAGAATGGAGCTGAAGACTTAGTGTGTCTTAACAGAAAGCTTAGGTAAAACCACTTTACCTTTTCCACTGCATGAAGCTCCTTCACTCAATTTGCAAAATGCCTCAAAAATAGTTTTAAACAAATCAAACAAAAGCATTTTGACAAAGAACTTTCTTAACAATGTTTTTAACTGATATAGTTTTAAAAGAAACAATTAAAATCACTTAGAATGCGTAAAGAAGTGTTTTTACAGTATTTTAATCGATACAAACTTCTTTTAATCGATTAAAACCCTTTATGACCGATTAGAATTCGAATATGACAGGTCAGAATGAAATATAATCGATCAGACTTTAAAAATGAGCGATCAGATTTATTTTAATCGATTAAAACACGTTTCAATCGATTAAAACCACTTTGGAAGTCAGGATGATCGATCAGAATGAAATTATGACCGATCAGAGTTGATTATGATCGATCAGAATTGAATTATGACCGATCAGACTTATTTCAATCGATTAAAACGAATTTCAATCGGTTAAAATAACTTGAAAATTTTTGTACAGAGTTTCAATCGATTAAAACGCATCTCAATCGATTAAAATAACTTGGAAAATCTTTGTACAGAGTTTCAATCGATTAAAATGCGTTTCAACCGATTAAAACAACTTAGAAAATTTATGTGCAGATTTTCAATTGATTAAAACTTCTTTGTATCAGTTAAAATAACTTGAAAAGTTTTATAAGAAAGTTTTAAAGCAAATCAATCGATTAAAACGTGAATCAATCGATTGAATCACACTTAGAAAATGTTTGTAAAATGTTTTAACTGATAAAAACGTGGTCGTATCAACTAAAACAATTCTGTTAAAGAAACAAGAACGCATTAATGGGTTGAAAGGACTTTTAACAGATTATAACGGCTATTTCAACAGATTAAAACAAACTTTCAACAGATTAATTAATGCAGCAGATTTGAAAATTCTCTATAAAAACAGTTTGGCTTGAACTTTTAAAGTGAGATTGAACATCAGTTTTTAAACATCCAAAGCAATCAATTCAAGCAACTGTTAAGCATCCTTTTCCAAGAAAGATTCGTAACTGCTTTGTGAACTTCTTTTTGAAATCTTTCTTGAGGCATATTGCATTCTGTGAAGAAGAAACTTACTGTGGATTAGAGTAATCCGGTTTGAGCTTTCTAAGTCTCTTCTTTGTAAATTCTTTTTCATTACTTTGTATTGTGTTGTACCTGGAATTTGGGTACAAGTTTTCTGCAGCTGGTAGGTGGTTGTAGAAGTTTCCAAGAACTGGAATTTGGTTCTTGGTGGAGAGGTTGAGTACAGGAACTGGAATTTGGTTCTTGTACTGTTTGGTGCCTGGAATTTGGGCACTGGTTTCTCTGCAACTGGAATTTGGTTGTAGAGGTTTTCAAGAACTGGAATTTGGTTCTTGGTGAAAGGTTTGGTGCCTGGAATTTGGGCACTGGTTTCTCTGCAACTGGAATTTGGTTGTAGAGGTTATCAAGAACTGGAATTTGGTTCTTGGGGACTGGGTTCTCTGCGGCTGGAATTTGGTTGCAGAGGTTTCCAAGAACTGGAATTTGGTTCTTGGTGGAAAGGTTAAAGTCAGGAACTGGAAATTGGTTCTGGTGTTAGAGTAGGTGTAAGATTGTTGAGTCTGTAAAACATCTATTCTAGTGGAACCCAGCTGGAATTTGGCTGGAGACTGGACGTAGCCCTGGTATTGGGTGAACCAGTATAAAATTACCGGTGAAATCTTTCCTAACCTTTCTCTCTTTAATTTCAGTTGCTGCGCTTGTATTGTTTAATTGCTTTGTGATTCGTGAATTGATTAGTAAACTTAATTTTCGAATTAGATAATCTGTTTATTGCGAAAAACTTTCAAAAATCAATTCACCCCCCCCCCCTCTTGATTTAAAACTACTTTTCTAACAATTGGCATCAGAGGGAGGTGCTTGAATGTTACTCAAGTTACTTCGATCCATGGCATTTTCTGAGGGAGCGTACATTGATAGACCTCCACTGTTGAGTGTAACAGATTACCTATATTGGAAAATAAGGATGAAAATCTTCATTGAATCTGTTAGTATAAATGCTTGGAATGTTATTGAACAGGAAATTGATATTGCTAACAGAATCCAAGATGATTGTATTGCCAAGAATATCATCTTATCTGCCCTTAACAAAAATGATCTTTTCAGGATTGCACATTGCCAAACAGCTGCACAAATGTGGAAGATTCTTGAAAAGACCTATGAAGAAGCACCAGAAATATGCTTGATGGTCAACTCAGAATCACCAAATACCAGTGTAAGTTCTGAATCTATGAACTATAGCTCATTACAAGATGCTTTTCTTGAAATACATGCAGTAGCAAAGAAATTAGAAACTGAAAATAGAAAATTGAAAAGCATGAATAGGCTTTTAGAAAACAAGATCATTCTTCTTGAAAAGAAAATAACTGATGAAGAAACTAAGTTAGAATTAGAGAATGATACTGATTGCATGTGTAATATTAAAGATTGCAAAAACTGTCCTGAGTTACAGAAACAAGTATCATATCTAGTAAAAACCTCATCTAAATTGGCACAAGGAAAAAATAATCTTGATAAGATACTTAATTCCCAAAAATTAGTTATTGAACGTGGTGGCATAGGTTATACACCATCTATTGGAAAGAAAACAAGAGCATTCAAAATTACTTTGCATATAGTAAAACAGTTTCATCTCCATTTATTAAATGTTTTTACTGTATGAAAAAGGGTCACTCTGTTAAATACTGCAGAATTAAGAAATATGCAGTACCCAAAGGAAGAATGAAATGGGTTCCAAAGATTAATTCCTTTCAAATAACCTGATCAGGACCCAGTAATTATAAAGGGTACCAGAACAATTCTTAATTTGTTTTGCAGGAACAAGTCTGGGAATCCCTTGAAGATCAGAGCTGCGAAATCAGGTTCTGAGTCTTTAAACTAATTGTTTTAATTGATATATAACAATATTAATCGATTAAAATAACTTACAGAACATCTGTCCGTACCATTTTAACCGATTAAAATGTCGAAATAATCGATTGAACTGATCTCAGGATTTTGGTTTAAATGTTTTAATCGATTATAATAACTGTATATCAATTAAAAACACTTAGGTATCAAAATTAATCGATTCATTTACGTTTTAATCAATTTAAATTCTGGTGTCATTTTATTGATCACATTCTATACCAAACTAATCGATTCTTTTATAAACCAATCGATTAATTCACTGTAACTGTTTTCAAACCCAATAGGAAAAATGAAATTAATAGATAATTAGTTGATTAATTGATTAATTAGGTTGTATAAATAAGTCTTATAACATTCAATTGATCATTGATAAACAAATTCAAATCAAAAACCCAGTTTCTTTGATAAAACAAAATCTGCATAATACTTTCACCCACTGTCCTGTAAATTGTGCCTCTGTAGCGATCAGATAATCATAAATGAGTCTCGAACATGTCTGATTCAAGTTATCTGTTATGAAACACCCAATTTCCTTTAAATGGCACATGCTGAACAAATCCTTGAATTAGAAACTAAGACTAGTGGAATAAATGTGGGAAAGTTATTGCCGATTGAATTACTGCAAACTTTACATGTGGGAAAGTTATCCATAGATGAAAAAGTTATTTTAACATAGTCATGATTCAAGCTGTAGACGTCTACATCTCTCTTAATACTTTACATGGAATGCTGCGTAGTAATACATTGAAAATCAAAGGAATTATCAAAGAATAGACTGTAACTTTTCTTATAGACACTAGTTACAAACAGGTCAAGCTGTTAGGACTGAAAACATAGTTTATCAAAGATTTTTCAGTGATAGTTGCTTCTGGTAATAAGTTTTTGATTACTAGGAAGTTCAATGAACAAATGTTTACATTAGATTTCTTGATATTACCTAGCAATATATTTGAAATAATCTTGAGCATGCATTGGTTCAAAACTCTTGGTGAAATTCATTGGAACTGTGCAGATTTAAGAATTAGCTTTAATCATCAATGTCACGAGGTGACACTGTAAGGAAACCAATCTGGGACAGCAATTCAAGAATTGAATAACGTGGCACAGAGAATGTGTGTACAGGGATCAATTTTATACTATTGATATTGTTCCCTCACTGAAGGCAAATTTAGTGAAAGCTCTGGATTATTGTCATCACTAGTTCTGCTGTGTATGCATTACTAATCTTTGCCCACTCTACCAGAATAAGTTTTTTGTTAATCACTTGTGCATATGATACCACTGGAAACAACAAAGTTAAAAATGATTCATTCCTCAAAGATAATGATGACTGGTTCACTGAAAGTGAGAATATCACCCATCATACTACATTAATAAGAATGCAGTCATTCGCTTGGATGATGATGACTGCAAAGTTTGAAATAGGTTAGCTATTATGGAAGGAAATTCCGATCTCGGTACATCATTAACCTGTGATTCATGCAATTTATGGTATCGTGCATTCTGTGTGGGATCTGATAGTGAATGTACGTCTGTCAGTACATGATTCTGCCTCTGATGTGTAGTAGAAATTCCATTGTGGTGTCAACCATGGACTGTAATGCAGTCAATAGTAACAGTAAACTGCTAAAAGATTTCTTTTCAGGAAAAGTTTCTGTGTCTGTTGCTGATACAGGAGAGACAGCTGTTGTTGTCTCAATAGTTGATAGAGCAAAATTGGTTCCAGCAAAAAGGAAAGTCTATTATCTTTTGATATTGGTGGGGATCAAATGAATGATCACCAAACTGGAAGATTTGCAGCTTAATCAGGGGAATTGGGATGACTAATCTACATCATCATCTTTATCTTCTGCTTATTTCTATCTTTATATTTTTTGCTTGGACTGTAATATTACTGGTGTTATACCAGGTACATTTGCCTTAACCTTGATTGATATGATTTAGGGTCTAATTGAGATTAAACTGGCATAGATAGAAGTAGATCATAGATCCCTAGAATCTAAAAACTGATATTGTTAAATCTGTTAGTAAAAAGACAATCAATATAGTTGATAGTAATCTAGACAATCAGTTCACAACATATCCAATAGATTACATATAAAAGATTAGCATCAGATATATCATGGTTTTCAAGTCTGGTTGTTTTAGTCAATAAAAACACCTTTTAATCGGTTAAATAAACTTAAACAACAGTTTTCATTACTGTTTTAATCGATTTAAAGTCGAAATAATCGATTTTTTTACTAAAATTTCATGTTTTCAAAATCTTAAATGTTTTAATCGATTAAACCTTTCTTTCAATCGATTAAAATCATTTGCCAAGAAAATTTTAACCGATTATGCTCTGTTTTTAATCGATTTTTATTCTGAAAAGAGGATTAAAGGCTTTAGTTAATGGCTGTTCCTATAACATGCTACTAAAGCGTGATTCCTTTATCTTTACACGTGTTAATTGTATTCATTACAAACGTGTTAATGGAGATAAGTTTGAATCAACTTTAATTGATTCTTTTCATGAGTGAAATATTGATTCACTTTTTATTTTCAAAAACTTGAGCACATTTCAAATCTTACATTTTTATTTCCCTTCTATACCCTATTTTTGATGATGTCAAAAGGGGAGAAATAGTTGCATCACTTTAAGATAAATTTAAGAGCAACAGTTTAGGGGAGAAATAAGTTTTAGGGGAGAAATAAAACATTATTACATTTTTATATTTCTCACCTAACCTCATTATCAAGTGACTTATTTTGCAGAGATTGTTTTTTCAAAATGGTGTTTGTCTTCATCAAATAGGGGGAGACTGAAAGTGATACTAGCAAAAATCTCATTGATTTGATGAAGTCAAAGATAAAGTCAAAGGTCAACTCTGCAACAGTCAAACAAGTCACTCAGAAGAATGGAGCTGAAGACTTAGTGTGTCTTAACAGAAAGCTTAGGTAAAACCACTTTACCTTTTTCCACTGCATGAAGCTCCTTCACTCAATTTGCAAAATGCCTCAAAAATAGTTTTAAACAAATCAAACAAAAGCATTTTGACAAAGAACTTTCTTAACAATGTTTTTAAATGATATAGTTTTAAAAGAAACAATTAAAATCACTTAGAATGCGTAAAGAAGTGTTTTTACAGTATTTTAATCGATACAAACTTCTTTTAATCGATTAAAACCCTTTATGACCGATTAGAATTCGAATATGACAGGTCAGAATGAAATATAATCGATCAGACTATAAAAATGAGCGATCAGATTTATTTTAATCGATTTAAACACGTTTCAATCGATTAAAACCACTTTGGAAGTCAGGATGATCGATCAGAATGAAATTATGACCGATCAGAGTTGATTATGATCGATCAGAATTGAATTATGACCGATCAGACTTATTTCAATCGATTAAAACGAATTTCAATCGGTTAAAATAACTTGAAAATTTTTGTACAGAGTTTCAATCGATTAAAACGCATCTCAATCGATTAAAATAACTTGGAAAATCTTTGTACAGAGTTTCAATCGATTAAAATGCGTTTCAACCGATTAAAACAACTTAGAAAATTTATGTGCAGATTTTCAATTGATTAAAACTTCTTTGTATCAGTTAAAATAACTTGAAAAGTTTTATAAGAAAGTTTTAAAGCAAATCAATCGATTAAAACGTGAATCAATCGATTGAATCACACTTAGAAAATGTTTGTAAAATGTTTTAACTGATAAAAACGTGGTCGTATCAACTAAAACAATTCTGTTAAAGAAACAAGAACGCATTAATGGGTTGAAAGGACTTTTAACAGATTATAACGGCTATTTCAACAGATTAAAACAAACTTTCAACAGATTAATTAATGCAGCAGATTTGAAAATTCTCTTTAAAAACAGTTTTGCTTGAAACTTTTAAAGTGAGATTGAACATCAGTTTTTAAACATCCAAAGCAATCAATTCAAGCAACTGTTAAGCATCCTTTTCCAAGAAAGATTCGTAACTGCTTTGTGAACTTCTTTTTGAAATCTTTCTTGAGGCATATTGCATTCTGTGAAGAAGAAACTTACTGTGGATTAGAGTAATCCGGTTTGAGCTTTCTAAGTCTCTTCTTTGTAAATTCTTTTTCATTACTTTGTATTGTGTTGTACCTGGAATTTGGGTACAAGTTTTCTGCAGCTGGTAGGTGGTTGTAGAAGTTTCCAAGAACTGGAATTTGGTTCTTGGTGGAGAGGTTGAGTACAGGAACTGGAATTTGGTTCTTGTACTGTTTGGTGCCTGGAATTTGGGCACTGGTTTCTCTGCAACTGGAATTTGGTTGTAGAGGTTTTCAAGAACTGGAATTTGGTTCTTGGTGAAAGGTTTGGTGCCTGGAATTTGGGTACTGGGTTCTCTGCGGCTGGAATTTGGTTGCAGAGGTTTCCAAGAACTGGAATTTGGTTCTTGGTGGAAAGGTTAAAGTCAGGAACTGGAAATTGGTTCTGGTGTTAGAGTAGGTGTAAGATTGTTGAGTCTGTAAAACATCTATTCTAGTGGAACCCAGCTGGAATTTGGCTGGAGACTGGACGTAGCCCTGGTATTGGGTGAACCAGTATAAAATTACCGGTGAAATCTTTCCTAACCTTTCTCTCTTTAATTTCAGTTGCTGCGCTTGTATTGTTTAATTGCTTTGTGATTCGTGAATTGATTAGTAAACTTAATTTTCGAATTAGATAATCTGTTTATTGCGAAAAACTTTCAAAAATCAATTCACCCCCCCTCTTGATTTAAAACTACTTTTCTAACAATATCAAGTCTGGAAGAATGGGAAAACCAGAATTACTACTTTCAATATGATTTCGTTTAGGTTCAAATGTCATGTCTGGAAGAATGGGAAAACCAGAATCACTACTTTCCTTATCTTCCCTGAAACTCTCCCCTTGAAGATAAGGTTGATGGAAATAGCCCTCTTGTTCATTGAAGGTAACATCCCTAGACACAAAGAATTTTTTGGATGGGGGGTGGTAGCATTTATACCCTTTTTGAGTGGGTGAGTAACCAACAAAGACACACTTTAAGGCTCTAGGATCAAGTTTTCCCCTGTCTGTACTATGAATATGGACATATGAGATGCACCCAAAAACTCTTGGTTTAAGATTATTTGTAGTAGACAAGTTTGGATAGAAAGACGACAAAACTTCCATAGGGCTTTTTGATCCTAAGACTCTAGAGGGTAGTCTATTGATAAGGTATGTTGCTGTAAGGACAGCTTCCCCCCAGAAATTTTTTGGGACACTTTTTTGGAACAACAATGCCCGAGTCTGATTTAATAGATGTCCATTTTTCCTCTCTGCGACCCCATTCTGTTGTGGTGTTTTGACACAAGAGGACTCATGAATTATACCTTCTTTTTGACAAAAAGAATTAAGGACATGATTGAAGTAATCTTTGGCATTATCTGACCTAAGCCTCTTAATATTAACACCAAACTGATTTTTTATCATGGAGTGGAAGTTTAGGAAGACAGAACTGACTTCTGATTTTTGTTTAAGTAGGAAAACCCAAGTGACCCTTGTACAGTCATCTATAAAGGTGACAAACCATCGAGTACCAGACACATTTGGAATATTAGAAGGTCCCCATACATCAGTATGAACAAGATAAAAAGGGAAATTGCTAATTCTATTACTTATTGGAAAAGATATACGTTTGTGCTTAGCAAGTTCACACACCTCACAATGAAGACTCTCAACATCTAACTTGGTAAACAGAGAGGGAAATATAATTTTGATCACTCCAAAAGAGGGATGTCCCAACCGACAATGATAAAGCATGATTTTTTCTCTGTTGGTCATCAAGGATTCAGATATGAAGGAGTGAGAGATTCTATTCTTGCTGGGCAGACTTGGATCTTCGAGATAATAAAGGCCATTCCATTCTCTAGCATGTCCAATCATCCTCCCCGAATCCTTATCCTGAAATACACAATGATCGTTGGAAAAAACAACTTTACATGACAAATCCTTTATAAGTTTTTGTATAGACACTAGGTTCGTGGACAACTTTGGGACATGGAGAACGTCTTTTAAGGTTATTAAAGGATTGATTTGGATATTTCCTTGACCAGCTGCAGTTATAAGGGTTCCATCTGCTGTGGCAATTTTCTTGTTGCTGGGACATGGGGAATATGTGGAGAAGTGTTTGGCTAATGGTGTCATGTGATCTGTGGCTCCAGAGTCCAATATCCAATAATGGTTAAAAGGCGTATCTGAGACATTTAATCCAAAAGAAGGTGGAAACTTACCTGAGTATGCCAAAGAACACATACCTGTAGGTTTTTCCAGCTTACTAAGAATGGTTTTCACCCTTTCTATCTCCTCTTCCCTTGACATTATAGCAAAAAGGTGCGATGCAACAACAATGCAGGCTGTCGTCTTAGGATTATGAAAAATGCAGCAGCAATGCAGGCTGTCGTCTTAGGATTAAGAAAAATGCAGCAGCAATGTAGGCTGCCGTCTTAGGGTTAAGAAAAATGCAGCAGCAATGCAGGCTGCCGTCTTAGGGTTACAAAATATGCAGCAGCAATGCAGGCTGCCGTCTTAGGGTTTATCGAGCGCAGACAGAGCTTCCTAGATCGGAAGCTCTGATACCATCTGAGAAAAATAGATTAACTGAAATATGATTTTTTATTATATCAATACAAAGAGATGATATAAGATATATACAAGAGACCTAAACTATTTTAGGAAATATAATAACTCTATTTTATGCTAGGATCCCTTGATTTATGGGATTGTTCCTAATTATTCAAATCTGTACAGATTACAAGGAAATATACAAATTTCCTTATTTATTCTTTCCTAAAATACTATTTGATTTCTCACAAACCCTAAACCCAAGACATCATGCCCTTATTGTTATGATCTATGCATTTAGTTTACATCTCATCCTTTAGACCACATATTATAACTGAAGCTTACAAACATCAGCTGAACACACTAACTTACCAATCACTCACCTATCTAGGAAATCTGTACATTTATATGTGTGTGTGTATACATCTTCACTGCTATGTACATCAGTGATATATGCATATGAGATCTTTTTCAAGGTATTTTCTTAGATTTAGGAAAGAAACAGAGAGAGACCAACAATTAGGATAAAACCTGAAGACATTAGTGAAATACATAAAGTATGAGATATTAAAACATTTTGCCTCTGAAAACAAGAACATAAGTTGAACATAGAATGTGGAAAACATTTTGCCTCTGATAATTTATCCATGCCAAGGTAGTGTAAAATGAGTTGTGTGGTTGAACCATTCACTATAAGTGTTAAAAACACAGTTCCACCAGTGAAGAAAACAAACTGCACAATCAAAAAACAATGGAGTCAGTTCATAAAGACAATTAAGATATCAAGGATTTCTAGGTTTCAATGACCTTGCAAAATCTTAGAAGAGTCATGCATTTGAAACTTACAAGTGTTACATTAAATCATAAATTGAAAAACATACCAGTGTTCCTGTCTCTGGAGTCAATTCAATTGATTTGCCACTTGAACGCTAAACCAACCAAAAATTTAATAATTAAACAATTTAACTACAAAAATATGGACATGAATGTAATGATAGCCTCGTATGAGCACACTTTTTTCCTTGATGCATACGTTATTAAGGAACACGATTGCTGTGGAAGTTCTGGAGAATAGATAGATAAAGCAATATATGTCGTATCCTTTGGTCAGTATTTAATTATGATGAACCATTAAATACAAAATGTCATGTTGAAACGCATTTTTTAAGACATTAATTCCAAGATACGATCATATGCGTTTGAACTTGCATCAATACGCAAGTAAAGATAGGAAAAGAAAAGGAATGAAAATACAAAAGGTTTAATTGAAGTTATATCCCTATAGGAAACATAAATGTGAGATTTTGGTTTTAGGTTTAATTGTCTGTCACCATGTGCATTTTGTTTTGTTAAAGGAGTTAACTTATTGACATATAATAACAGTTATGTGGAATAGGAATATCCTTCTCTCTTTTCAAGTTCCCTTAAAATAAAAGTTCTTCCTTTCATCAGAAAGTATCCAAAATTACCTATCCCCACTAGTAAACAATGATAAGTACTTATAATAGGGAGCTCTGTAAATATGCATCCTTAGTCAATGAATACATGCCTTAACTGATAATGAAAGTGCCAAGGCAACTGCCCCTCGCAATCCTGACCAGATGAGAATAATAGCTCCTTTCCAATCCAAACCATATCCAAAATATCTTAGAAAGGGAAATAATGCTCCAACTACAATGCATCGAGACACTTGAACATATGCATAGAGAAGCAATAGGTGGGTCCATGATGCTCCTAAAACAGACCCAATAACTTGTAGTCACTCGTTTTGACATAACAAAGATGAGTATGAACAAGAGCTCCATGCACAGCAACATTAAGAAGATAGAAAGAGCAATGCAAGACATAGTACATACATATGTGATTTAAATATTTAAAGAAATTCTAGGCTCTATGGACTTGTCAAATCCCCCCGCTAACTTGGAAATACAGCTTTATCCAGCATAATTAAGATTCATCAGCACATTCAGACAAGATTGCAGTAAAACTCCCATTTATTAACATTTTTTTCATGTATTTGCACTCATTATACTTCATGGTACACATTTGCCCAATAGAACATAAAACTAACAATATAATCCATAGCATAGTGAAAAGAAGAAAAAAAACAAGAATATACGAAGTGATTCTTCAAGTAATACTACCATAATAGAAAACAGTGTTGTCACCAAGTATTCCTTCAGCTATAACAACTCCACTACAAAAAAAATGATGTGAAAATATTAATGGAATTGATATACTAGTGAGAATGTCCTACATTTATTAAACCACGGAAACATTTTCGGTTTTCAATACAAAACAATTAAAAGCTTGTTTCACAAGTTATATCAATAGTCTATGATTTAAGATTCCGACCAAGCCCGTACCTCAAAATGAATATTAAGGTATTAGCAATATAAGCAATCATTTCCCTGGAGAAAAGTAAATAAATGATTAAAACACAATTGCATTTGACTACAAAATAAAAATACAGAAAATAAGAAGATTTCATATGACAAATATAAGGTGTGACCTTGCTGCAGCAAGGTTTATAGTGATTAACTATGTTAGAGATATGCTTTTGTAAAGTCTTTATTCTTTTAATTTTTGAACAGTTGTTTGTTATTTGATAGTGTTGAAAGTCCCACATCGCCTACCTCATATCATTTGGTATGGTTTAAATACATGTTAGGCTACTCCACATATTGCCAATTGGTTTTATGTTGGAACCTTAACATGGTATCAGAGCCAAAGCCTAACATCTTTCCGGTTATTGTCATGGGCCAAAAGTTGCCCTTTAGTTGGGTCAAAAGTACCCTTTGCCTGGTCCGGCGGGCTTCGTTGGAGGGGGTGTGTTGAAAGTCCCACATCGCCTACCTCATATCATTTGGTATGGTTTAAATACATGTTAGGCTACTCCACATATTGCCAATTGGTTTTATGTTAGAACCTTAACAGATAGGATTGAAACAGTGAGCAGTGATTGCAAAGGAGGAGAAAGGAAGAAAACACAGAAGAAGAGGAAGAGAGTAACACTGGAAGAGAGAAAGTTGGAACCCGACGGTGTTCAAATATGAGGAAAAGATTACAATTGTTTTTGTGTTTGTGCTATAACTTGCAATTCCTATTTATAGGAATTGGCAGCTAGGTACAACAAAAGAAACAACTAACTAACAGAGGTATAACAATGCTCCCTCCATGAGATAAACCTTGTCCTCAAGGTTTGAACGAGGGATAGCATTGTTTAAAATCATAAAAAAATTCCCAAGTGGCATCTTCAGGCAACAAATGTTTCCATTTGACCAGGATTTTCGTGACCGGCAAACCCCTTTTTTGACAGTGATTCTATCAATTCTCCATGCAATTGACAAGGCTTTGCGATCATCAGGCCCTCTGATGAAAACCATAATGATGTTCATGGTTGTTTTAGACAATGGCCTGAATCCACGGTTCACAAGGATCCCCACAGAACAAGGTGGTTCCTGCAACACATTCTTGTTTATGTCACCGAATGCATTGTTGGCTGTTTCCAACACACCTTCTGAGTTTAGTTCTTTGTGGAATGGAAGGAGAATTAGGCTTGCACGTTTCTCTTCTGTCACATTGTATATATCCTGATGGATTGTTTCATAGGTTGCAACAGTACCTGATGTGTCATCGTGTATGAGCCACCTTTCCTTCCGAGGTTTGTATATGTTACCCAACACTAGAATATCTGTACATTGTAACAGTTTCCAAGCTCTAATTATTGGTTGGGCTTCAAGGACAAAATCATCATGTATGAGCCACCTTCCCTTGTGAAATTGACAAACCATTGTTTGGCCAGCTGGAGGCGTCAGGCGTGTCTATTTTTGGTTCACCATACTCATTTTGTTTGACAGCAACATGAGAACCGGGTTTATGAAGGCTGCCAACAAGTGCAGCAAAAACTCTATCATCAGGTGTTAGACCCATTCTCAACATCTCGTCATACAACTTAAAAGCTTCATCTGCTCTCCCCTCCTTGGATAAACCACAAATAATTGCTGTATATGTCTTCACGCTTCCTCTTATTGTTAGAAAAGTAGTTTTAGATCAAGAGCGGGGGTGAATTGATCTTTGAAAGTTTTTCGCAAATAACAGATTATCTAATTCGAAAATTAAGTTTAAAGATCTGTTCTTGAATCACAAAGCAATCTATCAAAATAAACGCAACAACTGAATTTAAAGGAGAGAAAGGTTAAGAAAGATATCACCGGTATTTTATACTGGCTCACCCAATACCAGGGCTACGTCTAGTCTCCAGCCAAATTCCAGCTGGGTTCCACTAGATCAAATGTTTTACAGATTTACAATCTTACACTTAATCTACCACAAGAACCAAATTCCAGTTCCTGCACTCAACCTCTCACCAAGTTCTTGATAACCTCTACAACCAAATTCCAGCTGCAGAGAAAACAGTGCCCAAATTCCAGGCACCAACACCTAACCTTTCACCAAGAACCAAATTCCAGTTCTTGATAACCTCTACAACCAAATTCCAGCTGCAGAGAAACCAATGCCCAAATTCCAGGCACCAAACAATTCAAAAAGAATGTAAAGAAATGAAAAAGAAGAAACTAGAATGCTCAAACCAGTTTATGCAATTCTGCAGTGAGTTTCTTCTTCAAAGGAAAGCAAGTTGCCTCAAAAAAGATTTTCAAAGAACTTCTCAAAAACTGATGCGAATCTTTCTTGAAAAGAGTAATAAAGTTTGCTTGATTGATTGCTCAAGGATGTGTAAAAACTGATGTTCAAATGTGTGTTTAAAAAGTTCAAGCCAAACTGTTTTTATAGAAGATTTTCAAAACTGCTGGTTTAATTAATCTGTTAAAAGATTCTTTTAATCTGTTAAAAGTGCAGTTTAAATTTGTTAAAACTTCTTTTAATCCATTAATACGTTCTTGATTCTTTAACAAATTTGTTTTAACTGATACGACAACGTTTATATCAATTAGACAACGTTTATATCAATTAAAACAATTTATAAAAAATCCTCTAAGTTTATTTAATCGATTGTTTCGTGATTCAATCGATTGAAATACTGCAAAACTTTCTTATACAACTTTTCAAGTTATTTTAACTGTTAAAAATAAGTTTTAATCGATTAAAACGCTGTGTAGAAAATTTCTAAGTTGTTTTAATCGATTGAAAAGAGTTCTGATCGGTCATAAATGCATTCTGATCGATCATCCTGAACCCTTAAGTGGTTTTAATCGATTAAAACCTATTTTAATCGATTGGAAAGAGTTCTGATCGGTCATAACTCAATTCTGATCGATCATAACTGATTCTGATCGGTGATAATCGTATTCTGATCGATCATAATGAGCTCTAAGTGGATTTAATCGATTAAAATCAAGTTGTATCGATTAAAATACTGTAAAAACATTTCATTTAACATTTTAAGTAATTTTAATCGGTTATATCAAAGCTGTATCAGTTAAAGAACATGTTTAAGAAAGCTTTTGTCAAAATACTTTGTTTTTTATTGTTTAAAACATTTTCAGAGGCATTTTGCAAAAAGTTTTAAGTGAAGAAACCTCATGCAGTAGAAAGGATAAAATGATTATACCTAAGCATTCTGTAGACACACTAATCCTTCTACTCTTTTATCTTAATGACTTGTTGACCGCTGCAAAGTTGCTTTTGACTTCATCTTTGACTTCATCAAATCAATGAGATCTTTGCCAATGTATTTCAATAAGATCTTCATCACTTTCACTTATGCCCTTTACCAACATTTCATTGAAAAGCTTCAGAGCCTTATCTACCTTGCCAACTATACATTCCCCATGTATCAGTGATGTGTACGTAAATACATCTGGCATTATCCCCTTCTCTATCATTTTAGATTTTAACACATGAGCTTGCTTTACTTTTTCTTTCTTGCTATATGCATCTATTAGAGTATTATATGCAACAATATTAGGCACCACACCCTTTTTATCCATATTCCCTAAGAACCTCTCAGCTTCTGCAAAGTTTCCTTCCTTACAATATATCTCAATAAAAGTACCGCAAGTCACAACGTTTGGAGCCACTCCTTTCTCCACCATCAAATTTAGTGTTCTCTTGGCTTCTTCATACTTATGCAATTTACATAGCAAGTGTGCTGTATGTAAACACATCTGCTTAGATACATGTGTTTTCTGTTGTAGTGGGTTTTTTCGCTTGAGCGAGAGAGAAGCTATGATCGATTAGTTCAAATTATAATCGATTATAAATGTTTTCGCTTAAGCGATGGATGTCTCGCTTGAGCAATAATTGACCACGGTCCAACGCAGTTACCCCATCAATTCTCGCTCGCGCGAAGTAATAGGTCGCTTGAGCGAGATATGACCACAGGCTAAACGTCCAACGCAGTTAGCCACATAACGCAACTTTGGTCACCACGTATTTTAATCAGGTCTCGCTCAAGCGAAAATACCTGTCGCGTGAGCGAGAATTGACTGGAGATTATCCCTTTGTTACAGATTTTCTCGCTCAAGCGAGGAGTTTCTTCGCGTGAGCGATAATTGACCTGAGATTACCCCTTTGTTACAGATTTCCTCGCTCAAGCGAAGTGGTTCTTCGCTTGAGCGAAATTTGATTGCGCGATATAATCGATCATAATATAAAATAATCGATTATTTTAATACATGAACAGTAAAAAGTATTATTTGTGTAAATAATGTTCCAGATGTACTATTTTGGGAAATATTTTTAAAAATAGTATTTTCTATGAAAAAAAGTCTAACTATGAAACCATTATTAATGAAATATTTTTATCTTCACTGTATAAAAAAACTATAAAATATTAACAAAATTGATTTGATTCAATTTTATCATTCATCAAGTGTATAAAAAGTTCATTAAAAAAATAAATTATTTAACACAATTTCGTTTTCTAAAATTTTTAGAGGATTATTTTCCTTTTTCACTAACTATTTTTTATATTTATTATGACTTTATTTAAAATGATTTAAGTTTATGTACAAGGAGTAAGTTTTTTATTTGGTCTTATAATTATTTTTCTTTTTTTTATAAAGTTAAAAAATATCACATATTATCTATCATAGTATATGATATTAATTAACTATTTATATGTTGATCGAAAAATTAAATTATTATTTTAAGTGATTCTATATTAATGCTCTACATGTGTCACTTAAAATTTATAAAATAAATATTATTTATTTACAATAAAATTAGAGATTAAAGATAACGATTTAAAATTTTTGCTGGATGGACTAAAATCGAAGATCACATATTTGATACGGACGCAAAGAGTGATTTCTAATTTTATAGAATAAAAAACAAAAATTTTATAATGACCGAAAATCAAACTAATTTACAATAACTATAAATATATTTAAACCAATTTTTCTCTTTAAGTTTTTTTTTTATCAAACTCTTATTTATATCATATGTGTAAATCATTGATAATATATAATTTATTTATTATGACAAAACTTATTGATATAAAGGATTGTATTTTTTTTAAATATTTATTGTAATTTATTTAAATTTTGAGCTTAAATTAAAATTATGGCATGATTTAAAGTAACAAAGCGAAGTAAAAAGTGTTGCCCGAGAACCAATTCTTATGCACGGAATGTGTTCGCCAATTTGTGTGCTGAAGAAGCTGCATCATCAACCCCTTCTCTGTTTTTGGTGGAGGAGCAGAGTGCAGAATCATTCTTCTCTGTTACCATCTAACAAATTCTCAATCCCTCCCTCCTAATTTTCACATATTTTTCAATGTGTTCTCATTCCCACAAGACCCTTTCGAGGTTCCTCACCAACTTCACCTCCTTCCCCTTGAACCCCCAACATCTCCAACTCGCTCATAACATAACCCAAAACCTTCTCAACTCCACCCATTTCAAACCCCACTCTGCGATCCCCTGCATCGCGCCTCACGTCACTTACCATGTTCTCTCCGACCCCTCTCTCTCTCCTCGCTCCTGCTTATCCTTCTTCCACTTCCTTAAAACACAAAACCCCAAAAAACCAGACCTTAAGGCCCACCTGATCCTCCTCTATAGACTCTTTTCAGCCCAAAAATTTGCATCAATGAGAACCCTTTTGAATTCCCTTGTCACTAACGTGGAAATCAAACACCCTGTTGCGGGTCTTGTTTCTTTAGTTGATGAATGTGAATGGGAAAGTAAAAGTGAAATTGAGTCCAATTTTGTTGAGAAACTGTGTGACATGTTGTTCAGGGTGTGTGCTGATAACAAGATGTTTAGAGAGGCTATTGGGGTGTTTGAATATGTAATGGCAAAGGGTTTGGTGATAGATGGTAGGTCTTGCTTTGTGCTTTTGCTTGCCTTGAAGAGATGTAATGATGTGGAGTTCTGTGTGAGGTTCTTTCGTCAGATGGTGGAGTCTGGCCGCGTTAATATCGGGGTTCAGTCTTTGACTCTTGTGGTTGATGTGCTGTCTAGGAGAGGGCAGGTCGAGAGGGCTAAGAAGTTGATGGAGGAGATGGCTGAGAAAGGCATTGTGAGGCCGACGGTTTTTACTTATAATACATTGTTGAATGCTTGTGTCGTGAGGAAGGATCGAAGGGGGGTGGATGAGATTCTGGGGTTGATGGAGAGCGAGGGAGTGCAGCCTTGTTTGACGACGTATACTATTTTGATTGAGGGATATGGGAATTCTGGGAGAATTGGGGAGGCTGAGAAGGTGTTTGAGGAAATGCGTGATAGGAATGTGGAGATGGATGTCTATGTCTACACGTCAATGATAAGTTGGAACTGTAGGGCGCGAAATATTAAAAGGGCCTTGGCTTTGTTTGATGAGATGATTTGGAAAGGCATTGCTCCAAATACTCATACTTTCGGTGCGATGATTAGCGGTGTTTGCAAGGTGGGGCAAATGGAGGCTGCAGAAATCTTATTGGATGAGATGCAGATTAAGGGGATTGATCTAAATGTGGTGATATTTAACACGATGATGGATGGGTATTGTAAAAGAGGGATGATGGATGAAGCTTTCAGACTTCAAGTTATCATGGAAAGAAAAGGGTTTGAAGCAGATGTGTTTACATACAGCACACTTGCTAGTGGGCTATGTAAATTGCATAAGTATGAAGAAGCCAAGAGAACACTAAATTTGATGGTGGAGAAAGGAGTGGCTCCGAACGTTGTGACTTGCGCTACTTTTATTGAGATATATTGTAAGGAAGGAAACTTTGCAGAAGCTGAGAGGTTCTTAGGGAATATGGATAAAAAGGGTGTGGTGCCTAATATTGTTGCATATAATACTCTAATAGATGCATATAGCAGGAAAGAAAAAGTAAAGCAAGCTCATGTGTTAAAATCTAAAATGATAGAGAAGGAGATAATGCCAGATGTATTTACATACACATCACTGATACATGGGGAATGTATAGTTGGCAAGGTAGATGAGGCTCTGAAGCTTTTCAATGAAATGTTGGTAAAGGGCATAAGAGGAAGCGTGAAGACATATACAGCAATTATTTGTGGTTTATCCAAGGAGGGGAGAGCAGATGAAGCTTTTAAGTTGTATGACGAGATGTTGAGAATGGGTCTAACACCTGATGATAGAGTTTTTGCTGCACTTGTTGGCAGCCTTCATAAACCCGGTTCTCATGTTGCTGTCAAACAAAATGAGTATGGTGAACCAAAAATAGACACGCCTGACACCTCCAGCTGGCCAAACAATGGTTTGTCAATTTCACAAGGGAAGGTGGCTCATACATGATGATTTTGTCCTTGAAGCCCAACCAATAATTAGAGCTTGGAAACTGTTACAATGTACAAATATTCTAGTGTTGGGTAACATATACAAACCTCGGAAGGAAAGGTGGCTCATACATGATGACACATCAGGTACTGTTGCAACCTATGAAACAATCCATCAGGATATATACAATGTGACAGAAGAGAAACGTGCAAGCCTAATTCTCCTTCCATTCCACAAAGAACTAAACTCAGAAGGTGTGTTGGAAACAGCCAACAATGCATTCGGTGACATAAACAAGAATGTGTTGCAGGAACCACCTTGTTCTGTGGGGATCCTTGTGAACCGTGGATTCAGGCCATTGTCTAAAACAACCATGAACATCATTATGGTTTTCATCAGAGGGCCTGATGATCGCAAAGCCTTGTCAATTGCATGGAGAATTGATAGAATCACTGTCAAAAAAGGGGTTTGCCGGTCACGAAAATCCTGGTCAAATGGAAACATTTGTTGCCTGAAGATGCCACTTGGGAATTTTTTTATGATTTTAAACAATGCTATCCCTCGTTCAAACCTTGAGGACAAGGTTTATCTCATGGAGGGAGCATTGTTATACCTCTGTTAGTTAGTTGTTTCTTTTGTTGTACCTAGCTGCCAATTCCTATAAATAGGAATTGCAAGTTATAGCACAAACACAAAAACAATTGTAATCTTTTCCTCATATTTGAACACCGTCGGGTTCCAACTTTCTCTCTTCCAGTGTTACTCTCTTCCTCTTCTTCTGTGTTTTCTTCCTTTCTCCTCCTTTGCAATCACTGCTCACTGTTTCAATCCTATCAAATAACAAACAACTGTTCAAAAATTAAAAGAATAAAGACTTTACAAAAGCATATCTCTAACATAGTTAATCACTATAAACCTTGCTGCAGCAAGGTCACACCTTATATTTGTCATATGAAATCTTCTTATTTTCTGTATTTTTATTTTGTAGTCAAATGCAATTGTGTTTTAATCATTTATTTACTTTTCTCCAGGGAAATGATTGCTTATATTGCTAATACCTTAATATTCATTTTGAGGTACGGGCTTGGTCGGAATCTTAAATCATAGACTATTGATATAACTTGTGAAACAAGCTTTTAATTGTTTTGTATTGAAAACCGAAAATGTTTCCGTGGTTTAATAAATGTAGGACATTCTCACTAGTATATCAATTCCATTAATATTTTCACATCATTTTTTTTGTAGTGGAGTTGTTATAGCTGAAGGAATACTTGGTGACAACACTGTTTTCTATTATGGTAGTATTACTTGAAGAATCACTTCGTATATTCTTGTTTTTTTCTTCTTTTCACTATGCTATGGATTATATTGTTAGTTTTATGTTCTATTGGGCAAATGTGTACCATGAAGTATAATGAGTGCAAATACATGAAAAAAATGTTAATAAATGGGAGTTTTACTGCAATCTTGTCTGAATGTGCTGATGAATCTTAATTATGCTGGATAAAGCTGTATTTCCAAGTTAGCGGGGGGATTTGACAAGTCCATAGAGCCTAGAATTTCTTTAAATATTTAAATCACATATGTATGTACTATGTCTTGCATTGCTCTTTCTATCTTCTTAATGTTGCTGTGCATGGAGCTCTTGTTCATACTCATCTTTGTTATGTCAAAACGAGTGACTACAAGTTATTGGGTCTGTTTTAGGAGCATCATGGACCCACCTATTGCTTCTCTATGCATATGTTCAAGTGTCTCGATGCATTGTAGTTGGAGCATTATTTCCCTTTCTAAGATATTTTGGATATGGTTTGGATTGGAAAGGAGCTATTATTCTCATCTGGTCAGGATTGCGAGGGGCAGTTGCCTTGGCACTTTCATTATCAGTTAAGGCATGTATTCATTGACTAAGGATGCATATTTACAGAGCTCCCTATTATAAGTACTTATCATTGTTTACTAGTGGGGATAGGTAATTTTGGATACTTTCTGATGAAAGGAAGAACTTTTATTTTAAGGGAACTTGAAAAGAGAGAAGGATATTCCTATTCCACATAACTGTTATTATATGTCAATAAGTTAACTCCTTTAACAAAACAAAATGCACATGGTGACAGACAATTAAACCTAAAACCAAAATCTCACATTTATGTTTCCTATAGGGATATAACTTCAATTAAACCTTTTGTATTTTCATTCCTTTTCTTTTCCTATCTTTACTTGCGTATTGATGCAAGTTCAAACGCATATGATCGTATCTTGGAATTAATGTCTTAAAAAAATGCGTTTCAACATGACATTTTGTATTTAATGGTTCATCATAATTAAATACTGACCAAAGGATACGACATATATTGCTTTATCTATCTATTCTCCAGAACTTCCACAGCAATCGTGTTCCTTAATAACGTATGCATCAAGGAAAAAAGTGTGCTCATACGAGGCTATCATTACATTCATGTCCATATTTTTGTAGTTAAATTGTTTAATTATTAAATTTTTGGTTGGTTTAGCGTTCAAGTGGCAAATCAATTGAATTGACTCCAGAGACAGGAACACTGGTATGTTTTTCAATTTATGATTTAATGTAACACTTGTAAGTTTCAAATGCATGACTCTTCTAAGATTTTGCAAGGTCATTGAAACCTAGAAATCCTTGATATCTTAATTGTCTTTATGAACTGACTCCATTGTTTTTTGATTGTGCAGTTTGTTTTCTTCACTGGTGGAACTGTGTTTTTAACACTTATAGTGAATGGTTCAACCACACAACTCATTTTACACTACCTTGGCATGGATAAATTATCAGAGGCAAAATGTTTTCCACATTCTATGTTCAACTTATGTTCTTGTTTTCAGAGGCAAAATGTTTTAATATCTCATACTTTATGTATTTCACTAATGTCTTCAGGTTTTCCTTTCCTCGCACATCCCGCACTGTTCATAGTGTTCCTTTTAGTTTATTAGATGATTTAGAGGCATTAGACAATTATAATTGGGGAAATGTTGTTCATGGTTTATTAGTTAATAGTTTGCATCGTGCTAGTACAAAGTTAAACGAGCAAAAGAATGCTTCTCAATTGTACGTTGCTGGTTGTTTGGCTGTCTTACAGGTAACTTTCTTACAAATGATTGATTTATTAGTTGGTATGAAATTATTGTGACTGATGACATTGTATTATGTCGCTGTTGGAAACAAAGTCATCGAGGACCACAGGAGAACTTAAGGTTACAAAGGAGGACTTGCCAATTCAACCAAACATGTTAGCATGTTATTATAGTTGAAATTTTGTTTGCAAAATGTTGTATGTAATGTGTGTAATAACTACATTCAATTGTGCAGGTATGATTGTGGATTGTTTGTTTTAAAATATATGGAGTTGTGGGATGGTGTGAGCAAAGTGAATGGGAAAAACATGCCTCATTACACATCGGTAAACATTAAAGTCATTGTATTATTGTTTTGTTTTTTATTACTATGAATATAATTTATTATGACATTCTTCATATTGTACAGGAGCAAGTTCAGAAATTTCGAGAAGAATATGTATGCAGATGGGTACTTCATCCTCAAAATCTTCATCAACAAGTCATGGTTATTGAATCAGGAGTTAACATCCTCATCTAGGAATAGAAATGTAGATATTGTATTTGATTATTTGTTCATTTTCATTGATGAATGTTGTACAGTTTATTCATATGTAATATAACTGTTAAGTTGGTTATGGATCATTTAAATGTTAAATATTATGACATTAACAAGTGGCTGATTTTTGGACCATGGTTACTATATTTTGTATCATTTTTTTTTATTTTGACAATTACATTATTGATTGGGTTTTACCGTCCGAGTTGCACAATATCCCTATTCAGATGATGCAGACTATCTCCATGTAACAGAGAGTGTATATTGAGAACCACAGTGGTACAAAATACATTTAATTACTACCAGATTTATATTTTACGAACATATGAAGATGAAGATATCAGATAACTTCATGCTTAATAGTTGTAAAGAATGCGCTTAACAAAAAACAGATTGAAATTTGCATGTCACGTCTCATTCAAGTTCAGCCTTGGCCACAGACGAAATGTCCTATGCAGTTAGCCACATACTGTAACATGGATAACCACATATTTGAATCACTTGCCGGTTGACCGAGAATAACGTCGCTTGAGCGAGAAACAACCCGAAAGTCCCTATTTTTTGCAAGGGTACTTCGCTCAAGCGATTCTTTTATCGCTGGAGCGAGTAATGGCCGTAGACGAAACGTCCAACGCTTGAGCGAGTGTAGACAATGACGAAAACGCAGTTAGCCAAATAATATAACTTGGTTCACCACATATTAGAATCACTTTTCGCTCAAGCGCTCATAACGTCGCTTGAGCGAGACGAAACCCGAGGGTCCCCATTGGTTAAGGTTCCATCGCTCAAGCGATGTCATACTCGCTTGAGCGACTAGTGAACCTCAACCACAGACCTAAGATAGCGGTTAACAAGAACCGCTTTTACAAATATATATTAGATAGCGGTTAGCAATAAACCGCTGTCTAATGTATGTGTTATAATAGCGGTTTTTTTATAACCGCTCCCTTATATCATACTTGAAAAGAGCGGATGACCCTTCAATGGTATAATAAATGTAGTTTAGATAGCGGTTGTCCAAATAACCGCTATCTTAAGATATATATGTCAAAGTGATCGACTATAATTTCATAATAATCGATCATAATTTTCGATAACCGATTACAATTGATAATGATCGATTATAGTTGGAGAACATCGATCATAGTTTGTGCTAAGCGATTATAGTTTTACATAATTTCGCTCTGCATCTCTCTCGCCGGCGCACGCAAAAGAAACGCTCTGCATCATCAACATAGGTTAAAAATAATTGAAAAACTCTCTTGGTCCAGAGCCCAGTAGCTGGGGCTCAAGGTCAGGCCCAATATAATCCCCAAGCTTGCGCACACCAAGTATTTGATTACTTTCCTTCGTTGTTTCTGAGAGGAACTAACTAACTTGTCACCGCGATGAGGATCTACGAAGAGTTGAGAGAGATAGTGAAGATTCAGAAGTTCCGAAGATTTGTGTCGTATACTGGGTTCTACTGCTTCGCGACGCTCATAAGCTACGCTTACGTCAGCAATACGACAAGGGCTGGTTACTCTAGAGCCGATCAATTCTATGCGTCGTACCCCGCTGGTACCGAGCTTTTAACGGACACTACCAAGGTATTTTCTTTCGCATAATGTAATCAATCTGAAAATTAGAGCATGTTGTTTTTACCAAAAGTGTGATTTTGGTGTTCGAAATTTGTTTCAGTTGTACAAAGCTGCACTTGGAAACTGCTTCGAAGTTGAAGAGTGGGGTCCGTTTGAGTACTGCATCATGGCGAAACACTTCGAGCGTCAAGGGAAGTCGCCATATGCTTATCATGCGGTATGATGATCACATGCATGCATATGATGCCGAAGGGCGTATTATGAATTGCTTTAACTTTTGCATGAATGCTACTGCAAAGAAGAAGATTCTTATTGAATTGGGGATTTGCGTTTTCAGCGACACTTTGGGGGATACTATTGGATAGGATTATTCTTCTCCCTTTGGGTGGTGGACAGGGGATTGATTTGTGAATTGTGAGTGACATATTGTGGTCTTCTCTGGAATGACAGAGAGGTCTGCGAGAGGAATGTGTTTGAAAAATTGCATAAAACTGGTTTCTGAAATGATAATTTCTGTAGAATATTAGATTTTTTTTTGCTGTGTTTGATTTATTTCCCGACTTTTCTTTTAGTGTCTAAGGAAGATCCTGAATTAAAAAAAAAAAGTCGCTGATGACAGTTTTGACAGCCACATAGAGGTTTTTGGAGTTTTTTTACCACAATTGCCAATGCTTTTGTTTGCATTTGCAATTTCCCACAATATCAAGAATTGCAATTTGATTGCAACTAAGACCATGGTTAAGGACAAATCTAGATTCCAGATATGGAGGATGATAAACATGATTTCCTTGTATTTCTCACAGCACCTGAGACTAGTTTAAAACTGAAGTAGAACGCCCCGGATTATGACTTTTTCAGTCAAAGTAGACAGACCTTCATTTGGTCGGAGGAGTTTCTATGTTCATTTGTATAACCAAGCAATAGCAGATATGGCAGAACTGTATTTTTCATTTTAATTGCTGTTGCTGAAAGCTATGACCAATTACTTTATCAAAACCCAATAGAATACTCTTATTTTATTTTTTGGATAAAATCTTATAGCATAATTTCAACCATGCTTCTATGTTTGTTGAATTTTGTTACCGTCATCCATTTTTTTTATCTCTACAGTTTTTATAGAACTAACAAAAAGTTATGACGTCTGTGGCTTCTTACAGCAATACATGGCACACCTCCTTTCTCTTGGACAACTTGATGGAAGTGGCTGATGGGAGTTATTAACATACAAACTATGGTGAAGTATGACGGAGTAGAAACTTTTACAATATATGAAGACTTGTAAAGTCGAAAGAGAAAACCTGATATTCAAATACTCGGCTTTCTTCCTGCTCTTCGATATTCATATCCCAGTCAGTCTCAAGTGTTTCGGATTATGTTGTTTACATTACAAATTGTCTAATTCTATCCTACTTTAAGATGATTTTAAGAAATCCTGACATTGAGCACAATTTTGCAAAGAAATAGTCCGCTTGTTTCTCAAGAAGAGATGGGAAACATGCTCAATATCATTTGATTGAATAATTGACCCAGTCCCTTGTTGTTTAAAGAAACCCTCCACTTCCTTTGGTATTTTTTCACGAAAAGCAAAATGGTTTCATTATGTTTGAAGGTCATGAAATTTGTAGTAACTTTGATTTTGCTCCCCAAATTTAAAAAACCTGTTTCTCAAAACTGAAAATGTATGATTTTAGTCCATAGACACTAAAACTAGTTTTAATATGTAAAGTTTAAACCTTAACCCTAAATCTTAAATTTAAAAAAATTCATTTTTAATCTCTCAAACTTAGTATTTAGACTTTTTTTCATAAATAATACTATTTTTAAAAATATTTCCCAAAATAGCACATCCGGAACATTATTTACACAACTAGCATTTTTTACTCGTTCACGTATTAAAATAATCAATTATTTTATATTATGATCGATTATTTCGCACAATCAACTCTCGCTCAAGCGAAGAAAAGCCTTCGCTTGAGCGAGTAAATCTGTAACAAAGGGGTAATCTCCGGTCAATTATCGCTCAAGCGATGGGTATTTTCGCTTGAGCGAGAAGTGATTAAAATATGTGGTGACATAAGTTGCATTATGTGGCTAACTGCATTGGACGTTTAGCCAGGGTCAATTTTCGCTCAAGCGATGATTTACTTCGCACGAGCGAGAATTGATTGGGTAACTGCGTTGGACCGTGGTCAATTCTCGCTCACGCGAGACATCCATCGCTTGAGCGAAAAAATTTATAATCGATTATGATTTGAACTAATCGATCATAATTTCTCTCTCGCTCAAACGAAGAAACTCACTACAACAGAAAACACATGTAATAGCGGTTCCATGTTAATTACTATCTAAAATATACTTTTAGATAGCGGTTAACGTGGAACCGCTATTATATATGTGTTACTTTTAATAGTTCTAGAACCACTATCTAAAATCTCGGGTCAAGTCTCGCGCAAGCGACGGGTACTTTCGCTTGAGCGAGAAGTGATTGAAATATGTGGTGACCCAAGTTGCATTATGTGGCTAACTACGTTGGACGTTTAGCCCATGGTCAATTCTCGCTCAAGCTATTTACAATGCTGAGTCACCCACCCAAGTCAGGATTCCCATGTCTTTCTGATGCACACAAGTAAAGAATTCAATGCTGAGTTACCCACCTAAGTTAGGATTCCAATCTCGGATTCCCTGCATTGGGTTAGACAAAAGCAGAAGAATCCAAACATATTTAAAGAGATGTTGACCCACCCACTTTGCTTGGGTTTTGTGTGCGTCAGAAACCATGTGAGAGAGCATTGGATTCAAACCAATGGACTTCATTATAAATAGACCACTTTCATTCTTTGAAGTTCTCACATTGCACACTCCTAAATCTCTGAAGCTATTTGCATTATTTCTTCTTCATACCCCAACACACACTCACCAGAAATTTCACCCTTACCCTACCAAGTTTTCCCAAACACTGACCCAGAAATACCCACACATAATGACTACATCCCTTTTACCGAACTTCTAAGTGGGTCTTCCACGAACATCAACGAAGATCTACCCACACAAGAGAACAAAATTGTTGGCCTCCCAATTGAAGTCGTTGATCCTTTTAGTGAGGATGAAGACGAAGATGAAATTCTCAGCCAACACCAAGATGATTCAGAGGACGAACAACCACATATCCCTACACATGCACCAAACTTCATGGAACCATACAACCCACCACAACATTTTCTTAACTTTGAAAATCACATTCAACAAGAACTGAGATGGACATTACAGAAAATCAAAAGTAGTATTAAAAAATGTTCATATTGTCATATCCCTGGTCATAGCAGAAGAACATGTCCCAATGTTGCACATGCATCTACTTCGCATCATTAGATTGTGTTAGTTAAGAAATGTCTCAATGTATGAAACTTAGGAGTTTCTCAATTAATTGAAAGCGATGAAGATCTTATTGAATCATTTGATAAAACAAAGAAATTTGAGCGAGAATTGACCACGGTCCAATTATATATGTGTCACTTTTAAGAGCGGTTAATATTTTAACCGCTCTTAAAAGTGAACATATAATAGCGGTTCCACGTTAATAGCGGTTAGTTCTAGAACCGCTATCTAAAATCTCGGGTCAATTCTCGCTCAAGCGATGGGTACTTTCGCTTGAACGAGAAGTGATTGAAATATGTGGTGACCCAAGTTGCATTAAGTGGCTAAACGTCCAACGCAGTTAGCCACATAACGCAACTTGGGTCACCACATATTTTAATCACTTCTCGCTCAAGCGAAAGTACCCTTCGCTTGAGCGATAATTGACCCGCGATTTCCCCTTTGTTACAGGTATCCTCGCTTAAGCGAAGGGTTTCTTCGCTTGAGCGAAAAGTGACCCTAGATTACCCCTTTGTTACAGATTTCCTCGTTCAAGCGAAGGTTTTCTTCGCTTGAGCGAGAGTTGATTGCGCGAAATAATCGATCATAATATAAAATAATCGATTATTTTAATACGTGAACAGTAAAAAGTGCTAGTTGTGTAAATAATGTTCAAATGTGCTATTTTGGGAAATATTTTTAAAAATAGTATTATTTATGAAAAAAAGTCTTATATTTATTCTATTATTTATCTATATATTATAATAAAATTGATATATTATATTTATTTTAAATCTTAATAAAATCAAATTCATAATTAAATTAAATGACCCTGTTCCTATTAATAAAAAATAGTATTTAAGATGGCAATTTGGCAAACCAATGCTCCACGTATTAACGCGGATGAACAAAACGAACGTTTTAAGTTATCGTGGCTTAGTTCGTATAAAACCCTAATTTCACGGTCCTATTTTTTAGAGTGTGGAGAGATAAATATGATGAGAGCAATGGAACTATTCGGAGAAATGGACGAGCAGGTATCGTCGATGGCGATGGACGTAGACGATGTAGACTCTCTCGAGATCTTTGCTGAGGGCGTCATAGCAGCTGACCACAAACTCGCAGACGCCGATTTCTTCAACAACTTCCAAGACGATTTCGATGATGCTGATATCAACTGATCATTATTTGGGGTTGAATAATTTCCGGGTTAGGTTTCGTTTTCCTGTATTCTTCTATTTTGATGGCGAAAGTAATAGAAAAAGAAAAAACAGTTTGTACTTAGTTTCTGGATTTTCGTGTTAATACGAATTGATATTTCGCGATGAACCATCCGTATTGCAATTTCTTTTATGGGTTGTTTGAATTTTTGTGATATAATGTTTTTATTTATTATTCCGGTGCTTGTGGGTTTTGTGTTTGATTATTAGCTGTACCTCGGCTCTTTTTTGTTTGGTTCGTTGTGTCTAAGGGGATAGCGTTAGTTATTCGAGGTCAATTTTGTTCTAAGTGTTGTTCTGTTTGAATGTTTTTGCATGATAAAGTTTAGTCTTACCTCGGAAGAGGTTGTTTCTAGATTGTGGGTATTATTTTGCTACATTGTGGATTGCAGTGGTAGCGATGTGAACTTAGTACATAGCATAAAAATATTGGTACATCGTTTTACAAATATATGAATGCATTATGTAGCTTCCTAACGCATTCCTGCGTTCTTTCAACATCTGACAGGTCGTACTCATTCAACCATTAACATTTTGATATTAGAAAAAGAGGATTGAAATTTGAATAAGTTTTCTTGCCAAAAGTGATGTTTTTTGCTTTGTTACAACTACGTTGCGAATGCATTGTGGTTTTGTATTTAAATTCCTATTGTAATTGTGGATAGTTGCTATTGTGAGCAGTTCCACGATAACAAATTGTGATGCAATTGTTGTTCTGAACTGATAATTTGAGGTTATTATCAAACGATGAATGTTTCAGCTGAGGCATTGTCATAGACGTGGGGATGGGAAAGATGCTTCTAGCCATTTGTTTCGAGGCATTCGTTTAGTAAGACAAAGTTTTCTGTTGTTGTATGTTAAAGTGAAAGTTATTTGTAAGAAAATTAATTAATAATGTTTTGAAATTTTATATTATTGCCAGTTGACAGCTTCCCCCTCTTATAAATTAGTTTCTAAAGCAATTAGAACGCAAATTATACTCTTGACTGGGAAGAACTGATGAGAATACGCACACTGTTTTGGTGACAAATAAAATAAAAACGTCGCATCCTGATTCTTCTTCATCTTGATTTTCTTGTGTCTGCATCATTCTGTAATTAATTCAACGTTGTGTGATGATCTAAACTCTATCTATATTAGGTTTTGTCATGTCAAGAAATTATTTGTTGAAGTTAGTCTCTCACGGGTTAATTTCTTTCTACATGTTACAAGTCACTGTTATTATGTGTTTAATTGAGTTAGACCGGTACAAGTTTTCCTGTCTAAGAATGAATCAATGATTTATTGGAATTATATTTCACCAAACATAATTTTATTCCATTTGAATAATGGGTTTTGTATGACGAAGCTAAACTACCCCTGAGAAAAGGTTCTTTGGTTTTCTTTAAAGGCGGTAAATAAAAAAATATATACCAGGGAGTATTCGAAGTATTCTTTATTGGGTTGTATTAATTAATTTTATCTCTAAGTGCTGGATTTGGAAGATCTAATGAGAATACGAGCATTCTTTCTATATCCCAAGAAGGAACTAAAGCAAGCAGATGGCAGGTGCCTTTTTCAAGAAGGAAATATAATATTAAATATATTAAGTTATTTAATTTAACTTTATAATAATTTATATATTTATCAAAATTATAAAATAATAATTAAAAATTAAATTATATATATTAATCTTTCTATTTATATTTCATTGTTTATATTTAATACAGGAATATTAAATATAAATTGTTCCCGAGAATAATTTATAATATATGATGATATATAAATTAAAAAAAGTGGTAAAATAATTATTTTCATTTTTTATTTATCAAACTTTACAAAATAATAATAGAAAAGTAATTTAACTTTTTATTAATATTTAAATATTTAAATTTAATAAACAAATATTTTAAAAATTATTCATACAAAATTATAACATAAGGATAAATATTTTTTATTAAATAAAATAATTTCTTAACATAATTATTTTAATTATATGTTTTCATTTCTTTTTCTCATATATTATTAGAAAATAAACAATAAAAAGTAACATATTTTTTTAAATATCTTGGTTTGTTTTTAGTTATCAACTTAGTTTTCATCTTAAATTAAGTGTTAAATTAAATAATTTAAATTTATTATTATGATTTTGTTTATAATATTCTAATTTTCTCTATAATAATTTAAATTATAATGTATAAAATAAAAAATATATTATATTAATAAAAATAATATATATAATAAAGATAATTTTTTAAAAATAAAAAATATTCTTGACTGAAAATTAAATAATTTATATAAAAATAACAACTTCAATAAATAACATAAAAAAAATATAAATATATTCATAATTATTCTTATTTTTCGAATCACAAATATTGCATAATCAAACGAAATTATTAATAAAAGAATGATAACTTTTTGAAAGTATAATTATTATGTATATAAATTATTTTTATATATTTTAAGAGAAAGAAATATTTATTACTGAATATTGGGTATTGCATTGAATGATGAGAGTGAATAGGTTGAGTGAATTGATAATAATTTTATTATTTGGTAAGAGTAGGAAAATAAAGATCCAACAATAATAACTAAAATAGTATATATTTCTCTTTTTTTCTTTGTAATCGTTGTCTTATGCATATATTTGTTATTTAAGTTTAAGTATTAATTATCTTTTTAATAATTATATTTTTAATTATAATTATTGTAATTATTTTAATAAGTTATTATAAGTAATTTCACACAGGAAAAAAGATTAAAATGGTAAAGATATTATTAACAAAATTTAATAAAATTATTTTACAAAATACAATTAACATTTTATTAGTAAGTGTAGTGAATGATGTGTTTAGAAATAAAGGAAAAACTATATAATGTGAATTTTATCAAACTCAATATTTTAAGTCAACTATATTATTAGTCAATTTAATTTTTAGGAGGGATTAAATAGAAACTATAAATTTAAAATTATATAAAATAATTAATTTTATAGCTTGTCATTATTAATTGTCTTTCTTTTAAGTGAAGATATTAAGTATTAAAAATAATTATTATTTTTACTTACGTATTACAAATAGTCGTATTAATGAGTTGGTTAACTCTTACAACATAATTAATGTAATTTTTTAGTAGAATTATTACAAATAAAAAATATATTTTTTAATATGAATCCTGGTACAAAATTATAAAAAATATGTAAAAATTGTATTAAAAGAGTTCTTTGAAACAATACCTATTAAATATATTCCAATTGATTTAAACTCATTATACCATAATTAATTTAATCCTCTATTTGACTTTAAATTTTAAAGGAATAAAAAACGTTTTAATTACCGTAAATAACTTCTCTAAACTCAACTTCTGCTGTGTAGAGAAATAAAATATATGTTATAGTTATTTATAGTGTACATTAATTTAATCGTGGATAGACTAGCTAATTTTAGTTTAAGAAATCGACTTTTCATAATGAATGGTGTGTATTTTTCATAATCCTGCAAATATGTCAAAAATTATATTAAAATGATATCTATGAATTTAGTTTGTCAGATTTAGTAAATTATCCTTTTTAATGACAATTCAAATTCGAGATCTTAATTAAAAAAGAAATGCAATAAACATATTTTAACTTTGAAAGATATTCAAATTTATCTATTTTGCTATGAGCTGATACAAAACGAAGAAATCATAATTAAAGTGTATCATTGGTGGGATCAATGGGGAACATTCTATAGTTTTCTTTTGTTCTTTCAAAATAATGTTAAAATCACTCAAAAGGAAGTGGTAGACACATCAGAAAGAGAAATATTGAGCACTCCAAAAGGCACTCAAAAGTGTGCAAAAAAATCTATGTGAGACTTAAAAATAACAATCTATTGTTAATAACAGACGTCTACCTAAGACATATATGTCATCTTTTTCTTTGATATTTCATTCATTTTGTTTGTATCTTGGTCTTTCAACAAACTACGATAAGCTTATACTTATCCACTTCAAACTATTTTTCATAAATTCTGTAGAATCTTACCATCTGTGTTACAATCTCTACCGATTTCTAATCTATACTTTCTTCTCCGATCTTGAATAATGTCCAGATTTTGACTACTTGATGATACGGCCAGGAGATAATAATCTATGCGAAGCTTGCTCTACTGAATCATCATCCTGATGTATTTTCTGTTTTATTTTGAGGAATAAAACATATATTCTGTCATTTTCTCGGTTAATTATTCTTCTACTTTTCCATTCTTTAACAATATTAGTGTTAAAGAAAAGTCTATCAATTACACCCCAACATATAAAAGTTTAATAAAACTTCAGAAAATAGTTATTAATTCATATTTCAGTGCCAAAAGCCTTTGGATGATGTTACCGTTTGTTTTTTCTGAAGAAAGGAGGTTGGTATATGGCAGCTCAAGCTGATTATCTACCATCATCCTCGTTCAAAATTTACAACATCGATTGGTGGAAAAGAACTTTGGCACCGGAATATACAGATTTTGCATCATCTGCACAACACGAGGCAGAAAAACACAGGGTCATCATTGAAAAGATGGCATAATCATGGTTGGCATAATCATGGTTGTAGAAGCACCCGACAATCAATAAACAAAACCATACAAAATCTTAACCCATAATTGAAGAGGAAAAACTATTGAATAAGTAGTGTACAACATAAGACCATAGGATTTGCTGTGCATTTACATCTTAATCCATAATTCAAATAAATTCTTATTAGGGTTCAGATCAATTTGCATTTCTCAGACACTAATTCAAGTCAACATGTAGGCTGCCAATCTCCCAACAGAAATGCAATTGAAAGTAACAAAAATGAATTATTTGCTATCAGGGATGCTAATCGATTCACTACTTAACTTTCAAACATGCAACAAAAATAACAACTAGATATGCATATGACCATGGCTATACCTAAAACACAAAGCTAAAACTTTTACCTGCGATAGCTGATAAATTGAAAGAATTAGGGACATTAGCCTCAGCCTCAACTGCAGCTTTAGCCACTGCAATGCCAACTGACACACTTTGCATAATATCTAATCCTGCACAAATTGATGTGAGTGTTCCACCGACTAAGCAATCACCCGCACCAGTAAGCCTCACAACTGAAGCAGGAAGAGATGGAAAATGCACAGCACAAAGAGGAGAGCTTTTATCAAGTTTTGAAAAGCCAGAATAAGGACTAGGTGGGCAATTTTGCATGAAACTCTTGTATAATTGTCCACCAAAACCACTCCGATTTATTTTCTCTGTAGGCTTTTTTAAGTAGCTAGGCCCTTCTTTATTGCATAAAAACACTCCATTAGAGCCAATGGTCACTAAGACCACTTCAATGCCTTTTTCTAACAAAACCCATATTGCTGGTTTCAGCATTTGAAACAAAGACACTACTGAAATATTTTTCTTCTGACTTTCTGAAAGTGGTTGAAACACAGCACTACCAGATAAATCATTTGCCATTGCAATAAGTTCATCTTCATTTGGAGAAGCAAATGTCACCTAAACAAGGTATGCACACATGTCAAAAAATAATTTATACAAAAAAACACATGCTATCCTATGATTTTGGCAGAGTTAAATCATATACACATTGATCAAATTAATATATCTAAAAAACTAGTCATTCTAACAAAAATTTTAAATTTATGCATATAATATTGTTATTAAGATGATGAATATCAAGAATTCAAGACAAAGTAAGGAAAGTTGATGACACAATGATACCAAACAAACTGTTTACAACTATTTATTGCAATCAAGGATATTATAAGATATAGTGAATGGCATGTATTCATATAAATAATGGAAACTGTTCTACATTGTATTTATGACTAATATAAACAAGAGCCTATGATGTGTAAATTAGTGCAATTCATCCTGTCTTTCATTCTTCTGTCTCTTTCTCAACAACTATTTCAGACTCTTGCAATCCCCGATTACTCACAGACACCTCTGATCAACCCATGAAATAACTCTAAGAAAGAATATCAAGTTTGTGCAGAGCATAGCACTCACATACTCGACAATAAAACTGATTCTTCGGGATTTAGTAACTGATACTGGCTCAAACCACACAGGACACTCCATGTCGGCCGCCACTGAGGAATGTAGATATTTATGCAATGAAAACAACAACTTCTGTAGTGAGTTTGCAACCCAGCAAAGAAATGGAAAAAGAGAATTAAATTAGCATGCAATGTACTTTTACAAGAAGCTTCAAGAGCAGAATGGCTCAGATTTGCATCGATCATTAAAACTGGAGCAGAAAGTAAAGTGCTTTTGAAGTGTAAGATCCAGTCAGGGGTAAGATATTTTTCCTGCAACAAAATGATACTATTATATTTTCTTTTCCCTTGCTTCAGTCTTTTATATAACTGTCAGTACAAAATTCATCTTTTAGCTTGCTTAAGTTAGTATATCACTGGCCATGCTTGAATGGTCAACTTACAAGAGCCTCCACACTAGCAACACCAGCTGCTACCTCACCTTTAACATCAAATATATTGCATACAACTGGTGTTTCAATATCTTTATCCTTCAATATACCTACCTCAAATTCAATAATATACAATAAAAATCATTATTTTACATAGTTATGGTAGATCTAATGAAAAAACCACGAAGAAAAAATAACTTACCTTCTGCAGATAGGCCAGCAGATTTCCACTGATTCAACAACAGGTTTCCTAGATGAAAATAAAAATAAAGAGAATAAAGGAAGAATACTGTAAGTTTCTTCTCTACATTTATTCTCCAAATGTCACTTTCATCAAAGGATCTCCTGGTACATACACAAGTCATTAATGGCAGAATATTCTTAACAGATTAGCATGACATGCATATCAGTTTACCTCCTTAGAGGAATGTATTATTCAAAACATTATAGATTGGGATACTTTATAATTTGTTAATGGTAGGAATAAGTACTAATATATATATATATATATATATATATATATATATATATATATATATATATATATAATGGTTACCCATTAATCATTGTATTGTCCCTGCTGATGGATATGTGATACAAAAATTAAAGTTATTAGATGTTTTAGTAACACAATGATCAATTTTTATGTATTTAACTGGTTAATATAGTGTAGAAAGTCTAACACTGTACTCAAGGATCCAAGTAATTAAAGGTAGTCTAAAAATAAGTGTTACGCATTGGACATCATAAATTAAACAACCAAGGGATCCAGTCAAATATAGAAAACTACTGGACTTGATTAGTAGGAGTTGAAATGTACTATTGAACAGATTAATTAAGTATTACAGGTAAAAGCAAACCGTATCTATTTTATAGAAGGGCATCGTTTATTTGTAAGATGGATTTCATGATCTTTAGTAGATTTCCACCCAAGAACCCTTTCTAATCCTATACAATTTCCTCTCATTTCTAGGATTGCACAGATTCTTCAAAATTTATTTTATATCATTTTTTTGTTAAAAAACAATACTACTTTTGTACTTTAGTTTAAGTATGACAAAAACACATCTCCAAATTTTTATAAATAAATCAGAAAAATGTCTCCACTATGAAAAACCAACAAATTTAATAAAAACCAGTTGAAGTTTTCATAAGGGGTGCCTCTTGACCACAATAAATGCTCAAATATATTAAAAGAAAAGAAAAAAGAAGACAGCATTGCAAGAAAATGCTTTGTGATGTAAGAATTTACCTGCCATGTCAAACCCAATAGCACTAATCATGAATGGCTTTGATCCTAGTTTTGACATGCACTCTGCTACATTCCTAGCCACACCTCCTTGGACATAATAGACCTGAATATTTTCCGGTATAAGAAGATAAGTACAAATATAATAGAAAAACAACACTTAAGAAATTTCAATCAGGGAAATACTTGATTGTCACAACAGTAAAAGAATTCTTATTCTTGTCACACCATTAACAAGATTGTGTTAACCAATTGGTCTAAGTAGCAAGAATTTCGGCCTTGTTGTTTACTGTTTAAAACAGTTTTCAATATTTTAGTTTTTTAAAAATTAAAAAACTTGTTTAGTAACTGTTTTATTGAAACAAATTTTGTTTTTTAACTTCTAAAAACTAAACAACCAAAAATGATAAACTTTAGTTTAAAAATTGTCACTACATCACTTATTTTCGGTATCATAAAATTGTTAAAGTCATTCTCTAGCTTTTTTCATGACTCTTTGTCGCAATATGTCATCCTCTTCAATCTAAAACAGTTTAAAAATTAGAGTTATCAAACAATTTTGTTTTTCCAACTAATTCTCAAAAGCAGTTCTTCAAAATTGATTTCTAAAACTATTTTTAGAAACCAAAAAGAAAAATTAAATCAAACAAGCCTATAGTTTCTCTTATCTGGAGTTTTCGGTTCAGTCTTTTATTTTCCACCTCACTTGACTTGGATTAGTCAGATCTCAAAGTAACTTTCAATTTTTCGACATAGCAAAACAGATAGTGCGACATCTACCTCTCATTTTAATTTTCAATCATCTTCACTTAATGTAATCAGCTTGAGACTTGATATTGACTATTTACAAATGAATGGCTTGTATAGAGTTCTCTTAAGCACTTCTGTTAAGGTATTTCAACTTTATATTTATAGATGCATCATAGTAACTAAGCAAATATAAACCACAGTCCCAGAAAAGTAAGAAAAAATCACATAATAATACACATACAATTTATATATATATATATATATATATATATATATATATATATATATATATATATATGTATATATATGAATTAACTTCTTAAAGAACCACTTATAAGTAAAGAAAAGAAAAAGGAAAAAATGAACTTTTGAATAAGCTAATAAAAAAGAGCTTCTATAAATTAGTTACTACATTAGGTAGAATTAACTTATTCAGAAACTTATTCTATTTTTCTTTTCCTATAAGTGTTTGGCAAACTATACAAACAGAACCCTAGAAGGTTTCTTTTCTTCTTTCCTTCTCAGATAAAATATAGATAGATAACAACCTTGCCAGGGACAGTGGTTCCAGATTTTGCTCCCAATGAAGGTGTAGCATGAATGTCCAACACCATACCCCCAATTATTACGACTTCTCCATCCCCATACTCCAATTTTTTACCTCTTAGCGCAACCTTGTCACCACCACCAACAACAACAAACAAATATCAAATAAATTTACACAGAATTCAATGATAGAGAAAAAAGCAGAGATAAATAAAACAAAAATGACATGAAAAAGAAAGGTGGGGTACACAAATATTAGCACAAAAAGAGCTTGCCGTATGCATATCAATTTTATTAGTTTAATTTCATGAACCAACATTTTTCCCGTAATGCTACCCTAGATTCCTGTTACTGTATTTTTATTTTATTTTTCTTCATTGCCACACTGGCAAAGAACCAATCCTGTAGCAGGTAACTATTCGACACTGTACTAATCCATATGAATGACATTATAGGAATCTAATTGCATGGCTATCATAATCGAGTCTATATGCAGATTATTCTAGGCCAGGCATTAAAGCAATTTCACAAGTTTTTTTATCATATGAAATAATGTAACTGCTGTTACCAGAATGAAACCAATAAATAAATCCTACCCACATGCATAAAATTCCCAATCACTATTTTGTATCAGGTTTAAATACAAATTCCCCATCTGACACCCACGCTTACCCAATTTAAAGTTTCCATTTCGAAAAAATTGCTCAATAATCTAAAATCACCCGGCCGGCCACCAATATACTAACCAGTAGCATATTATAAAATTCTCTCACAGATGTGCCGCAAATACGGCACACAAATTCCCTCTTCTCATCCACGGTAACAGCTTTTATCTCTTACCTGGATTGCACTCACCAAACTTCTCGTCCACAGTTTATTTTTTGGGTGAATACCCAATTTGGTCCTCAAAGGTGTGAAATGTCTCTCACTTTAGTTTCTAAAAAGTAATCGAGTTAAAAAAAGGTTCACAGAAAGTACAATTTGTCACTAGAATTAATAAGTAGAGTTAAGTTTTGGAACTAAGTCACAGCAAAAAGACTTATTTTGAATCTTCTTACTTTCACGACTGAAGTGATAGGTCTCAATTAAAACACTAAAATAACATCGTCTCCCACACATTTTAGAATTCATCCTTGTTATTTTATCCATTCAAGCGATACCCTCAAACAAAACTGCAATCCCTCAACTACAAAACCCTTCTTCCCCCTCACAATTTCACAAACTACTCCTTTCACTCAACACTACAGCAAAAGCTAGCAATTCTAAAACCACCGAAAACGCTGTCAACAGAACAACAAAAATGATAGCAGTAATTACAAGCATTGCGGCAGCGGTTTCCCTGGTGCTGCCGTCGATTCGGAGCATGGTGCTGGCATCGGAATAAAACTGGTGCACAAACTCCCGCTGGCTCTGAAGCACCTGATAGTACTGTCCCACAAAGTACGTTCCAACCTGAACAAAACACAAAACACGTGATTCGACATGAAGTGAATTAGAAGAAGAAGAAGAAGAGAAAGAAGAAGAAGGAGAATAAGAAGAACCTGGGCTGCGGTAACAGGAATGGGAAAGGGCGTCGCCATTGAAGAGAAAGGAAAAAACCCTTCAAAACCCTAACACCAATTCAGATCCGCAATCTCCCTCCCTCTTCACTGTCTTCCTTTCTTTCAGATCCACACCCACACACAGTGACAAAAGAAGGTAATTTTTATTTTTTTAATAATAATAATAATAATTAATATGATTTTTTTATTCTGATTCTTCACATGTTGGGTTTCTTTATTTTTCAGATGCATATGAAGATACTTCTCTACTGTTACGTGTGTGCTGTATTTCTTTTCACCGATAAGTTTCTACGCCATTGATTTTCAAATACGCAAATAAATAAATAAATAAAAATAGAGTAGATAAAACTTCTTCTTAATCCTTTAAAAAAACAAATAGAAACAAGCTTTTTCATACACTAAAATTAATTTATATGTTTTTTCCTACATAAATCTATGCATACCTTAAAAATAAGAATTTATTTAAATTATATAATAAAAAATTATAAAATAATTTATATATCAACTTATTTTAATTATCAAATAATTAATTTTTTCTTTTAAATGCTTTCAACATGTTCAAAATCTTCTATGTGTAAAGAGCTTTTCTTACACACTCCATAAAACTTAATGTATGATTAGTTTTAATAAATGAAGAGATACATTTATTAATTGGATTTAATAGATCTATCCTATAATTTTTTATATTATCAAATAATAATAAAAATTATTAAAATAATCTTCACTATCAAATAAAAAATTAATCTACTCTGTTTTGGAGTATTTGGAGTCTTTATTGTTGATGAATGAGTTATTTTTTAAATCAATTTTATATAACAGTATATGTAATAAAATAATATTTTAATTCATTGTTATATATATATATATATATATATATATATATATATATATTATGAATAAAATAAAAATTTATTTAATTATTTAAATGGTTATAATAGATAAATATATTTAACCTAATAAATTTGTATCGAATTAGCTCGGATTATAAATAAGGTATTTTATATTAGTGGACTATTTTGAATTATTTTAAAATAAATAATTAAATTAATTAAAATTTAAAATATAATAATTTAATATATATTTATAATTTTTATCATAAAAATTAAATTCATTGTTATGATTTTATAATTATTATAAAAAATTATAATTTATTTTGTTGATTAACGAATAAAAATATTAAAAGTATAAAATTAATATTTTTTAAAATGAAATTAATAATCATAGTTTTTACTGTGGGAGAAATATTAGTCATGTTAAAAAAATGGTAACATTTAAATATAAATACTTTTATATTGTACTACTTTTAATAAAATATTTAAAACTCTAGAATCATATTACATTTATTAAAATTACCACCATAGTAGTCTTGATATATGAAAATTTATTTAAAAATTATAACTATTTTCTAACACCAATTATGTATGACTTATTTTCTCATAAAATTGTTAGAAGAATAATTTATATATACTTAAAAATTATACATTAAAACCTTTAACAGTTTTTTATTAAGGGTTTATTTAAAAAATTGCTATAGTATGATTAGTAAATATTTTGTCATCTTCAAATGTCACATACAAATACAAACAAAAATAAAAACAAATGAACCAGAAATATAAATCCAAACTTGTACATTTATTATCGATAATTACTCTAAAGAAAATTTTATTATTTAAAATAAAAAATAATATTCAATATTTATACATTATGTAATTAGAAATCTTATTTAATCTAGTTTTAGAATTAGTAATTAGATTTAAAATCCTTACCATAATATGGTCAATTCATAAAAGTTAGGTAATTAAAAAAAAAAATCAAAAGGAATATCATCTAGTATACTTCTGTCATTTTAATTTTTTTTTAATTTAAGTTTAAATATAAATTGTTTTAAATTGACTTTTTAAAAGTTTATTCTTAAATTATTTGATGAAGTAGAACACAAATTATGAATTTTTCATTTATTGTTATAATCCAAAGTTGTAATATGAGATTGAAATATTTATGGATTTGTAATTACCTAACTTTTGTAATTAATTATTTTTAGTTTATGAGTAATGCCATCAATAATTTAAAGATATTAATAATAAAAACCTCATTAACAATAATTTTATAAATAAAACCTCATTAAAAAATAATTTTACAAGGATTGAAAAAAAGGAGTATTATATTTAAGCCATTGAAAATCATGTACTAGCAGGTTCATGCATGGCTTTGTGAAAAGACAACATGGAATTCCAAAACTGAATTGCTCTTTCTATACACAATGTTTCTCTAATCTACACTATACTATCTGATAAGGTTTTTTTTTTTTTTTAGATGTTAACGTGGTGTTATGTTGCTGTTTCTTCACAATAAGTCCATATCATCTTTCTTGGAGTGACATTTTCTGCTGCGACAATGAGATTTAGGCTTTCTTTCCATGGTGTATTGCTGCACAACAAGAAGTGAGGAGTTTGTGCCAAAACTGGTTGAAGCTACAATGTCCCCCATGACCCCAAGTTCAGGGTTGTCACACCATTCCAACAACCTTTGGAAAATTGTGTACTTGTTGCCACTCCTGTCCCAAAACGTATAAGTCACACCCTGGTTGTTCATGGTTGTTTTAGACAATGGCCTGAGTCCACGGTTCACAAGGATCCCACAGAACAAGGTGGTTCCTGCAACACATTCTTGTTTATGTCACCTAATGCATCGTTGGTTGTTTCCAACACACCTTCTGAGTTTAGTTCTTTGTGGAATGGAAGGAGAATTAGGCTTGCACGTTTCTCTTCTGTCACGTTGTATATATCCTGATGGATTGTTTCATAGGTTGCAACAGTACCTGATGTGTCATCGTGTATGAGCCACCTTTCCTTCCGAGGTTTGTATGTTACCCAACACTAGAATATTTGTACATTGTAACAGTTTCCAAGCTCTAATTATTGGTTGGGCTTCAAGGACAAAATCATCATGTATGAGCCACCTTCCCTTGTGAAATTGACAAACCATTGTTTGGCCAGCTGGAGGCATCAGGCGTGTCTATTTTTGGTTCACCATACTCATTTTGTTTGACAGCAACATGAGAACCGGGTTTATGAAGGCTGCCAACAAGTGCAGCAAAAACTCTATCATCAGGTGTTAGACCCATTCTCAACATCTCGTCATACAACTTAAAAGCTTCATCTGCTCTCCCCTCGTTGGATAAACCACAAATAATTGTTGTATATGTCTTCACGCTTCCTCTTATGCCCTTTACCAACATTTCATTGAAAAGCTTCAGAGCCTCATCTACCTTGCCAACTATACATTCCCCATGTATCAGTGATATGTATGTAAATACATCTGGCATTATCTCCTTCTCTATCATTTTAGATTTAACACATGAGCTTGCTTTACTTTTTCTTTCCTGCTATATGCATCTATTAGAGTATTATATGCAACAATATTAGGCACCACACCCTTTTTATCCATATTCCCTAAGAACCTCTCAGCTTCTGCAAAGTTTCCTTCCTTACAATATATCTCAATAAAAGTAGCGCAAGTCACAACGTTCGGAGCCACTCCTTTCTCCACCATCAAATTTAGTGTTCTCTTGGCTTCTTCATACTTATGCAATTTACATAGCCCACTAGCAAGTGTGCTGTATGTAAACACATCTGCTTCAAACCCTTTTCTTTCCATGATAACTTGCTAATGTCCAACAAGTGTTTGATGAAATGCTACAATGAAGAATTGTATTTGCATCACAAACATTTTGTATAATATGCACAAGATTTACACCCACGTTTGCATAATACACAATTTCACCAAAATTATGTGTAACATTCTTGGACTAAATTTTTCTTTTTTAACTATTTTGTCATTGTAAGTTTAATTTTAATAATTTGTAACAGGATTAGTTTGGGAAAAAATATCTGCAAAAAGAGACCGTCATGAAGACAAAAAGGTATGTGTATGTTATGGGCCATGATAATAGATCACGGAAACCAATTGATAGAGCTATGGTAAATATTTGTTTTAAGTTGTCTACGTAGGTAATATAGTTAATTCAGAGCTATGTTTATTTGGCGAATAATGTAATATTGTAAACAGTTGCAATGTTTTGAACATCTATTGTCGCTGTTGGAAACAAAGTCATCGGGGACCACTGGAGAACTTAAGGTTACAAAGGAGGACTTGCCAATTCAACCAAACATGTTAGTATGTTATTATAGTTGAAATTTTGTTTGCAAAATGTTGTATGTAATGTGTGTAATAACTACATTCAATTGTGCAGGTATGATTGTGGATTGTTTGTTTTAAAATATATGGAGTTGTGGGATGGTGTGAGCAAAGTGAATGGGAAAAGCATGCCTCATTACACATCGGTAAACATTAAAGTCATTGTATTATTGTTTTGTTTTTTATTACTATGAATATAATTTATTATGACATTCTTCATATTGTACAGGAGCAAGTTCAGAAATTTCGAGAAGAATATGTATGCAGATGGGTACTTCATCCTCAAAATCTTCATCGACAAGTCATGGTTATTGAATCAGGAGTTAACATCCTCATCTAGGAATAGAAATGTAGATATTGTATTTGATTATTTGTTCATCTTCATTGATGAATGTTGTACAGTTTATTCATATGTAATATAACTGTTAAGTTGGTTATGGATCATTTAAATGTTAAATATTATGACATTAACAAGTAACTGATTTTTGGATCATTTTTTTTATTTTGACAATTACATTATTGATTGGGTTTTACCGTCCCAGTTGCACAATATCCCTATTCAGATGATGCAGACTATCTCCATGTAACAGAGAGTGTATATTGAGAACCACAGTTGTACAAAATATATTTAATTACTACCAGATTTATATTTTACGAACATATGAAGATGCTCCTCTATAGTATTTGTTAGAAAAGTAGTTTTAGATCAAGAGGGGGGGTGAATTGATCTTTGAAAGTTTTTCGCAAATCACAGATTATCTAATTCGAAAATTAAGTTTACTAATCTATTCTTGAATCGCAAAGCAATCAATCAAAATAAGCGCAGCAACTGAATTTAAAGGAGAGAAAGGTTAAGAAAGATATCACCGGTATTTTATACTGGTTCACCCAATACCAGGGCTACGTCCAGTCTCCAGCCAAATTCCAGCTGGGTTCCACTAGATTAAATGTTTTACAGATTCAACAATCTTACACCTAATCTATCACAAGAACCAAATTCCAGTTCCTGCACTTAACCTCTCCACCAAGAACCAAATTCCAGCTCTTGATAACCTCTACAACCAAATTCCAGCTGCAGAGAAACCAGTACCCAAATTCCAGTCACCACACAGTACAAAAGAATGAAAAAGAATTGACAAAGAAGAAACTAGAAAGCTCAGACCAGTTTATCCAAATCTGCAGAGAGTTTCTTCTTCAAAAGAATGCAAGTTGCCTCAAGAAAGATTTTCAAAAGAACTTCTAAAAAATTGTTGCGAATCTTTCTTGAAAAGAGCTAAAGTTTGCTTGAATGATTGCTTAAGGATGTGTAAAAACTGATCTTCAATGTATGTTTAAAAAGTTCAAGCCAAACTGTTTTTAAAGAGTATTTTCAAAACTGCTGCATTAATTAATCTGTTAAAAGTTTGTTTTAATCTGTTGAAATAGCCGTTTCAATCTGTTAAAAGTCCTTTCAATCCATTAATACGTTCTTGATTCTTTAACAGATTTGTTTTAGCTGATACAACAACGTTTATATCAGTTAAAACACTTTACAAAAATTCTTCTAAGTTAATTCAATCGATTCTTTCACGTTTTAATCGATTGAAATACTGCAAACTTTCTTATAAAACTTTTCAAGTTATTTTAACTGATAAACCATAGGATTTAATCGATTAAAACTCTGCACAAAATTTTTCCAAGTTGTTTTAATCGGTTGAAATGCGTTTTAATCGATTGAAACAGATATGATCGGTCATAATTCAATTCTCATCGATCATAACCATCTCTGATCGGTCATAACTCCATTCTGATCGATCATTCTGACCCTTTAAGTGATTTTAATCGATTGAAACGTGTTTTAATCGATTGAAATAAATTCTGATCTCTTTTATTTCAAATCTGATCGGTCATAATGGGTTCTAAAAGGTTTTAATCGATTAAAAGCAATTTGTATCGATTAAAATACTGTAAAAACACTTCTTTGAACATTCTAAGTGATTTTAATCGGTTCTTTCAAAACTATATCAGTTAAAAACATTATTAAGAAAGCTTTTGTCAAAATGCTTTGTTTTTAATTGTTTAAAACGATTTTAGAGGCATTTTGCAAAATCATTTAAGTGAAGAAACTTCATGCAGCAGAAAAAGTAAAGTGGTTTTACCTAAGCATTCTGTTAGACACACTAATCCTCTAACTCTTTTATCTAAGTGACTTGTTGACTGCTGCAAAGTTGACTTTTGACTCCATCTTTGACTTCATCAAATCAATGAGATCTTTGCCAAATTATTTCAATAAGATCTTCATCACTTTCAGTATTAACTGTTAAAGGGCATGTTGGATTGGTTGATAAGGGTAGAACTATCCTCATACCACATACTTGGATGATATATGGAGCGTGGCCACCACCCACTCTCACTGCACAAGTAAACATCATGGTAACATCAACAATCGGCCAAGTATAACTTAGTTCCACAAAACAAAATGGTCATTAATTTCCATTTGAATTTCTGATGGCAAGATGTAGATATGTAATATAAAAGAAGAAATTCAGATTAAGAGAACAAGGGAAGAGAACAATATAAACTAGCATATGGAAATTGTACAAGTGATAAGATTTATTGTAGGAAAGATGTATAGGTTTACGTATAATCTTTGTACATAATAGATAACTTCATGCTTAATAGTTGTAAAGAATGCGCTTAACAAAAAACAGATTGAAATTTGCATGTCACGTCTCATTCAAGTTCAGCCTTGGCCACAGACGAAATATCCAATGCAGTTAGCCACATACTGTAACATGGATAACCACATATTTGAATCACTTGCCGCTCGACCGAGAATAACGTCGCTTGCGCGAGAAACAACCCGAGAGTCCCTATATTTTGTAAGGGTACCTCGCTCAAGCGAAACATATCTAGCTTGAGCGAGTACTGGCCGTTGACGAAACGTGCAACGCAGGTAACCACATAATATGACATGGGTCACCACATATTCGAATCAATTATCGCTAGAGCGATTAGGACATCGCTTGAGCGATAAAGAACCCGAGAATCCCCATTGTTTAAAGGTTTTGTCGCTTAAGCGATGTTTTCGTCGCTGGAGAGTGTTGACCTAATGACGAAACGTTAAGCGCAGTTATTCAAATAATATATCTTGGATCACCACATATTAGAAACACTTGTTGCTCAAGCGTTCATAACGTCGCTTGAGCGAGATAGAACCCGAGGTTCCCCTTTGGTTAAGGTTCCATCGCTCAAGCGATGTGAAACTCGCTTGAGCGACTGGTGAACCACAGACGAAACGTCCTACGCAGTTAGCCATCTAATATAACTTGGTTCAACACATATAAGATTCAACTGTCGCTCATGCGATTACATAGTCGCTTGAGCGCGACTGAACCCGAGAGTCCCCACTGTTTTGAGCGACCTTAGATAGCGGTTAATAGGAACCGCTTTTAAAAATATATATCGCTGTCTAACGTATGTTTATAATATATAACAGCTCCCTTATATCATACTTTTAAAGAGCGGTTGACCCTTGGAACGCTATAATAAATGTAGTTTAGATAGTGGTTGGCCAAATAACCGCTATCTAAAGTCATATATTTCAAAGTGATCGACTATAATTGGATAATAATCGATCATAATTTTCGATAACCGATTATAATTGGGAATGATCGATTAGAGTTGGAGAACATCGATCATAGTTTGTGCTAAGCGATTATAGTTTTACATAATTTCGCTCTGCATCTCTCTCGCCGGCGCACGCAGAAGAAGCATGCAGCAACCATCGAGCTTAATGTATTCTTTGCTTTCTAATTACTCGCAGATTCTCTGTTCTCTGTTTTCGTTCACTGTTGACTATCTCAATAGTCGTAAACATAAACCATGGCTGGCAAAAGAAAAAGATCCAAGCGCACCCACTCAGAAGCGACTTCTTCAAGTACCCAAACTGTGACCACGAAGGAGGTGATAGCCCCAAAGGTCCTTGACACGCAATACTTTGTTAATAACGGATTTGACTTCATTAGCAAAATATAACCGATCATATACCACTTATAATCGATCATCATAACGTATAATCGATTATAACCAAAAATAATCGATCATTTTATCTGATTTTCCTAATATCGCTCAAGCGAAAATAACATCGCTCGAGCGACCACACCTATTAAGATTGGGGATTCTCGGGTTGTGTTTCGCTTGAGCGACAGTGATCTCGCTCGAACGATATCCGATTCAAACATGTGGTCACCCATGTTACATTATGCGGCTAACTTTGATCGACGTTTAGCCGTCCCAGTTGCACAATATCCCTATTCAGATGATGCAGACTATCTCCATGTAACAGAGAGTGTATATTGAGAACCACAGTTGTACAAAATACATTTAATTACTACCAGATTTATATTTTACGAACATATGAAGATGAAGATAACAGATAACTTCATGCTTAACAGATAACTTCATGCTTAATAGTTTTAAAGAATGCGCTTAACAAAAAACAGATAACTTCATGCTTAATATTTCTGTGTCGTTGGAGCTGAACATCACTGTCTGTCGCTTGAGCGACCCTGCGGTGAGTGTTCGTTTAACAACATTTGCTTGATTTTGTGTATATTTTTTATTGGGTTTCTATTGTTGTTTTCGTTTCTGTTTATCTTTGATTGGGTTTGTAACGAAAGTATTCTGTAGGGTTTAGGGTTAATTGAGTTGTGATGCTATATTAATGTCCAACAAGTGTTTGATGAAATGCTACAATGAAGAATTGTATTTGCATGACAAACATTTTGTATAATATGCACAAGATTTACACCCATTGTATTATATTATATGCACAAAATGCACAACATTTTGCAAATATCAAGCAATATTATAAGAGAACTAGTTAGTTGATACTCAGTTAGTGATCATTGTTTTAGAATAAAACAATATCTTGTCCCATTCACCCCTTTAGATGTTTGTGAAAGTGATGAAGATCTTATTGAAATACATTGGCAAAGATCCCATTGATTTGATGAAGTCAAAAGTCAACTTTGCAGCGGTCAACAAGTCACTTTGATAAAAGAGTAGAAAGAGCGAGGATAACATCGTTTGAGCGATGGAACCTTAACCAATGGGGACCCTCGGGTTCTGTCTCGCTCAAGCGACTTTATGAAAGCTTGAGCGACAAGTGATTCTAGTATGTGGTGAACCATGTTATATTATTTGGCTAACTACTTTTGACGTTTTGTCATTGGGTCAACTCTCGCTCAAGCGACAAGTTCATTGCCTGAGCGACGAAGCCTTCAAACAAGGGTGACTGTCGGGTTCTGTCTCGCTCAAGCGACGGTAATGAGAGCGGTTCTAGAACTAACCGCTATTAAAAGTGTATTTTCGATAGTGGTTAACTTGGAACCGCTATCAATGTGTACTTTTAAGAGCGGTGAAAATATTAATCGCTCTTAAAAGTGTCAAATATATATTAAAACAGTCTTACTTCACTTCCCTCTTTTCTCAAATTCAGAGAGACACAGACTCTCCACCATCCTTCATTCTTCTCTTTCGTTCCTTTCGATCCGTCACCGTAGGAACAACCATTACTAGGACCGTAACTAGTTTCACCAGCCCGTACAGCAATTCATGGCGCGGGCACTCACTCACCTCATTCTCATCACGTTTATCACCCTCTTAATATTCCTCCAACTCATCGCCGGCAACTCCACGCTCCTCCGCAACCGCCGCCATGGCTCACGCCCTGCTATGGTTCTTCCACTGTACCTCTCCGCACCAAATTCCACTACGTCAGCGCTCGATCCCCGTCGCCAGCTTTACGGATCCGAGTCCAAGCGCCACCCTAACGCGCGCATGAGACTCCACGACGATCTCCTCCTCAACGGGTAAACCTCTTAGGTCGTCGTTTCACGCACATCACCCTAACCTTTTGTTTTTATTTAATAGAACTCTGTAATTGATGATTTATGCGTGTGTGGAATTGAATGATTTAGCTATTACACGACGCGGCTTTGGATCGGGACTCCTGCGCAGATGTTTGCTCTTATTGTTGATACGGGGAGCACTGTTACGTATGTTCCGTGCTCCTCTTGCGAACTGTGTGGCAGGCACCAGGTAATGCTTCATTGCGTTGTGTTTTTCTTTTGCTTTCAATTTGTGTATGTAATAATGTTACTGGATGTGATGCATCATTGTGTTGTGATGTGTGTTAAGGATGGATATCTGTTTGTTTGTTTTCCTTTTTCAGACACATCCTTGCCTTAGTTATTTTGGATTCATAAATACTGCAAACGGTAAACGAAAATTGAATTATATGAAAGAACTGGGACAGGATACGACAGTGTGGTTGTGTTGAATATGGTAAATCAGAAATGAAATATATTCTGAAAAGTATTGTCTGTCATCTTTATTACACACCCAGAGATGGTACAGAGGTTTATAGCATTAACTAGGTGTCACGCATATAGCATGCGTCACCTATTCCTAACAAAATACACAGAACAATGCATCACGTATACAAAACAGAAAAGATATAAAATCAGATAATCAAAACAAAAATATATTCCCTCATATTCCTAACAAGCCCACTTAAACTCAAGGTTATTGAAAATAATCGATAACATTAAGTTTGTGACGCAGAAGTCAAAAAGGACTTTGGGAGAGAGGTTTGATGAGGATATCAGCAACATGATCAATAGCAGGGATGAGAGTGACAATTAAAGACTGATTAAGGACTTTCTCATGAACAAAGAAGATATTAAGTTCCGTATGCTTTGTGCGAGAATGCAACACAGGATTAGGCTGGGAGCAACAACGCTTTGATTATCATAGAGAATGGCTAGTGTAGTACAACTGATGTGGATTTCCTTGAGAACTGACTGCAGCGGTAGAATTTCAGAGGTAGTGATAGTAAGACTTCTATATTCTGCCTTAGCATTGGAATGGGCAACCAGAGTATACTCCTTAGACCATCAGGAAAGTTATGTCCAAAGAAAATACAAGCACCAAAGGTAGACCGACGATCATCTATATCCAAAGCCTAATCAGCATTGTAGTATGCATGTAAAGTGTAACCGCCATTGGAGAGAGTTGCAAGGCGAAGATGTAGACCATGAGAAAGAGAGTCATTTAAGTAGCGGAGTATACGTTTTACAGCTTTCCAGTGTTCTATTAAAGGCTAAGCCATGAATTGACAACCTTGTTCACACTATAACTAATTCTTGGCCTTGTAATAGTCACATATTTTAAGGCATCAACAATAGAATGATAAAGAGCAGGATCTTCCATGTAATCAGAACTAAGTTTGGACAGTTTAAGTCCTCCTTGAATAGAGTAGATATATCCTTTGCATCGGCCATGCCAACTTTATCAAGAAGTTGTCTAAGCGAGATTAAGAGAGACAGTTGTATCCAAGTGTTTGAATAGTTCAATTCGAGCTTCTTGAGCAACTAATAACGATTCAATTTCATCAAGGGAGAATAATTCTGGTTTGTTGTTGATGAGCGAGATGAAAAACTCATATTCAACAAGGAGACCTTCAATGAGAATATCCAGTTGTTCTTGTTCAGGAACAGAATCACCGATGGAGTTGAGGGCATCTTCAATAGTTTTAATGATGAGGAGAAACTCAGTTAAATTGAGAATGAATTTTATCCCAAAATTGAAAAGAGTATTGGCATCGAATAACATGAGTTAAGAAGGCAACTGACAAAGACGACTACAACCACGACAAGAGTAGTTGGTCTTGATTCTCTCAAGCATTGAACTCAAGATTTTCAATTACTAATTCACGATCAGAAGCTGACAGAAAGAAGGTAGAAACTGTGGGCTTTGATGACTAGTTCAACTTGCGGTTTTCAGAGGAGGAAGTTGGTATCAGAGAGTTTTTCCAATATTGTGTATGAGAAGAGAACCGGTGACGAAAAAGACTTGGGTTTGGAAGTAGTACCCATGAAGCAAAGAATAGTGGAAAAAAGAAATGACGACATGATCTCGAAAGAAAAAAAAATCAAACTGTGATACCATGTTGAATATGGAAAACCAAAAAAAAAAATATATTCTGAAAAGTATTGTCTATCATTTTTATTACACACCCACATATATATATATATATATATATATATATATATATATCTATATCTAACATAGCATTAGCTAGGTGTCATGCATACAACATGCGTCACCCATTCCTAACAAAATACACAAAACAATGCAACACATATACAAAACAGAAAAGATATAAAATCAGATAATCAAAACTGAAATGTATTCCCTGATATCTCTAACAGGTTGTGGTCTAGGCTTTTTTAAGTATCAATGCACTACCAGCCTGCATGTTATTGGTGAGAGTAAAAATGGAAGGGTGTCAAATGGAGGAGTGAAGATTAACAGCATATTCGGATATGATAGAAGTCTAGATACTGATAATATAATGATTCATTCGTATCATTCTTCCATTTGTCTACCTTTCCATGTTTACTTATAGGCCGCACATTCTCGGGTTAGTATATATGGGTGAGAAATAAGCTAGCAAAAATTTTGGCTTTCAGCTTCGTTTCCCTTGGTTTGTTTATTACTTGAGTTTTCAGCTGGTTAAGATTAGGTCTTTGAAAATACCTAATTAGGTTAGCATGCTTGTATATGTGTGATAGTTTTTTAATAGGAAAAAGATAAAATGAACTCCCAGCAAGTCCCAACATTCATTCTACACTCCTATTTTATTATTTTATTTTGAGTCATAATTGACTAGAACAAACAAAAATAATAATAAATAAAGCTACAAAGGTGGGTGTTGTGGAGGTGTTTGATAAAATGAGTGGTCTGTGTATCACTGCTCTTTTTAATATGCTTGTTTGGTTTATGATGTTTATATTTATTAATTTTATAAACAATTATGATTTTGATTTTGATTTGATGTCAATGCCTGTTTGAGACCTTGATGTAGTAGGCCTATAAAAACCTATTTGAAAGCCATCATTCAATATTTTGAAATAGGTTGTTATATTTTCATACATAAATATGCCAGGCCAACAAAAATGCTTATACCATCATCTGGCAATAGTAGGTCATGCTAAAGCCAGTGCAAAGATTGCTCTAACTGATGATTTCCATCCCTATTAATGCAGTAGACCAATTGTGCTTCCATTGTGTTTCTGAAGGCGTCATTTTTTTGTAAGATAGAGATGTAAAAGAATGACTTTGTTTAAAATTTGTTGGACCTATGCATGTTTAAGTTGTTACCAATCCAATTTAGCTCAAGTGATAGTGGATTGGGTTTGCGTGCCCATTTTGTGTTAAGAGGACCGAAAATGATGCAAAAGAATATTTGTATTACATTCTTGTTTGTGTGTGAAAGTCCATCCGTTTAATCTCAAGTAGACTGGGCTTGTGTGTCCAATTTATCTTAACAGGATCCAAAGTTTCAGCCAGATTCATCAAGCACCTATGAACCTGTCAAATGTACAATTGATTGCAACTGTGACAGTGACAGGATGCAGTGTGCGTATGAGAGAGAATATGCTGAAATGAGTTCGAGCAGTGGTGTCCTTGGTGAGGATGTCATATCCTTTGGAAATCAGAGTGAGCTTGCTCCACAGCGTGCTGTTTTTGGCTGTGAAAATGTTGAGACTGGTGATCTTTATAGTCAACATGCTGATGGCATCATGGGTTTGGGCCGCGGAGATCTTAGTATCATGGATCAACTTGTGGAAAAAAATGTAATAAGCGATTCATTCTCACTATGCTATGGTGGCATGGATGTTGGAGGGGGAGCAATGGTTCTTGGTGGCATATCTCCCCCATCAGACATGGTCTTTGCATATTCAGATCCTGTGCGCAGGTGTGTTTTAAAATTCTTATTTGTGGATATGAGATGTAATGCATTTTCTTAACAAATGCATTTTATTAATCTCACACATTTACTCTAGTTTCGGGGTGGCGACAGTCCATATTACAATATTGATTTGAAGGAGATACATGTTGCGGGGAAGCAACTGCCTCTAAATACAAATATTTTTGATGGGAAACATGGAACTGTCCTGGATAGCGGTACAACTTATGCTTACCTGCCAGAAGCAGCATTTCTTGCATTTAAAGACGCGGTAAGTTCTTTTGTAAATAGTTTCATATGAAGTTGGACTTGCAATTTTATAGTTTCATCTGTCATTTTCTAATTTAAGTTTCATGTTATTCAGTATGTAGCTAGAATAAATTGTTCAATTGGCCAAGATATAATTGCATAAAAAGCTTTTAAGGAAAAGCTGAAAATTTTTAGGCTACTAGAAATGGACGGACTAAACTTGAAAACCTAGCTTAAAGAGAGAGAGACCAGGTCTTAATTAAGAGTATGTTGGCTATGTTCCTATCTGATGTGCGCCATCTTAATAACCCCTTCCCCCTCAGGATGGAGAATGGACATTTGGAATGTGAAGTTTACTAGATTGGAGGCGGCTTATTTAAGTTAGTTCAAAGGGAGAGGATTATTAAGTTTTATAAAGAGTATTTAGGCCATGTTCCTAACCAAGGTGAGACATCTTAATAGTGGCCAAGCAATATACACATACTCTCCACTGCACGAAGAGGAGCATATTCTGAGCCTTTTTTTTTTACCTTTCCTTGTTTTACGAAAACCGTTGCATGTAAAGCTATATGCGGATCTTATTAAGTTTTGAATGGTTTCTCAAGTATTGTGGTGCAGATTTTGGTGCCAGGTTTTTGAATACCAACCCTTGGCTTCTAGTTGGTGGGATGCAAAGTTGATACTGTTTAACCTTTTCTGAATAAATTTTAAAGGTTTTAAGAATCATCAATGATTTTCTTCTTTTAAATAGTCGTAGTCTTTATTTCATACTCTTAATTGAGCATTTACTGATTTATAAATAATTCGACGAATCTCCTGTTGATTGGGAGCTTCAATGGTTTCTTTGTATGTGGTCCCAAGGGTATCAAGATTTGAAGTATTTAATTTCGCATCTATCAGTGAGCATCATTTAAAGGGTATTCTTTCAAGGCATTGTTTTAGCAACAAAATTGTATTTAATAGACTTCATGATACCGATTATACTTATTTGGTTTGCAGATATTAAAGGAACTTCAATCTCTCAAGCAGATCAGTGGTCCAGATCCAAATTATAATGATATATGTTTTTCTGGTGCTGGAATGTATGTCTGTTACATTAAGAGCTCACATTCATTAATTGCAGTTTTCTTAACAGCTTGGGTTTGCTTGTATTTCAGTGTTGCTTCTCAACTCTCTAAAAGTTTTCCAGTGGTTGACATGGTATTTGGAAATGGTGAAAAGTATTCACTCTCACCTGAAAACTACATGTTCCGGGTTAGTGATACATAATTACTAGTATCTTTAGCTGTGTTTACAGGCTGGTGAAATTGTTATCAATTGTTAACGATTCCATAATCCGTACGTTTCATGGGTCCATTCTTTATGAAGCATTCAAAAGTGCGAGGAGCATACTGTCTTGGGGTTTTTCAAAATGGAAAGGACCCAACTACTCTATTAGGAGGTAACTTATTTGATTTTTGGAACTTTATCTATTTCATGCTTTATAATTCATGTGAAATCTTATTCCGCTCTAATTTTGTATTACATGGGTAAGCTTCTGTGGTATAGGTTCCAGCAATTCTTTAGTGATAATTCCCAAGTCATTTTTGTTCACATAGGTATTATTGTCCGAAACACTCTTGTGATGTATGATCGTGAGCAAGAAAAGATTGGTTTCTGGAAAACAAACTGTGCCGAGTTATGGGAAAGATTACAGGAATCCATTGCCCCATCATTACCTCCAAATTCAGAAGCAAGCTATCCAACTGAAGCATTAGAGCCGTCAGTTGCTCCATCTTTGTCGCAGAATAATTCTCCTCCAGGTATTATGTGCTGCCAGTCTTCAAATGTGCTTAAAAGTATATACAGAGACATCATGGGTTAACATGGGCCATGTCAGAAGTTTTATATTCCTTATCTTTGTTAATCATGCTTTTAATGTCTCAGTAATTAGTGCAAATTCCTTTTATTTGAATACTCGTTGATGACGAATGTACTTTAACAAACTCAAATGTACAGGTGAACTTAAAATTGCACAAATAACAATGTTAATTTCCTTTAACATCAGTTATGTGGATATGAAGCCTCACATTACAGAATTGGCTGGACTCTTCGCTCATGGGTTAGATATTAATACTTCCCAGGTTAGAAAATTATTACTACATCGCATGAATATTTATTGCTTAAACATTCAAGTTCAACTCACAATTTTAATAAAGTTAAAAATTGTTTGATTAAAAATGTACATGTACACATAGTACGGCTAGCATAGGTGGGGATTTTGGTAAGAGGTCCCAAGCTAAAGGCTCTCATAATTTGTGGTGATAACTTTCAGAAGTACCCAAACAAGTTATCCATTTTCAGTCAATTTACACTCTAATATGTTTTTTGTTACCTTATAATGGATGTTTACAGGTCCACTTACTGAATTTTACGTCAACTGGAAATGATTCCCTCAGTAAATGGGTCATAACCCCAAAACCGTATGCTCATTATATTTCTAACACTACTGCAACGGTAAGTGGACATATTTGCACAGCATTTTTATGAAGACTGCCCATTTAATGGTGATTTTCTGTACAGAATATAATTTCCCGGCTAGCTGAACATCGCATCCAACTTCCTGACTCCTTTGGAAATTATAAGTTGATTGATTGGAGTGTTGAGCCTCCATCAAAGTAAGTTTTTCCATTAAAAGGAAAAGCCCTAAATTGGGAATGTTATCTGTTCCTGTTGAAAGTCCCACATCGCCTACCTCATGTCATTTGGTATGATTTAAATACATGTTAGGCTACTCCACATATGACCAATTGGTTTTATGTTGGAACCTTAACATGGTATCAGAGTCAAAGCCTAACATGTTTCCGGTTATTGTCATGGGCCAAAAGTTGTCCTTTAGTTGGGTCAAAAGTACCCTTTGCCTGGTCCGGCAGGCTTCGTTGGAGGGGATGTGTTGAAAGTCCCACATCACCTACCTCATGTCATTTGGTATGGTTTAAATACATGTTAGGCTACTTCACATATGGCCAATTGGTTTTATGTTGGAACCTTAACAGTTCCATACCTTCTGTATTGTTATCTTGTATTAATTGTGGTTGGTTTCACATAATTCATTGTAACCCATGCTTTTCATTGTGCATATCTGATATTTTACAAATTCGTAGCATCGATTCTAGATTCAACAGATTGCTTTCTCAATTTGAAGCTGCGGAAAAAAATTTGTGTTTGGATTTTAAATAAACTCTAATCATGGGTATGGTACGGCCCTTTAACCTTTTTTCTTAACTTTTCTTCTAATTAGTAAGTAGGGTATGGGCCAAAGAAACTTTTACGAAAATGCAAATTTTATAAAAGAGATAACTAAGAGAAAACGTATTGGATATAAAGGTAGACATCTATGAAGCAGAAACACTTCAAAACAGTCTAAACAGTACTCAAATATAAATATTTTTGAGACTTGGTACATGTTTTTAAATTTAACACTTATTTTTCTTTTCATTTGAAGATGAACTCCTCACCTCTCACTTTTTCTGGATATGGCCCATATGTTTGTATTTGGGTAATAACTAATTTATGTATTTGTCTATTATGTGTTTTGTCCCTAATTGGCTTTTACTTCCTGGTATCGGACATATTATATGCCTTTTTCATTGATAGTTGGAACTATTAATTTAGTTTTAATCATATTTTTCAGGACATTATATTTTTATTAGTTTATTAAGCAAATTATGAGATAAATAAGCTTTGAAATGGATCATCTGTATCTCCTTGTATTGCACTAGATAACATGTTATTCTATTGAAAGTCACCAACTTCTCAGTCTCTCAGCTTTTTATTTATTTATGATTACGGCTAGGCTTTATTTAAAGGTGGTTGTGCTTTGACCTTTCTGAAAATGATATCATTGTTTCTGCCTTGGGTAGTTGTGGTATAGCATATATAGAATAGAAGAGAATATCTTCTTCCTTTGAAAAGCTAACTTTAGGAATTCTGTCTCCGTTGCTATAGAATTTGCTGCTGTAGGCCTCACTGGTCTTGGTGACTGCGCTCTTTCTTTTTGCCACATGCTATCATAGAAACGGCATATTTACACGCTACTTGTTGAGTAGAAATTCTTAGGGTATAATGAGTAATAAGAAATTCTTAGTTGACATTCCATTAATTGGCGGGTGCAATGGCATCATTGTGTGGAGGTAAATTTTTAATATGATCCACACAACCTTTCATTTATAGAAAAATTTTATAATATTGAACTGAATGCCCCTGGTAGGCAGTCAGTGCCTATCTACAATTTTCTCGTTATTGAGTTATTGAATTTGCCTGATCAATATTAGTAACTCACTTTGTGTCCACATTTTTTAAAAGCAGTTAGAAAGACGATTTCCAAAATAATAAGGATAAAATTGTAACATTCAAAAATCCAGTTAAAAAACAAATTAGAAAAAGCAGTTACAAAATATTAAGGGTAAAATAGAAAGCAATTATGTACATCAATGGTTATAAAATTCAATCCCCTTAGTAGTATAGAATATAGAAGAGTATGGATGACAACTTCTGATATTTACACACTTGCCTATAATGATGCAGGAATTGGTGGCAGCAATACTTCTGGGTCGTGGGTTTAGCTATTTTGGTGGCATTACTTGTAGGACTGTCAATATTAGGAACGTTCTTAATTTGGAGAAAAAGACAGCAAAACTTGCATTCATACAAGCCAGTGGATGCATCTGTTCCTGAGCAAGAACTTCAGCCATTATGAGTTAAAAATCACACTACTGCTTCTTAATATCTTTCTTACTTGATAGTGTCAGTGTAGGTCAGTAGCATATTCAACTATTATCTAGATAGGAATTAATGCAAACCATATTCAGTCAACTGAAGTTTTTTTTTTTTTTTTCAAAGATATCAGGCTGTCACGATATCCGGTGATCATTGAACCCTGATAGAGGTATATAAAGATTTCTCTAGATATGTCATCATCTGTAAAAGCAATTTTGTTGTGAATATTGTAATATGCCAGATGAATCAAAGGGTGGCAGCAGAAGGTTGAAATACAATTTCATATATTGTAATAGTAACTTTGACATTTCGTTTCAGGTGTTACTTTTTACCGAGTTATGCTCTTATTTTTCAGTTTCTACTATTCTCAACTGGGACTGTCAAATAAAGTCCAATGTACCAATGAAGTAGATTGGTTTGGGGGTAAATCCCTACTTTAATTCAAATGTACAGTTAATCTGCTTCATTATTGTATTTTTCTCATTATTTTCAAGCGGATTTGCTTACTTATCTACCAAAAGTGGATAATTGAAAGATAAAATAGAATCTGCTATTTCGGGATAAACGGCATTTCATAATCTTGTACACATGCTATCCATCCGTGTTTGAGACTGTCTACATATATCTTGACAATAGTATGCACCAAACGGAAAGCCCTTTTAAATCTATCACAAAATCAGTTTGTACAAGTTTAAATAGGTCCTGTATTTAAGGAAATAAGACTATATTATTTAAAAAAAAAATCCTGATGCAATCATCTACAATTTTAATCGCAATTAATTTAAACAATCATTTAAGAATTAATTATAGGTTTTTTTTAAGCGTTTGTTTCTTATATTCAGTTTTAATTTTCTGCCGTTTTCCTAAGTCCAGGATGTTCAACCAATGTAAAATTTGACCGCATTTTCAAAGTGAATGTTTGTTTGACAAGAAAAAGATAATGCAGCGAAATGGGAAGAGATAAAATGGGACAAATGGGACAATTTCTTCCTGCACCTCTATTCTTTCTCCATACAACTCTATATCCTAAGTAAAATAACTAAAACACCCTTTCAATAATTTTTGTTTCAAATCATAATTCCTTCTTCTATTTTCCTGTAAAAGTTCTACACCTTCATTTAAGATCCTTTTCAACACTTATATTAATATTATTTATCTATTACATGTTTTTACACTAATAATGCACATTGAGACCCATATTACTCAATTCAAAACAATTTTACAAAAATCAGATTGAATTCTGAAACATGTTGGGATAAAGATATTTGATTAACTAAATTATAGGTTTGTATAATGGTACAAAATATTATATAATTAGAACTTCCTTTATTTAGTCTTAATTTGTTGGAGTAAACTATAAAATCATAGTATCTGTGTACAAAAATAATATGAATTAAAAATTATAGAATGAATTCTATATTTTTCAATTTGGTACCAGAGCTTATAATTTTTTTCTTTTTCTTTCTAAATCCTTGGAGATCTTAACTAGAGAGATGGTAGAAAAACAAATTCCAATAGTTGTTCAATTTGAAGGTGTCTTTAACGTAGGCATCATCCTAAATGAATCTAATTGTGACGTATGATCACAACTAATGGAGTTGCACATTGCAAAAAGAGAAAAATTGTCCTACATCCGTGGGAAGGTGAAGTTTCCAACATAGAATGATGAGGGATATGAAAAATGGTATGCTGAAAACCAAAAAGTGAAAAGATGGCTATTGATGTCCATGAAGCCAAAAATCATGAAAATGTATCTTCACTTACCCACTGCCCTCGATATTTGGAATGTTTTGTCAAAGACATTTTATGATGGAAGTGATGAGCTATAGGTGTTTCCCCTGAATCAAAGGGCATTCACTACAAAACAAAATAATAGAACCTTAATTGAATATTATGGGGAGTTGGTTGAGATTTTTAGGGAATTGGACCATCGTGACAAAGTAGTCATGAAGGACCCTGATGATGTGAAGTCATATCAAAAGTCCATTGAAAGATTAATGGTGCATATATTCTTTGTTGGACTGGATGATGATTTTGAGCAAGTTTGTGGAAAAATCTTGCGCAAGGAAGTAACACCTCATTTAGAAGAATGTTATGCATTAATCCGGAGAGAGATAGTCCGGCGAACAACGTTGAAAACAAAAGATATGATTTCTGATTCCACAACTATGATGGCAAAGAATCAACCAGCAAATCGAAGCAATCAAAAGATTTGGAAAAAGGTAACTACAAGTATACTCAGTGTAATAAGGATGGACACACCAAGGAACGATGCTATGAAATCATAGGATACCCTGAGTGGTGGGATCACATTCGAGCATCGAAGAAGAATTCAAAAAGAAATCCAATTGCTACTGCTGTAACTGTCATTGACAAAGAAGACAACAAAGACATGATGTTTGCTACAATCGCACGTAGTAATAATTCCAATGGTAAGGCTTTAATAAGCAAATCTACCGTTTTGAATAATACATGGACAATTAACTCTGCATGTTCTGATCATGTGACTTTTGATGTTAGACAGATTAAAAATCTTAAACCTTTCTTACAAAAAAGTATTTCCACAGTCAATGGTAGTAAATTCACTATTATTGGAGAATGAACTGTCTCTATTTCAAACAATTTGAATCTTGATATTGTCCTTGTTGTTCCTTGTCTTAAATATAACCTATTGTCAGTCTCGCAAATAACCAAAACTCTTTTATGTATTGTAATTTTTGGGTCTGACTCTTGTATTTTTAAGGACATTCAAACGAGGAAGACGATTGGTTGTGATATTAGGCGAGGAAGATTGTATTACCTGGACCTGACAGAAAAAGATTCAAAGAGACTTGGTCAAGTGCTAGCAACAAAAGGGTCTCAAGAAGTAAGAAAAGGCGAGGATATTTGGTTATGACATAAGCGTCTAAGACATGCATCTTTTGATTACATAAAGAAATTATTTCCAAATGTATTTGACCAAGTAGACACTTCAACTTTTTATTGTGATGTTTGTGAGCTTGCAAAGAGTCATAGAACATATTTTCCTTTAATTTCAAATAAAAGTTCTCTTCCTTTTATGATCATTCGCTCTGATGTATGGGGTCCATCTAAGGTTATAACGTTGGGTGACTCAACGTGGTTTGTAACGTTTATTGATGATTGTACTTGAATGACTTGGTTATGTTTGATGGAGTCTAAAAGTGAAGTTGGAGGCCTATTTCAGAAATTCTGCAAAATGATTAAGACCCAGTACAACGTATAAGTTCAGGTACTGCACAGTGACAACGGAGGAGAATATATGCAATCAGAACTTCAACATTTTTTAGTAGTCAAAGGAATTGTTCATTAGAGATCTTGTCCAAATACTCCACAACAGAATGAGGTGGCAGAATGAAAGAACCGTCATCTATTGGAGATGGTCCGAGCTGCACTGATTGGAGCTCACATACTAGCAATATATTGGGGAGAAGCTCTCACATATGCAGTATACACTATCAACCAAACACTGTCTAGGTCTCTTGAGTATAAAATACCTCTTTAATCACTTACAGATGCAGTAGTAAGTCCTAAAATTGTTGAACTAACACATAGAGTGTTTGGTTGTGTTGCTTATGTTCACTTACACAAGCATAAGAGAAGTAAGTTGTCTCCTAGAGCTGAAAGGTGTGAGTTCCTTGGCTATGTGGATCACCAGAAAGGATATCGGTGCTACAATTCACAAACCAAGCAAATGTTTACTACTATAGATGTAGTTTTTCATGAAACCTTGATATATTTTTCCCCCGAGTCTGAAATTCAGGGGGAGAATTATGATGAAGTTCAAACTTTTGTTCCTCAAGAAATTGATATTGAGGTCAGATTGAAGAAAGAAAGTTACAAAGTTGTATCAGGAGATGATGAAAGTATGCAACAATGTTATAATTAACAACCACATAATGAGGAAGATTTTGAGCATGTCCAGATCAAAAATTTGCCTGTTGATGCTGATGATATACCACACCAATCATCTCCTCAAGAACCTAATACAGAAAAAGAATTCTGCTAGATCGTGTCACTAGAGGTATCCCCAAGCCTACTTATGATCCTGACCTCACCAGTAAGCAAGATATGAATAATTATATTTGTAACCAGAATTTGTCTAACTCAAATATCGCATTTATAAGTCAATTATCTACTTATCTATTCCTAACAGTTTGCAGGAAGCTTTAGCTGACTCCAGGTGGAAGGATGCTACGAATGAGGAGATGAGATCCTTGCAAAGAAATAAAACATGGGAATTAGTAGATTGTCTAGTTGGAAAGAAACTAGTAGGATGTCGATGGGTGTATACTGTGAAATTTAATTCAGATGACACAATTGAGAGATTCAAAGCTAGATTAGTGGCAAAGCTGTACACACAAGCATATGGAATAGATTACAACGTTTGCTCCCGTAGCCAAAATTAGTACAGTTCGAGTATTGTTATCTCTAGTTGTAAACCTTGATTAGTTCTTACAATAATTTGACGTAAAAAATGCATTTTTACATGGGGAATTGTCTGAAGAAGTTTATATGGAGCTACCAGAAGGATGTGGGATCCCGAATACACATAGCAAAAAGGTATGCAAGTTGAAGAAGTCATTGTATGGACTAAAACAATCGCCACGAGCATGGTTTGGTAGATTCACCAAGTCAATGCTTGCTTTTGGATATCAACAGAGCAACTAAGATCATACCTTGTTTCTAAAGAAAAAGAAAGGAAAGATTATAATTCTTATTGTCTATGTTGATGACATGATAGTTACAGGAAACGATCTAGAGAAAGGGAAGGCATTGAAAGAGTACTTGGCAAAGGAATTCGAGATGAAGGATCTTGGTCCTTTGAAATATTTTCTTGGAATTGAGGTCTCAAGATCAAAGTCAGGTATTTTTCTCTGACATCGAAAGTATGCATTGGATTTACTGAAAGAAACTGGAATGACAGCATGCAAACCAGAAAATTTTCCAATTGAAGAGGGATTGAAGTTGTGCATTAAAGAAGATCAAACTCCAACTAACAAGGGAAGATATCAGAGACTTGTAGGGAGATTGATGTATCTCTCACACACTAGGCCAGATTTAGCTTATGCTCTTAGTGTGGTTAGCCAGTTCATGCACAATCCAGGTGAAAAACACATGGATGTTGTTATACGGATTTTAAGGTACATAAAAACTGCTCCTGGAAAAGGAGTTATGTTCAAGAAGAACTCCAACTACAAGGATGTGATGGTTTATACTGATGCAGATTGGGCAGGTGCTCTTGATGATAGAAGATCAACTTCTTGATACTTTACATTTGTAGGAGGTAATCTTGTCACATGGAAAAGAAAGAAGCAGAAAGTTGTAGCTAGATCCAGTACAGAAAACTGAACTTAGAAGAATGATTCTTAGACTTTGTGAAGGTTTGTGGCTCAAACTACTTCTCCAGGATTTAGGGTATGCACATACACGTCTCATTTAGTTGTATTGTGATAATAAAGTTGCACGCGACATTGCTTACAACCTTGTCCAACATGATCGGATGAAGCATGTGGAGGTTAATAGATTTTTCATCAAGGAAAAACTTGATAAAAATATTCTAGAATTGTCAAATATTTGATCTGAAGATCAGCTGGCAAACATTCTTACCAAAACTGTGACAAGTCATATTTTTAGGAGATTATTGGACAAGTTGAGAATGTATGACATCCATTTACCAACTTAAGGGGGAGTGTTAGAATAAAGATATTTGATTAACTAAATTATAAGTTTGTATAGCGGTACAAAATACTGAATAATCATAACTTTCTTTATTTAATCATGATTTGTTGGAGTAAACTATAAGATCATAGTATCTGTGTATAAAAATAATATGAATAAAAATTATAAAATGAATTCTATGTTTTTCAATTAAACACCCAATCCAAAATATATTTTTGCATTAACTTTTTCAAAAACTTATTCTAAAACACTCATTCCAGAATATATTTTCAAGAAAATTTTTTCATAATGTATTTCAAATTTCTAGAACTGTCTTTCAAATCCTAAATGTATTTTCATCCAAAAATCTTATTATGCAAATATTGTACCTGACAACAAAAATTGATACAAATTACAAAATTAGAGATTCTTACCAATTTCTTTCAATTCTTGAAATAATAAGGGAAAAAAATGAAAATACTTCAATAAGATTTAGAAATAAGACATTCAAAGGTTTAAAAATAAAAAAATAAGCACGTAAGAAGATGAAAATAGATATAAAAGTAAAATAAGAATTTAATTTAATTAGAGAGATGAAGGAAAAAAACTATAAGGTGTATGTAGGTAGAAAGTGCCAAAAATGACAGGACTATTTCATAAAACAATCTCTTCATTTTGACCCAATGTTGTTATTTAACACGATCCAACTAAGGTAAGTTAATCAAAATGTGAGACTCATTGTAAAGGGAATAAAATATAACTATCATTCCGTACCTTCAAGCGTTTTACAACTTTCTTTATACCTTATTCTTTTTTTCCATTATTATTTACTTTCGTTTAACGTCAATGTTGGTTTATAATTGAGTTTATCATCTCAACATTATCAAATTTCATTATGTCTTGTGAAATAACTAAGAAATTAAAAACTGAGGAACAATTCCTTAGCAAAATTGCGCAATCAACAAAGCAAAATTGCTTTTTGCCGTCAGCTTAAGCAGCTAATATGATCAGCTGATTGTAGTATTGACTTCATGGTTCCAACATTTTTTGGCATGCTTAGTGAGACGAATAGCAAATCTTCGATGTTCCTTTTACCTATCATTGTTACAAGTTACTTCTGCTACTACAGTCTGGCAAAAGGGTCAGAAATATGTCGCCTTCCCGATCATTTGCAAAAAAGTAACAGCCAAATTGTCCATTATGTTTCACAGCCATTTCATTTGTCAATCGAGATTATTTAAGACCCAAATCACAAACATTCGAAAACTAACTTAAAAAAGCTATTAAATTTTGACTACCAAGAGATTTATTTATTTACAACTGGTTTGTATTAGTTTAATTTTTCTTTTCTTTTGTGCGGCCAAACTTGAAAATCATGTATCCTTAAGCAACTATTACTTCCCTTAAACGGCCCATTGCAACACCCGTTAAACAGACAGCTTTAAACGGAACCGCCAATAACTTACATCGTGCGCTTCCAATTTTTTTTCATTTAGCTTCATCATTGGGAAGCAAACAATACTACCAGAAAAGAAAAAAAAATGTCTTCACAGAGAAAAGGAACTTACGGGGAAAACTATGCCAGATGTGCGAACTTATTATATCCACTGGATAACAAATTTGATTAAATTACCACAAGGAATTTTCTCATACAGCCAGTTTTCTATCTTAATACTCCAGGGAAGTTGTCCAAGTACCTTGCACACTAGGGTGTTTGGTTACGTGTCTTGTCCTCAATTTCACCACCTTCCTTCCCAATGCATTCCTTAGCCTAGTTGCGTGCAAATGTATGTCTTCTGGATCCATATTCTTCACACATATCACTCGCTGATTCTTGTTCTCTGCATTTCACAGGATAATCATCCATCACAACAACAAAAAATCTATTCCCACTACGTGGGATCGACTACATCAATCAAACAACACAAAGGCGGGTCACCACACTGGATTTTCCCAATTATTGGATCTTCTTTTCACGATAGTTTCTATCTATCTTTCTCTCTAATGCATTATCTTGTCCAGTGTGTCCACTCATCCATTGTAATAATGAAGCTAAATTTTCTCCTTTCTTTTTACCCTCCGCATTCAGTCCCACGCAACATCTCATAGGAGAATCATCAATTACAACTAAGAAAAATTAGTAAGAAAGCTACAAAAAAAGGGCACAAGAATCTTACATTAAAATCCCTTAAGATGTGGATGCTGACCACGAATTAGTTCAGTAACCACCTCTAATTGAGGATTCTTCTCCTTAAATGCTGGCAAATGAGACTCCATAAAGGCCCTGTCAAATATTCAAAACTAATGTGAGAATCCGCTGTTCAAAGCAGGATAAAAATATGAAAAAATGATGATGCTCAACATAAAGTTCAGTTATGAAGTAGGCATCTACATTTCCACACTGAATTTTACTAGTAAGCAAAATCGAAGAACAAAGATTAAGCCTGCAGTCAAAGGAGAAATATGATCAAGCATGGGAACACAATATCAGTTCCGAAGAACAATTATCTGATTAAAAAACTTTGTTATTATTGGAAGATAAGCTACTATGCAAGACTGTAATGTAACAAATCTCAATCGCTAAGTCATGAAAGGAATGTCAGGTATCCTAATAGGATTCAAACATCAACCACATAAAATAAAGCAATAATCACACAGGTAAGTAAGAAATTTCTGTATTGAGAATGTAATAGAGACAATAATGAAACTCAGAAAAAGGATAATCCCTTTTTCTGCCAAGAGCTAAGCTCCTAATAGAACAACCATGAGGTTCCCCTCCTCAAAACCAACCGAAAAATCCCTTCCTCTCCTACTCCCAAAACATGACTATTTTCATAACAGAAAATATTCTTCCTCTCTCCTCTAACAACCTCAGAAATCTTTCATGCCACATCAGCATTCTTTTTCTTCTTACGTGCATACATAATCCATTTCCTTGGACCTCCTTTGTTCTCATGGGCCAGTGGTTCACTTTCCTGTTTACCTTGGGCCTTATCAATACTTCTCCCTTCAATTTCAGTCTTGTCCTCAAGACTTAGTTCTGGGAATTGACTCCTCAAAGTCAGTTCATCTTCCCATGAAGCCTCCTCTGTTGATTTCCCCTTCCATTTCACCAACCACTGATTTGTCCTCTCCCCTCCTTTCATCAAGCTACGAGATGCCAACACTGATTGAGGTTCCATTTCGTCCACTCTCTCATCCTCAAGCCCTGCCTGTGGGAAGAGAAGTTTCGGTTTTGTAATTCCCTATTGCCTTCTTCAGCAAAGATACATGAAACACAGGGTGAATTCTTGCTTCTGGAGGTAGTTTCAACTTATAGGCTACTGCCCCAATCTTCTCTACCACTTCAAAAGGCCCATAATATCTAGCACTTAACTTCGGACTAATTCTTGCTGCCACTGAATGTTGTCTATGATGTTTGAGCTTCAAAAATACCATTTCACCTATTTCAAAGCTCCTCTCTTGTCGATGTTTATCTGCCTGCCCCTTCATGCGTTCTTGAGCTCTAATCAAATGCTTTTTGAGTTGACTAAGGGCTTCATCACGATCATTTATTTCCCTCTGCACTGACTCAACCCTGATTTCTCCTTGAACCCCTCTTATCAATGACGGTGGTGGTTTGCCATATACCGCCTCAAATGGGGTGGTTCCAATTGACATATGGTAAGTAGTATTAAACCAGTACTCAGCCCAAGGAAGCCACAAAGCCCATCCTTTAGGCTGATCAGTAATGAAACATCTTAGATATGTCTCCAAACAGCGATTTACCACTTCGGATTGTCCATCAGTTTGTGGATGATACGCTGTACTCATGAGAAGCCTTGTTCCCGGCATTTTAAAAAATTCTTTCCAATAAAGACTCATGAACAAAGGGTCCCTGTCACTAAGCACCGAATTAGGCACCCCATGAAGTCTTACAACTTCTTTAACAAACACCTCTGCTATGGTTCTTGCTGTATAAGGATGTTTCAAGGCAATGAAATGGCTATATTTTGTCAAACAATCCACTACCACTAATATGGCTTCAAAACCTTTCGATCTTGGTAACCTCGTGATAAAATCAAGAGAAATATCTTCCCACACCTTCTCTGGTATTGACAGTGGTTGTAACAAACCTCCCGGGACAGTAGTGGCATATTTTTTATGCTGACATGTGTCACAAGATTGGACATACTTCATTACCTTATTTTTCATACCCGGCCAATATACATTTCCTGCAATTGCAATTCTCCTGTACGTTCTCAGAAATCCAGAGTGTCCTCCTTGTGGTGTAGAGTGGAATTCTTCGATGTTTATCCGTCCACTCAAAATTTGGAGACACCACTATTCTGTCTTTATAAAACAGAATTCCTCGTTGATAAGTGAAACCCGGACGGTTCTTACTTCCCTGCTCCAAGTCTTCAATGATTATCTTCAATTTCTCATCTCTGTGAACTTCATCAATTATTGTTTGGCTATCTATCCAAATCGGTATAGACATCATATTCTTCAATTCCCCCTCTTCAAATTTTCTGGACAGTGCATCAGCTCCGTTGTTTTCCAATCCTGGTTTATATACAATTTCAAAATTGTAGCCAAGGAATTTGGCCACCCAATTTTGTTGACTTCCATTAGTGATTCACTGCTGCTGCAGCAACTGTTTAAGACTCCTTTGATATGAATAAACCTTGAATTTACACCCCAATAAATACGGCCTCCAGTGCTGAATTGATAGAGCTACAGCCATAAGCTCTTTTTCATATGCAGACTTTGTTAAGTTTCTACTTCCTAGAGCCCTGCTAAAATAAGCCACAGGCCTACGTTCTTGCATCAATATGGCCCCAATACCCAGTCCGGATGCATCACACTCAAGCTCAAACTCCTACTCAAAATTCGGTAGAGCTAAAACTGGAGTTGTATTGATCATCTTCTTCAATTCCTCGAATGCATGTTGCGCTTTTTCATTCCACTTAAAACCTTCTTTCTTGGTCAATTCATTAAGAGGTTTAGCTATTTTTCCATAATTCCGAATGAACTTACGATAGTAACCTGTAAGTCCTAGGAATCCCCTTACTCCTTTTACATTTTTTGGGATTGGCCACTCCATTACACTTTTGACCTTGGTTGGATCAACTTCAACTCTTTTCCATGAAATCACATGTCCCAGATATTCAACACTTTCTTGGGCAAAATTACATTTCTCCTTGTTGGCATATAACTTTAGATGCCTCATAACTTCCAGAACCGTTTTTAATTGAACCAAGTGCTCTTTCCATTCAGAGTTATACACCAATATATCATAAAAAAAATACTAAAACTCCCCTTCGAAGTAGATCATGAAATACCTCATTCATCAATCCTTGAAATGTTGCTGGAGCGTTCATGAGCCCAAAAGGCATCACAAGGTACTCGTAATGTCCTTCGTGGGTTCTAAAAGTTGTCTTCTCAATGTCTTCCTCCCTCATCCTAACTTGATGGTATCCTGATTTAAGATCCAACTTTGAAAAGTATTTAGAACCATGCAATTCATCTAACAGTTCTTCAATTACAGGGATAGGAAATTTATCTAGAATTGTAGCCTTGTTAAGAGCACGGTAGTCCACACACATTCTCCAAGTGTTATTTTTCTTCTTGACAAGGATTACAGGGCTTGAATAGGCACTATGGCTGTGACATATATGTTCATTCTCCATCAACTCCTTAACTTGTTTTTAAATTTCATTTTTCTGGTGATAAGGATAACGATATGACCTCACATTAATTGGCTCTTGATTTGGCTTCAGTAAGATTTTATGCTCCCTCGAACGAACTGGTGGTAACCCTTTTCCAACTAACACGTCAATAAATTTGTCAAGTAATTCCTCCAATTCCCCTTGCTGTTGATTCGTGATTTTTCTTTTTGGAATATCCTGTGAGTCTCACACTAACTCCTTGATTTGGGCTGCTAGAGACTCTTCATTTTGCACCCTTTTTAACAGCTTCGTCCCTTGATTAGTGGTAATCCTCATCGTTTGCCTTCCCCAATCAATCAACATTTCCCCCAAATATGTTAGCCAAGACATTCCTAGAATCATATCAATGTCCTTTAAGTCAAAGAGTACAGCGTCAATATTGAATGTCTCGCCATTAACCTCAACTTCAATTCCGCGATAGACTCCTTGTGCTTCAGCTTTATGACCATCACCCATCAAAATTCGCATCTTCTTTGTAGGATCCCAATTCCATTCCATAGCTTCCACCAAACGTTTGGAAATGAAATTATGTGTGACTCCTCTGTCGACGAGCAGAGAAAGAGATAGGCCTTGAACCTTGCCTTCCAATTTCAAAGTTTGGGGAGGATTCTGCTTTCCTATTTTCAAATCAAATAACCCAATGACACTACATTCTCCTTCATCGTCGTTGTCACCATTCCCATCACCTATATGTTCTTCCTCATCGCACTCCACCTGTAATTCATTGTCCAACATAATCACCCTTAGTTGTTTTACTGGGCATTGATGCAAGGGCCCATACGTTCCTGCACACGTAAAACAAAGACCTTTTTGCCTTCGATTCACTAATTCTTGATAAGCCAGATGTTTAGTTCCTCTATCCCGAGGCCCATCTCTATTTTCTCCTGCTTCCCCCTTCGTATTTGGGTCAGGCCCATTCACTCTACTGCTTGCTCCATATGTTTTCGGAGCTACCCGACCCGAAATTGAGGAATAATTTATGGATCTCAATTGGCCCGTTCCTATCACATGTGTCTCACTCCTCCTCTGCCATCCTCTGTTTCGCATATGAATTTCAGAGTCCACCGCTCTAGCTGCATTCATCAATCTTCCCCTTGTCAACGGGTTCACCACGTGTAAGCTCCTCAGTCGCGCCCTTGTTTCCTCACGCAAACCATGAGTGAAATAAGAAAAGTATTGTTCATCCTATAATCGAGGTACTTGGGCCACCAATCGCTCAAACGTTCGATGTATTCTTCAATGCTCCCATTCTGTTTCAATGATGTCAATTGATCGAACATACTCCCTTCGCCCATTCCTCCATATCTTTCCAACAATTCCCTCTTTAAATCCTCCCACGTTAGCTCATCATAATCGTTCAACAAGACGTTGAAAAAGTGTATCATTCCTCCCTCCATGCACAAATTTGTCAAGTTGACACGCACCGCTTGACTAGTCTGTTGAACCTGGAAATAGATCTCTGCCCTTAACATCCATCCCGCGGGATCCTCGCCATTAAATGAGGGAAGCTCAATCTTCTTCACAGATTGACTAAATTCTTCTAATGCTTGCCCTTCGCGCGTGTTCATACCCGAGGCCACTCCAGAATGTTTTTTCTTGTTTGATACACTCTTCCTCTTCACTGACCCTTCATCTTCCCCCTCTAAATCCTTTCCAGCATTTCGAGTCAAAAGCTCGACGAGTATCGAGTGGTTCTCTTGAACTTCGCGTTTCAACGCTTCTTGAAAACTCTCCATCGTTATTCTCATTTGGGCCACCTCGTTTTCCATAGAACTAACACGTGCTTCCATGTTTTCCTTGTCCGCTAATCTTTCTGGCTTAGATTGATTTCCCTTCTTCGGTGGCATTCAAAGTCCCGATGAAGTATCCGGCAGGTCAGACCAATTAATAGGATTCAAACATCAGGTAAGTAAGAAATTTTTGTATTGAGAATGTAATAGAGACAATAATGAAACTCAGAAAAAGAATAATCCCTTTTTCTGCCAAGAGCCAAGCTCCTAATAGAACAACCATGAGGTTCCCCTCCTCAAAACCAACCGAAAAATCCCTTCCTCTCCTACTCCCAAAACATGACTATTTTCATAACAGAAAATATTCTTCCTCTCTCCTCTAACAACCTCAGAAATCTTTCATGCCACATCAGCATTCTTTTTCTTCTTACGTTCATACACAATCCATTTCCTTGGGCCTCCTTTGTTCTCATGGGCCAGTCGTTCACTTTCCTGTTTACCTTGGGCCTTATCATATCCACTCATTAAATTACATATCATCTTATAAAATCAAGATGACAGAACATTTATGAACTATTCACTCCATTCTTTCAAAACTCACAAACAATGACTTAGGGATTGTTTGCAATTTGCAATGTTATAAACAAATAAAGTGCACTATAGTAATTCAGAAAACCTATAAACCCAGATACCAAAAAGTAAAAATAAAAACTTTATTGTTCCTAATAGCATGAATGTGAATATGGGAGTAAATATATTAAATTGAAGATATAGTACGAATGTATATATATCTTATACCTCTGCTACTTCCACCCCAGTCGCAATAGCTGACAATCAGCTTGTTGAGCTGCCAAACCCCCCTTAAAGCCATCTACAAATTTAATTCCGCAAATTGCCAAAATGAAACTGAGAGATTGCAAATGTGAGTTTCAAGGAAATGAAGGCAAATTAGCTGCGATTAACATTCACAAAGCAAGTTAGCCCACTTTGACCAACAACCCTGCCGAAAGGGGACAAGATGGGTTGGCCCATCTTTTGGAAAGGGGTTAAAAAAATTAACCCCCAGTGTTTTGCAAATTGGTGGGTTAGCTTGCCTGAATAATTCAAAAATTAGTAAAATGAAGATGTTACTATGATGTTTAGTTGAGCAGTGAGAGTGGGTGGTGGCCACGCTCCATATATCATCCAAGTATGTGGTATGAGGATAGTTCTACCCTTATCAACCAATCCAACATGCCCTTTAACAGTTAATACTATAGAGGAGCATCTTCATCTTCATATGTTCGTAAAATATAAATCTGGTAGTAATTAAATATATTTTGTACAACTGTGGTTCTCAATATACACTCTCTGTTACATGGAGATAGTCTGCATCATCTGAATAGGGATATTGTGCAACTGGGACGGTAAAACCCAATCAATAATGTAATTGTCAAAATAAAAAAAAATGATACAAAAAATAGTAACCATGGTCCAAAAATCAGTCACTTGTTAATGTCATAATATTCATTTAAATGATCCATAACCAACTTAACAGTTATATTACATATGAATAAACTGTACAACATTCATCAATGAAGATGAACAAATAATCAAATACAATATCTACATTTCTATTCCTAGATGAGGATATTAACTCCTGATTCAATAACCATGACTTGTCGATGAAGATTTTGAGGATGAAGTACCCATCTGCATACATATTCTTCTCGAAATTTCTGAACTTGCTTCTGTACAATATGAAGAATGTCATAATAAATTATATTCATAGTAATAAAAAACAAAACAATAATACAATGACTTTAATGTTTACCGATGTGTAATGAGGCATGCTTTTCCCATTCACTTTGCTCACACCATCCCACAACTCCATATATTTTAAAACAAACAATCCACAATCATACCTGCACAATTGAATGTAGTTATTACACACATTATATACAACATTTTGCAAACAAAATTTCAACTATAATAACATACTAACATGTTTGGTTGAATTGGCAAGTCCTCCTTTGTAACCTTAAGTTCTCCAGTGGTCCTCGATGACTTTGTTTCCAACAGCGACAATAGATGTTCAAAACATTGCAACTGTTCACAATATTATATTATTCGCCAAATAAACATAGCTCTGAATTAACTATATTACCTACGTAGACAACTTAAAACAAATATTTACCATAACTCTATCAATTGGTTTTCGTGATCTATTATCATGGCCCATAACATACACATACCTTTTTGTCTTCATGACGGTCTCTTTTTGCAGACATTTTTTCCCAAACTAATCCTATTACAAATTATTAAAATTAAACTTACAATGACAAAATAGTTAAAAAGGAAAAATTTAGTCCAAGAATGTTACACATAATTTTGGTGAAATTGTGTATTATGCAAACGTGGGTGTAAATCTTGTGCATATTATACAAAATGTTTGTGATGCAAATACAATTCTTCATTGTAGCATTTCATCAAACACTTGTTGGACATTAATATAGCGTCACAACTCAATTAACCCTATACCCTGAAGAACACTTTCATTACAAACTCAATCAAAGATAAACAGAAAACAAAGCAACAATGCGAGAATACAATTCTTCATTGTAGCATTTCATCAAACACTTGTTGGACATTAATATAGCATCACAACTCAATTAACCCTAAACCCTGAAGAACACTTTCATTACAAACCCAATCATAGATAAACAGAAAACAAAGCAACAATGCGCAAATACAATTATTAATTGTGGATCACAGTCTATGATAGAGAGGCAATTTCAGTTGGAGTACACACATGCAAAATTTGCAGAGGTTCAAGCAGAATTTAGAGGAAAAATGAACTGCAGTGTTGTGCATGTGTCTTGCCTTGGATCCGCTTGGTTTTATGACGTTATGGAGGAATCTATTTGCGGTGAAGATTCTAAAGAACACCTGTACAGTGTAAGTTTCAACCGTGATGACCAAAATGTTAGTTGCACGTGCTTGCTATTTGAATTCAAAGGTATTCTTTGCCGACATTGTTTGGTCGTCCTTGCTCAACAAAGGGTTAAAAAGATTGAGTGCAAATACATTTTAAGTAGATGGAGTAAAAATGTGAGAAGGAAGCATACTTATATGAAAACCACGTACAATGTAAAGGAGAAGCAACCGCAGATTCAAAGATATGATGAGTTGTGCAAAAGATTTTACGAGATTGCGGAAGTTGCATCAGAGTCAATTGAGCAGACGGACATGTTGCATGAAATGCTGAATAAATTTGCTCCAACACATAAATGTTGACAACGTTGATATTGACATTCGTAGCCCGTTGCAAGTTAAAAGGAAAGGAAGACCACGTTCCCTCCGAAAGGTGTCAACCCTTAACGTAGAAACTCATTTTGATTGTCGGCCATCTGGATTGGTGTGTGTCAGAAATGAAATTTATTTCATGTTATAGTGATTGTTAAATTGAATTTCCTTTATTTAAAGTGTGATATACTGTTTATGCAGTATATGTTATGTAAAATGGCAGTAAAGTCATATGTCAAAACTCATGTAAATGTTGCCCTTTGCAGCCATCAACATTGGGTACCACTCGGTTTTGTGTCATTGTTGACATCACTTGACAAGTAATGTTGACGGCACACAATTGTCTTCCTCAACAAAATGATTTGGAAACATTGTTTTTTTAATGAATTACTCGTTAACAATGAATATTATTACATTAGTTTTGAATTTCATTACGTTGATGTATACTAATAATTTCTTCTTTAACATGCAGGACATAAGTGTTAATATCTACTACATAGAATTTTGCAGTGTTATTTCAACTGCACATGTTAACAATATAACAATGTTGATTGACGAGAGCTTTTTTGATTCAATGTCTTGTTGGTTGGATAACGTCATCGAGTAGTGTAGACTATACATTCTGATTTTGTTAGAGTATATATGATAGGACATAAACGTGCAACGATAGTGTAGACTATACATTCTGATCTTGTAAGAGTTGTGGATGTAAATATAACAATGTAACAGCAATTGTAATTTCTTCAATGCATTTATCAGCAGTTGATGGTCCATACATTTACGTAACAATCATCGGTTGTAGACATTTATCAGACATGTGATAAAAAACAAGTTGAGTTTTTAAACAAGTTTATCAGCTTTCTTTAACAAGTTTTTAAACAAGTTCATCCAGACATTTATCAGCTTTCTTAAACAAGTTTTTAACTGATACAGCTTTGATAGAACCGATTAAAATTACTTAGAATATTCAGAGAAGTGTTTTTACAGTATTCTAATCGATACAACTTGAGTTTAATGGGTGAAAACCACTTGGAGTTCAGGATGATCGATCAGAAAACAATTATGACCGATCAGAATAAGATATGATCGATTAGAATTGAATTATGACCAATCACAATCATTTATGATCGATCAGAATTTAGTTATGACCGATCAGAAATATTTTGATCGATTAAATCTCGTTTCAATCGATTAAAACAACTTAGAAAATTTCTACACAGCATTTCAATCGATTAAAACTTATTTATATCAGTTAAAATAACTTGAAAAGTTTTACAAGAAAGTTGTGCAGTATTTCAATCGATTGAGTCACGAAACAATCGATTAAATCAACTTAGAAGATTTTTTTGTAAAGTGTTTTAATTGATACAAACGTTGTCGTATCAGTTAAAACAAATCTGTTAAAGAATCAAGAACGTATTAATGGATTAAAAGAAGTTTTAACAGATTAAAACTGCACTTTTAACAGATTAAAAAAATCTTTTAACAGATTAATTAAACCAGCAGTTTTGAAAATCTTCTATAAAAACAGAGTTGCTTGAACTTTTTAAACACACATTGAATATCATCTTTTACACATCCTTGAGCAATCAATAAAGCAAACTTCAGCACTCTTTTCAAGAAAGATTCGCATCAGTATTTGAGAAGTTCTTTGAAAATCTTTCTTGAGGCAACTTGATTTCTTTTGAAGAAGAAACACTTACAGCAGAATTGCATAAACTGGTTTGAGCATTCTAGTTTCTTCTTTTTCATTTCTTTACATTCTTTTTATAACATTTAGATAGCGGTTATTTGGCCAACCGCTATCTGAACTATACATTATGATCGATTATTATCCTATTATAATCGATCAGTTTTACATATATGACTTTAAATAGCGGTTATTTGGCCAACCGCTATCTGAACTATACATTATGATCGATTATTATCCAATTATAATCAATCAGTTTTACATATATGACTTTAAATAGTGATTATTTGGCCAACCGCTATCTGAACTATACATTTTGATCGATTATTATCCAATTATAATCGATCAGTTTGACATATATGACTTTGGATAGCGGTTGTCAAACTTTGGATGACTTTTGTAGGTTGTACATACTCTTAGGTTTGTCAGAGTTTTTATTCCCTAATGAAGTAGGTATCGCACATTGTGGATTTTTTAAGTTAATAGATAATATATCTTGTCTTGGAAAGTATAATTGGGGAAAAGCAGTGTATGAATATCTGGTTGGAAGTTTATGTGAAGCATCGATTTATTTGAAGAAACGAAGAAATTGTTCACACTTCCGTGTTCTAGGATGTGTGTTTTTGTTACAGGTAAATCTTAAATTACGATATATGTTTTGTTAGAATACTTTCAATATAGTCAGCTGATTTGATATTGTGCATTTTGTTTATATGAATTCAGGTATGGGTCATGGAGCATGTACTTTATAATACCAAATCATGTAATGAGATAAGTCGATTTCCGAGATTTTTACAATGGACCTCTGTTGTAATTGGGGAAAGAAAGATTGTAGTTGCGTTTAATCATAATAGGGTTAGTTCATGAAAAATTTAGTAGAACTTGTTTGCAATATTACTTTACCATATGTCAAAATGTGATTTCAATTTGACATTGTTTGTTACTCATAGGTTATTCATGACTTGTGCGTCAGAAATGAAGAGCTTGCTCATGATATAGTGAAAGAAGCATTAGGACATACCACTTATGCATCTGAAGAAGTGAAAAATTTTACTAATATGTTGTGTGGAATTAGTGCTGAGAATCAAATGTTGATTGCCGTAACCAAACAACAGGAATCAACAATTGAAAAACTAGAGGAAGATGTAACACAATTACACGAATTGTTAGATGAAGCAAAACTATCAACAGAAGAAGTAAATCCTCCATCATGTGGGATGTACTTTTCTCCAGTATTTGAAGGTAGTAGTATTAAAGAGATGAAGCATCATGTTGAAGCAATAGAAGAATCAAAGTTGCATTTTGAAGGGTCAAATATGTATACGCGACTTAAAGGTCATCCAAGAATAAGGTATAAAAGTTTTACGGTCAAAACACCATGGACGACTAATTCAAGGAAAAGAAAAAAGGCGACATAAGTGTTGTGTAGATGAATTATTTTGTTAGGTTTTGTTGTAATTGTAATTTATATTTGATGCAGACCTTTATGATGTAATTTTTGTGGCCTGTGATAATGTTATATTGTACATTACTTTTTATCTCATAGTGATAGCATTGTATCTTCCTCCGATGTGTTGTTCGACTGATCATGTATGTTTATGTGCATTTAATGATATATAGTCAAGTGGTTAAGCATATAATGTGGGCTATACAAATTTAGCACATAATAAACACAAAAATGTCATGTTCAGTTAAGCACATAAAGTTGAGGTGGTCAGCAGATATATGGTTAAGCCAATAGTAAAACATGACTAAATGTCTATCATAATTAACCACATAATGTTTATATGTCTACAACTCTTAAAAGTGACAAATATCACGGTTGAACCAGATATCGCTCGAGCAAGATTAATGTCGCTCAAGCGAAATACAACCCGAGAATCCCAATTTCTTGCAGGTGGTTTCGCTCGAGCGATGTAAATTTCGCTTGAGCGATATCTGACCTTGGGCTAAACGTCGATCAAAGTTAGCCGCATAATGTAACATGGGTGACCCCATTCTCAGGAGGTGGCGTCGCTCGAGCGAGATTTTTTTCGCTCAAGCGAAACACAACCCGAGAATCCCCATTCTTAGGAGCTGGTGTCGCTCGAGCGATTTTAGTTTCGCTTGAGCGATATTGGAAAAAAAGATAATATGATCGATTATTTTAGGTTATAATCGATCATTAACATACGTTAGACAGCGGTTGATCGTTAACCGCTATCTAATATATATTTTTAAAAGCGAGTCTTTTCAACCGCTATCTAAGGTCTCTTCGTGACTCTCACGTTTAGCGGCGCTCAAGCGACTAGGGAATCGCTTGAGCGACAGCTGAATCTTATATGTGGTGAACTAAGATTTAGTACATGGCTAACTGCGTAGGACGTTTAGTCTGTGGTTCACCAGTCGCTCAAGCGAGGATGACATCCCTTGAGCGATGGAACCTTAACCAATAGGGACCACGGGTTCTATCTCGCTCAAGCGATGTTTTTACCGCTTGAGCGACAGGTGATTCCAATATGTGGTGAACCAACTTAAATTATTTGGCTAACTGCGTGTCAAGTTTCATCATTGAGTATAACCTCGCTAAAGCGATAAAGTGATCGTTCGAGCGACGCAGCCTTCAAACAAGCCAGACTCTCGGGTTCTATCTCGCTCAAGCGACACTTTGAACGCTTGAGCGGAAAATTGATTCGAATATGTGGTGAACCAACTTAAATTATTTGGCTAACTGTGTGTAACGTTTCGTCATTGGGTTTTTCCTTGCTTAAGCGATAAATCAATCGCTCGAGCGAAGGAGCCTTCAAACAAGGGAGACTCTCGGGTTCTATCTCGCTCAAGCGACGTTTTGAACGCTTGAGCGAAAATTGATTCTAATATGTGGTGAACCAACTTAAATTATTTGGGTAACTGCGTTTGACGTTTATCAGCAGTTGATGGTCCATACATTTACGTAACAATCATCGGTTGTAGACATTTATCAGACATGTGATAAAAAACAAGTTGAGTTTTTCAACAAGTTTATCCAGACATTTATCAGCTTTCTTAAACAAGAAAGTTGTGCAGTATTTCAATCGATTGAATCACGAAAAAATCGATTAAATCAACTTAAAAGATTTTTTTGTAAAGTGTTTTAATTGATACAAATGTTGTCGTATCAGTTAAAACAAATCTGTTAAAGAATCAAGAACGTTTTAATGGATTAAAAGAAGTTTTAACAGATTAAAACTGCACTTTTAACAGATTAAAAGAATCTTTTAACAGATTAATTAAACCAGCAGTTTTGAAAATCTTCTATAAAAACAGAGTTGCTTGAACTTTTAAAACACACATTGAATATCATCTTTACACATCCTTGAGCAATCAATAAAGCAAACTTCAGCACTCTTTTCAAGAAAGATTCGCATCAGTTTTTGAGAAGTTCTTTGAAAATCTTTCTTGAGGCAACTTGTTTTCTTTTGAAGAAGAAACACTTACAGCAGAATTGCATAAACTGGAATTTGGTTCTTGGTAAAAGGTTAGGTGTTGGTGCCTGGAATTTGGTTGTAGAGGTTATCAAGAACTGGAATTTGGTTCTTGGTGAGAGGTTGTTTGCAGGAACTGGAATTTGGTTCTTGTGGTAGATTAAGTGTAAGATTGTAAATCTGTAAAACATTTGATCTAGTGGAACCCAGCTGGAATTTGGCTGGAGACTGGATGTAGCCCTGGTATTGGGTGAACCAGTATAAAACACCGGTGATATTAGATAATCTGTTATTTGCGAAAAACTTTTAAAGATCACCTCACCCCACCCCCCCCCTCATTAAGATAGCGGTTATTTGGCCAACCGCTATCTGAACTATACATTATGATCGATTATTATCCAATTATAATCGATTAGATTGACATATATGACTTTAGATAGCGGTTATTTGGCCAACCGCTATCTGAACTATGCATTATGATCGATTATTACCCAATTATAATCGATCAGTTTTACATATATGACTTTAGATAGCGGTTAATTGGCCAACCGTTATCTGAACTATACATTATGACATATATGACTTTAGATAGCGGTTATTTGCCCAACCGCTATCTGAACTACATTTATTATAGCGGTTATTTTGCCAACCGCTATCTAAGGTCGCCTCGCGCTGCCCACCACCGTCATGCAAATCCTGGAAGAAGAAAAGTGTACCCTTGAGTTACTTTTTCTCATATGAGCTCGTACAAAGGCGCCAAGAGCTTTCTTATTCACTCTTGGCGGGGACTACTACTGGGAAACCAAACGAAAGGAGCGAAAACTTTTTATGCTGTTGGCTGCTTGGGCGCTTACTCTGCTCTCGTCTATGCCCTTGGTGTGACGCAGCTGGGTATCGATTTGACTTTCGGATCTTTAGGTGGCACTCACTGGCCCCGTCTTTGCTCTACAAACTCATGGAAAGGCAGGAGCCTGGAAGCCAGGAAGAACGAGCCCTTCAATTCTTCTATAACATCCCCCTGTTAGTGGCAAATTGAAAAAAGCGATCAAAATCGAAGGAAAGAAATTTGACTCGATAAGATAAACAAAAAATTCATTCAATGTCTAATTAGAAATACGTAGCATATAGCATCGAGAAGCACAATCGAGAATCGAATGAATAATAATCAAATGACTGTTGTCGAATAAAAAATAAGTCATATAAGACCAGGGTCAAAAAGGAATCGTAAGCAATTCGAAGTTCTCGAAGAATACAGCATCGAGAGTAAGGAAAGCGAATGTGGACATCGAGACTTTGGCTAAATCGTGAAAGGAAGTAAGTCGAATGCACGTATAAAGAGCAATTTTGAAATCATGGGACAAGTCAGAGATCGTGAGAACGTGGGAAACTATAGATAAACTGCCATACGCACGTAGAACGTGGTAGCAGTCGCGTTAACTACTCTCAGAAGGCTTGAAGGATGCCCTATAAATAGAGCAAAGGAGGAAGGAACAGGAGGGGGAAATTGGCAGAGAACAGAATCAGTAGTGAAAAGTCTACCGGAGAAACGACGAACACCATGAAGCTTCTGGCAATCTGGATTTCCTTGCTCACTGAGTACATTTACCGCTTTCTGTATCTCCCTTGGTAATTTACTTTGATGCAAATTAAATTCAGCAGTTTTATGTTTCTGTATTTTCGATTCCTTGTCATTTCAAATCAATGAAAGTTTAAATTTATGCATTTAAGTTTCCATGTTATTTAATGTTCTGCAAATCTCGATTTCCTGTCACTTACTTTTCTTGCAATCTCGATTTCTTGTCATTTATATTTGCACTATTTTCGATTCCTCGTCATTTACAATTAATGCAAGTTTGGGGTTTTCGCACTTTACGTTTCCTCGCAATTTAACATTCTGTTTTTTTTTATTCGATATTTTTACTGCTTTCGATACTTTAGAATACAAAATACCAAAAATAGCTTTTTCGATATGTTGTGATTTTCGATGCTCATACACATTTTCGATTGAAAGTCAGACTGCTAGCCTAAGTAAAAGAACTTACGTGGGAGAATTTCGATTAGGACCAAAACACCCTTAGAATCGAAATCGATCAAAATTCCACCAGAAACACCCCCATTTTTACAATATTACATATCTGAACCCATACAATTTTACTAATCAAACCCTTATTTTTAAGAGTACTGATATTTTGACAACCGGTTTTAAACATCCATTCGACAACTGAATAAAAAATATTAAATGCACAGTGTTATCAAATAAAAAAATATTAAAGGCGAAGAGTTGTGGCAGGTAGCGTCGCTCGAGCGATGTAAATTTCGCTTGAGCGACGACACTTTAGATAGCGGTTAATAACAACCGCTTTTAAAAAGACATATACTATAGCGGTTTGTGAGTGAACCGCTCACTAAAGTATGTTGTGTTAGCGGTTCAGAAGTAACCGCTATCTAATATGATACTTTTAAAGAGCGGTTAGGAGTGAACCGCTATCTAAAGTCATATTCTTTTTCATTCTTCCCTCCTACTTTCTTCAACCTCGCGCTCTTTCGACTCGGGTTTTTTTGCCGCTCTCATTCTCGCTCTCTGCGCTCTCATTCTCGCTCTCTACGCTCTCATTCTCGTCGTTTGCGTCTTCTATTAAGCTTAAGGTACGTTCTTTGTATTTTCAATCTTTCCGATTCTCTTGCTCACATTGAAGCATATTACATTGTAATATATTTGTGTGTCGCGAAGTTCGCGTTCCGAGTCTCCATTCGCCATTGTTGTTGTAAGTCGCGCTTATTGAGAGTTAGTGCATTATATATTTTTAGGGTTTAGAGTTTGTCTACATTGTGATCTAAAATTGTGTTTTTTGGGTAGATAAACGATTGAACATTTACATTGACTATTTTCGTGTCCAAGTTCCGAACTTATATAACTTGCTATTATATTGTTGGCAATGGTAGGAATTGTATCCTTCATCGTTTATCTAGCATGGGAGATATAAATGAAAACAGAGATGTAGCTGTCAATGAAGGCATTTTGGCCGTGTATGATGACATAGGTAGTGATGCGGATGTACAACAATGTGATGGTCCTCTCAAAGGTGTAGACCAAGAAATGATAGGTGTACATGATAAAATACCCAGTAATGCAGATGCCACAAGTTTACATGAAGAAGAAGTGTTGGTTGGCCATGATGAAGGATCTCCTGACGCAGATGTGAGGACTACAACAGAATACGACGGTTCTGTTCCATGTGTAGGAATGTCTTTTGAAACTGCAGATGCAGTTAAATCATTTTATCGACAATATGCCATACAAAAAGGATTTGGCATCAAAACAAGGAGTTCAAAGAAGGGGCCCGATAACCAATTGCGGTACTTCATGTTGGTGTGTGCAAGGGCTGGGAAGTATGTTTCTGCTACACCTACTGAAATTAGGACCCAACCCACCAAAACAAATTCATGTCCTGCACGGATAACAGTTGGATTAAAGGAAGGACTATGGTATATTATGTCGATAAATGATGAACATTCACATTCTCTTAGCCCAAAGAAATCCAGAATGTTTCGAAGCAATAGGAACATTAGTTTGCATGTGAAGAGGACTCTAGACATAAATGATGATGCAGGCGTGAGGATCAATAAAAGCTTTCGGTCAGTTGTTAGTAGTGCAGGAGGTTATGAAAACCTCCAATTTGTGGAACGAGATGTACGCAACTATGTCAATAAACAAAGACGTGCACTAGGAAAAGAAGGTGACGGGAAAGCTCTATTGAATTATTTTTCACAAATGAGGGACTTAAACAAGGATTTCTATTTTGATATAGACTTGGATGATGATAATCGGGTCAAAAATGTTTTCTGGGCTGACGCTAGAAGTAGGGCGGCTTGTGAATACTTTGGCGATGTTGTTTCATTTGATACAACATACTTGACCAATAAATATGACATGCCGTTTGCGCCATTTGTGGGTGTAAATCATCATGGACACTCCATATTGTTAGGGTGTGGGTTGTTATCAAGTGAAGACACCACTTTTATTTGGTTATTTGAATCATGGTTACGTTGCATGTCATTGAAGGCTCCTACGGGTATTATCACTGACCAGTGCAAGGCAATGCAAAATGCCATTCAGATAGTTTTTCCTGAAGCCCGTCATAGGTGGTGTCTATGGCATATAATGAAAAAAATTCCAGAAAAGTTGAAAGGTTATACAGAATATAAAAATATGAAGTATGCTATGAAGGAGGTTGTTTATGAGTCTTCCACCATATCTGAATTCACATCCAAATGGGCTAATTTCATATCAGATTTTGGCTTACAAGACAATGAGTGGTTGAATAGCCTTTTCCAAGAGAAACATAGATGGGTTCCATGCTTTTTGAAAAACCAATTTTTGGGCTGGGATGTCAACTACACAACAAGTGAAAAAATGGCAACGCGAAGGTTACAAAATAAAGGCCAGCACACGAGCACCACAAATATTGTAAGTATTATATCCACAACTGTCATGCTATTTTGTATTGGATGATTTCATAAGTTTATTAATATCTTATCTTCGTCATTACAGGGGAACACTGAAGGAACTTCGCCCGAGTTATTAAACTCAACCCTTCACATAGAAACTCATGTTGATTATCGGTCATCTGGATTGGTGTGTGTCAAAAATGAAATTTATTTCATGTTATAGTGATTGTTGAATTGAATTTGCTTTATTTAAAGTGTGATATGCAATTCATTTGAATTTATTTGTGGGCTTGATATACTGTTTATGCAGTATATGTTATGTAAAATGGCGAGTAAAGTCATATGTCAAAACTCATGTAATTGTTGCCCTTTGCGACCATCAACATTGGGTACCTCCGGTTTTGTGTCGTTGTTGACATCACTTGACAGATAATGTTGACGGCACACAATTGTCTTCCTCAACTAAATGGTTTGGAAACATTGTTTTTTTAATAAAATACTTTGTCAACAATGAATATTACATTAGTTTAGAATTGCATTACGTTGATGTATACTAATGATTTCTTCTTCAACTTGCAGGACATAAGTGTTAATATCTACAACTAACTTAGTGACGTTTCCATGACATTCAACTGCACATGTTGATTGACGAGTGTTTTTTTTTATTCAATGTCTTGTTGGCTGGATAACGTCATCAGTAGTGTAGACTATACATTATGATTTTGTTAGAGTATATATGATAGGACATAGACGTGCCATACCAGTGTAGACTATATATTCTGATCCTGTAAGAGTTGTGGATGTAAATATAACAATGTAACAGCAATTTTAATTTCTTCAATGCATTTATAAGCAGTGGATGTAAATATAACAATGTAACAGCAATTTTAATTTCTTCAATGCATTTATAAGCAGTTGATGGTCCATACATTTACGTAACAATCATCGGTTCTATATTAAAATACTACCTTCAAAAAAAGCAAACCTAATTGTAGACATTTCAGTATATAACAAACCAATAATATTTAAATAGTTCTGGCATTTCCAAATTTAAATAATTTTTTTTTATATTGGGACTTTACATAGCGGTTCCCAGAACCGCTATCTAAACACACTAAAGAGAGCGGTTCTCAAATAACCGCTATTAAAATTACTTCTTAGATAGCGGTTCACTTGTAACCGCTATCATATGTGGTTTATGATCGATTATAAGTGGTATATGATCGATCACTTTGACAACAAATTTTTGCAGGTTGTGTCGCTCGAGCGCTTTCAATATCGCTTGAGCGAATTTTGACCTTGGGCTAAACGTCGATCAAAGTTAGCCGCATAATGTAACATGGGTGACCACATGTTTGAATCGGATATCGCTCGCGCGAGACTATAGTCGCTCAAGCGAAAAACAAACCGCAAATCCCCATTCTTATCAGGTCGCTTCGCTCGAGCGATGTAAATTTCGCTTGAGCGAGATTAGAAAAATGAGATAATATGAGCGATTATTATAATTTATAATCGATTATTCACAGACCTTAGACAGCGGTTGACGTTTAACCACTATCTAATATATATTTTTGAAAGCGGGTCTTATTAACCGCTCTGTAAGGTCGCTTCTGGTTCAGTCGCGCTCAAGCGACTCATTAATCGCTTGAGCGAGAGTTGAATTTATATGTGCTGAACCAAGATTTATTAGATGGCTAACTGCGTAGGACGTTTCGTCTATGGTTCACCAGTCGCTCAAGCGAGGATGACATCGTTTCAGCGCTGGAACCTTAACCAAAGGGGACCCTCGCCTTCACAGTTTGGGGCTATCACCTCCTTCGTGGTCACAGCTTGGGCACTTGAAGAGGGTACTTGAACCATCAAATTAAAATTCAAAGCCCAAATCACCAACCATATTAAACCCTACACCAAAATTAAACATAGACGGACCAGAGCCGGGAAAGCACGAACTCCGGCGAGAGATCACTTTGATCTCCACCTATAATCGATCATTCTCAAATATAATCGGTTATCGAATATTATGATCGATTACTAGGAAAATATAGTCGATCACTTTGACATATAAACTTTCGTTAGAGAGCGGTTAAGAGCAAACCGCTATTTAATATATCTTTTAAAAAGCGGTTCTCAGTAACTGCTATCTAAGGTGTGCGGTATGTGGTTCAATATTCGCTCAAGCGACGCTGTACTCGCTTGAGCGAAAAGTGATTCCAATATGTGGTGAACTAACTTAAATTATTGGCTAACTGCGTTTGACGTTTCGTCATTATTTGTAATCTCGCTCAAGCGACAAAGTTATCGCTTGAGCGAATAATCCTTCAAACAATGGGAACTCTCGGGTTCTGTCTCGCTCATGCGACTCTGCACTCGCTTGAGCGAAAAGTGATTCCAATATATGGTGAACCAACTTAAATTATTTGGCTAACTGCGTTTGACGTTTCGTCATTGGTTGTAATCTCGCTCAAGCGACCAAGTTATCGCTTGAGCGAATAATCCTTCAAACAATGGGGACTCTCGGGTTCTGTCTCGCTCAAGCGATGGTGTACTCGCTTGAGCGAAAAGTTATGCCAATATGTGGTGAACCAACTTAAATTATTGGGCTAACTGCGTTTGACGTTTCGTCATTGGTTGTAATATCGCTCAAGCGTAAAAGTTATCGCTTGAGCGAATAATCCTTCAAACAATGGGGACTCTCGGGTTCTGTCTCGCTCAAGCGATGCTTTACTCGCTTGAGCTAAAAGTGATTCTAATATGTGGTGAACCAACTTAAATTATTGGGCTAACTGCGTTTGACGTTTCGTCATTGGGTGTAATCTCGCTCAAGCGACAAAGTCATTGGCTGTAATCTCGCTCAAGCGACAAGTGTTTCTAATATGTGGTGATCCATGTTATATTGTTTGGCTAACTGCGTTTAACGTTTCGTTTTGGCTAGCTGTGTTGGACGCTTTCTTTACAACTATTAAGCATGAATCTTGTCACTTGTACAATTTCTTTACAACGTAAACCTATACATCTTTCCTACAATAAATCTTGTCACTTGTACAATTTCTATATGCTAGTTTATATTGTTCTCTTCCCTTGTTCTTTTAATCTGAATTTCTTCTTTTATATTACATATCAACATCTTGCCATCAGAAATTCAAATAGAAATTAATGACCATTGTGTGGGTGATGGCCATGCTCCATATATCATCCAAGCATGTGGTATGAGGATAGTTCTACCCTTATCAGCCAATCCAACATGCCCTTTAACAGTTAATACTATAGAGGAGCATCCTCATTTCATATGTTTGTAACATATAAATCGGTAGTAATTACATGTACTTTGTAGACAATATTTATAATGTCATAATATTTAACATTTAAATGATCCATAACCAACTTAACAGTTATATTACATATGATTAAACTGTACAACATTCATCAATGAAGATGAACAAAGAATCAAATACAATATCTAAATTTCTACTCCTACATGAGGATGTTAACTCCTGATTCAGTAACCATGACTTGTCGATGGAGATTTTGAGGATGAAGTACCCATCTGCATACATATTCTTCTCGAAATTTCTGAACTTGCTCCTGTACAATATGAAGAATGTCATAATAAATTGTATTCATAGTAATAAAAAACAAAACAATAATACAATGACTTTAATGTTTACCGATGTGTAATGAGGCATGCTTCTCCCATTCACTTTGCTCACACCATCCCACCACTCCATATATTTTAAAACAAACAATCCACAATCATATCTGCACAATTGAATGTAGTTATTACACACGTTACATACAACATTTTGCAAACAAAATTTCAACTATAATAACATACTAACATGTTTGGTTGAATTGGCAAGTCCTCCTTTGTAACCTTAAGTTCACCAGTGGTCCTCGATGACTTTATTTCCAACAACGACAATAGATGTTCAAAACATTGCAACTGTTCACAATATTACATTATTCACCAAATAAACATAGCTCTGAATTAACAATATTACCTACGTAAACAACTTAAAACAAATATTTACCATAGCTCTATCAATTGGTTTTCGTGATCTATTATCATGGCCCAACGAATCTAATATAAACAGTTCTCTATCCTTACATTTCAGCACATAACACCACCAATGACCATTGTGTACAGTGGGAGCAAAAATCTGAAATAGAAAAAACTCTGGTTAATTGAATTTTATCTTGACAAATATATAAATTTAAGGCAAAGTATAAATACTCACAAATTCACAACTTAATAACTGCTGCAATGGAATAATTGTATTTGGATAGAAAAGTGAGAAGTCTTTCATTGTCCACGTCGATGTGTTCCCTTTGCGAATATACATTTGTTCAATCACTTGTGTCTATCAAAAGGCACAAAAATAAATGACAATCAATGATAATAAACCTATGTGTAACTTAACTTTTTAAATGCACAATAAACATACCGCAAACAAAGGATTGAGACAAAAACGTTGAATGCTGCCACCAGTGACATTCATTTGGTCATACATCATTAGACTACTTGCAAACAAGCATCACCTAACAACCCATATGATATTAATAAATATAATTTTTAAAAATATATTGAATCACACTTTTTCATTAAATAAACAAACTTACCATATTGTCAATATGACCCCTTGGCTTTAATGTGTGCAAGTTCTGCATAGTCAATATCTGCCCATGCACTTCCACTACAACACTGAAATACAATAATGGATTACATTGCATTTTATACTAATTAAATTGAATGAATGTAATAAATTTGATTTTATACTAACCGGTTTGGATTATCAAGGTTGGTGGTGCAAAACTTATAAAATTGATACATGTCATCATCCTCACCAATCCCCTTCACCTTTATCGATGACTTATTCATGTGAATCCCGATTTGTTCTTTCAAAATTTTAACTTCACGTTCAAGCTGAATGATCCTTTTTTGATTTTCTTCTGTTTTAGATCTCCATATGCGCTGGTCCGATAAAAGTTGTTGCAAGTCACATGACGCACCACTGGAGGAAGGTATGTCCGTATTCTCAATTTGTGAATGCGTCAAAGCTTCTTGCACAACTTTCATTGTCTGATCATCCACAGACAGTGCCCAATCCCATACAATCTAACATATAAAGGAAAACTTTATATGTTAGGAACATAATATAATAAGTCCACATTTTTAAGGAAAATTTATATATGTTGTACACAAAATTTCTTACATTGTTTGAGATGAATACACGTTCTATTTTGGACCTTCGAATGTTCACTTTAGGCCATTCAACAAAACGCGGAATACAAATCTTTCGTGGTGGATCAGTAGGCAAAGACAGGTGCTCCACTGCCTAGATCTATTACATAATAAAATGTCATCAGTCACAATAATTTCATATCAACTAATAAATCAATCATTGGTAAGAAAGTTACCTGTAAGACAGCCACACAACCAGCAACGTACAATTGAGAAGCATTTTTTTCCTCGTTTAACTTTCTACTAGCACGATGCAAACTATTAACTAATAAACCGTGCACAACATTTCCCCAATTATAATTATCTAATGCCTCTAAATCATCTAATAAACTAAAAGGAACACTATGAACAGTGCGGGATGTGCGAGGAAAGTAAAAACCGCCCACCCAAGTAGGATATAAAGCCTACAAAAGTCAACTACATATTTAACATGCTTAATTTTTTTCCCTTTCAGCTTCCTAACTATATTTGTTACCTGTTATTGGTTCCTCTTCGTCGAATAAATCTTTTACTAAACATGAACCACTATCTTCTAAAACAACTACCTCCCCCCTTATACGTAAACCTAACGAAAAACAAACATCTAAAGGGGTGAATGGGACAAGATATTGTTTTATTCTAAAACAATGATCACTAACTGACCATCGACTAACTAGTTCTCTTATAATATTGCTTGATATTTGCAATGACTCTTTTATTTGAAGAAGCCATTTAAACGGAGTTTGTTCAATAGTTGCTCGTTGGTGTTTGGTCAACTTTGAATTTATATCAGCTATATACTCTGTCTCAATCTTGTGTCTTAATCTTATCTGCAAATATAACATGTATAACATATATAACATACATAACATATAACAAATTGAATATTTAGTAAATCACTTTTCATAAAAAAACTATAATTAACATGCACATACCTTTTTCTCGTCAAGACGGTCTCTTTTTGCAGACATTTTTTCCCAAACTAATCCTGTTACAAATTATTAAAATTGTAACTTACAATCACAAAATAGTACAAACAAAAAAATTAAGTCCAACCATGTTACACATACTTTTGGTCAAATTGTGAATTATGCAAACGTCGGTGTAAATCTTGTGCATATTATACAAAATGTTTGTCATGCAAATACAATTCTTCATTGTAGCATTTCATCAAACACTTGTTGGACATTAATATAGCATCACAACTCAATTAACCCTAAACCCTACAGAATACTTTCATTACAAACCCAATCAAAGATAAACAGAAAACAAAGCAACAATGCGCAAATACAATTCTTCATTATAGCATTTCATCAAACACTTGTTCGACATTAATATAGCATCACAACTCAATAAACCCTAAACCGTGAAAAACACCTTCATTACAAACCCAATCAAAGATAAACAGAAAAGAAAACAACAATGGAAACCCAATAAAAAATACACACAAAATCAAGCAAATGTTGTTAAACGAACACTCACCACCGCAGGGTCGCTCAAGCAACACACAGTGATGTTCAGCTCCAACGACACGGACGAAGCCAAGCGACAGGAAGTCGAGCACCGTCAAGAGCGAGATGGAGAAATTTTAAGAAGTCGAGCGATTTAGATAGCGGTTAATTGGCCAACCGCTATCTAAACTATACATTATGATCGATTATTATCCAATTATAATCGATCATAATCGATGACTTTAGATAGCGGTTACTTGGCCAACCGCTATCTGAACTATACATTATGACTTTAGATAGCGGTTATATGCCCAACCGCTATCTGAACTACATTTATTATAGCGGTTATCTTGCCAACCGCTATCTAAGGTCGCCTCGCGCTCGAGTTGAGCGACAGTGACAGTTGAACCTTTACCAAACGAAAGTAAACTCCTGCAAATCCTGGAAGGAGAAAGGTGTACCCTTGAGTTACTTTTTCTCATATGAGCTCGTACAAAGGCGCCAAGAGCTTTCTTATTCACTCTTGGCGGGGACTACTACTGGGAAACCAAACCAAAGGAGCGAAAACTTTTTATGCTGTTGGCTGCTTGGGCGCTTACTCTGCTCTCGTCTATGCCCTTGTGTGACGCAGCTGGGTATCGATTTGACTTTCGGATCTTTAGGTGGCACTCACTTGCCCCGTCTTTGCTCTACAAACTGATGGAAAGGCAGGAGCCTGGAAGCCAGGAAGAACGACCCCTTCAATTCTTCTATAACATCCCCCATTTTTACAATATTACATATCTGAATCCATACAATTTTACTAATCAAACCCTTATTTTTAATTAATTTCTTTTTAGCCCCGGTTGTCTAAGAGTTGTTTGTTTTCGGTTGTCAAATACTCGTTTTCCTAATAGAATTCATTCTCTGGCGCCTCCATAGCTTTCACTCTCCAACGCCTCCAACCAAAGTCTTCACTCCAGCGCCTCCATAACCTCCACCGTCTTCTCCTTCTCCTTCACCAACCCTTCCGTCCGCGAACCCTTCACTTCCAGGCCAGTCCAAAGCACAACTCCAAAGCACTTTTTCTCTCACCTTGCCGTTGAACGGAGTATTCCGTTGAACAACCGAGTGGAGTTGGAATCGTTGAGAGCTCGCCACGGTCGTGAAAAATGTCTGTCCTCCACGATTTCGCTGCTTCCATGGTCTCAAACCGAAACCCCTAGTTGTTTTCAGGGAACCCCTGGCTCGTTGCTTCGCTAAAGGCATCACAGATAGGCTTCAGGTTCTCTCCACTGGTTTTATCGAGGAGGATTTTGTTGACGCCTGCATTGGATTCACAGAGAAGGGAATTTTGGTTTTCAATTTGTGACGTGTCTTCTCCACCCACTAATACAACCTTATTCAACTAGTGGCTTCTGCCTACAACAGCAAGATCAACATAGCTGTGAGTCTTTCTTCTTCTTTTTGTTAATATGACCCATCTTAAGATATACTTTTACTTTTCATTCACATATTTGACTTTTTTTGTTTGTTGAAGAAGCTCCATGTCATACGGCGTAGTCATTTCTTGCTTATAAGAACATAAATGCTCGGTTTTGATTTATCAGCAACAAAATTTACTAAACAACGGTTGTGTTTAATAATTTTCATATTCCACCTGAGAATTTTTGAACCTGTGAAAGCTGTCCAGAATTGTGAACTTACAGGAATTTATACATAGTTAGAGATATATAACAAAGGACGCCAGATCTAAATTCTGTTAACTTGAATCTTTTTGGAAAGCAGGGCTATGCTTTTAATAGAGTCAATTATTCCCATGTCACACAAGAATGTTTTTTTTTTTTTTTTTTTTTTTTTGAGTTGGTTTGCTTATTAAAGAATTGATAAATCATTTTTGGGGACTACTTTTTTGTGAGTGTCTTGTACTAATTTGGTGCTTGCTGATTTCTTTTATTTGAGGAAGTGTGGTTTGGTATGAAGTCTCAGATTGGTAAGATGTGGTACAAAATGTGTGGCAGCGATTGGAAGATTGGTGATCCTTGTTACTCTAACATATGGGAATACCTTGTCTAAGTTACTAGCATGTTTCCTTTATGTATTTGAGGGTACTTCTGGAGCTGATCTAAGTAGATTATATGTATAAAGTCACATGCTGAAGCTCATAGTTGTGTGATGTTTGTTTCCTAGAGGCTGTCATGATTCTGTTTCATGTGTAACTTCAGCTTTAACAGATTGGATTTAACAACCTTCTGTTTTGTTGGAAAGCAAGCATGAAAACATTATATCATAACAGTTTTTTTTTTTCAACTTATAGAATTGGATAATACTTATAAGAACATGAAACAAATAAATAGCAAAAATTTTCAGTTTGCATACAGTACATATAAATTGTTCATGAATATCTACCAGTGTCGGTATCCTCGTCTAATGAGCAGTGATGCTGCCGAGACATGTTCAAAGTCTTGGTAATCTCCTTGAGAGAGTTAGACAAGTTCATGTTACAACACTCAGAGGTATACATACGCATTTCTGTCTTTCATACTCTACTGTGTCGACTTCCAATGAGCTGCCAAGAAAGCTCAACAAGTCTGAGAGAAAACCATCAGTGACAAGTTTTAATGAGCTTAAGCGCGAAGCTAGACTGAAGAAAAAGGAGAAACAAAAGGTGCATGAGATTGTATTACAACCTCCTGAAAATGGCTTGTTGGTTAAGCATCTGATTCCTATTGCTCATGAAGTTATTGCTGCCAGATGTGAACTATTATCTAGTAATTCAAAACTCATCAACTACACTGCTATTTATACATGCAGGTAACACCATGACTCTGGTATTTTTCGTTATGGTTGTTTAAGCTGTTAGTGTTTTGCTTACAGAACTTCCATTCAAGTATCATAGAGTTCCATCAAAAGTATTTTTATCTTGTCTTTTTAATTAGTCAACACAGACGATTTTTCAATACATTCTGGGTTTTAGAGTTCTTCATATGAACAGAATCTATAATATGAATAATGTTGAAATGACTCATCACTTGGATTTTTAAAATATGCATTATTGTTACTTTAAGCTGTTAGATGCTTTGCAGCTTATGTGGAGAAGTTCATGTTGGTCATCCTGCACATAAAGTTAGAACATGTGATGTTAGAGGAAGTCCGTCAAGCAAAGAACATAGTTGGATCAAAGGTGGTGTTGAACATGTTCTGCCACTTGTAGAGTCATTTCATCTGTATGATAGAATAGGGAGGGCTGTTTCGCATAATGAAATGCTTGAAGTGGACCGAATTCCAGCAGTTGTGGAATTGTGTGTTCAGGCAGGTTTTGACATACCTGAGTACCCTACCAGGAGAAGGACCTTCCCTGTTTACTGTGTTGCTGATAGGATTATTGATTTTGAGAAAAGATTTCCGAAAGAAATTTCTGTTGGGGAAGATATAGAAGCACATGGATTTTGGTATAAGAAAAAACGTTTCAATGAAGACACAAATTCTATGGTGATGCATTCTGATGATATCCAAGGTTTATGATAAGAAATACTTTTTTCTTCTCAGACATTACTTTTGTCAACTTTACTGATTATGAGCATACTTCTGTGCAGCTATTGCTGTTCAAGGCATGAAAGCCTGGGAAAAAATGCGCACAGGAGCTTCAAAACTTATGGAGAAGTATGCTGTTCAAACTTGTGGATATTGTCCGGAGGTACAAGTGGGACCAAAAGGTCATAGAGTACGAAATTGTCAAGCTTTCAAACACCAGATGAGGGATGGGCAACATGCATGGCAGGAGGCAACAATTAATGATCTGGTACCTCCAGTATATGTCTATCACATTCGGGATCAGCAACCTAGGAAACCTTTAGTAAATGAGTTGAAAAGGTACTATGGTATGCTGCCTGCAGTGGTTGAGCTATTTGCTCAGGCTGGGGCACCAGTTGGACAGAATTATGCATGTATGATGAGGGAAGATGTTGTAATCCCTGAAATGGATGAGGAAAAGTGGGTTGTTTAAAGCATTGGATTGAATGACTTCCTATGCATGAAGGAACCATTTGGGTACTGGAAGAGTCTAAATATAAAAAATGACGGTTTAATTTCTTTCAAACTAACAAAAAAAGGTTGAATACGCTGACAAATATAAGGACTTGTCTAATGAGGCAGTTAATTAGGGAGGTATTATTATGATAAGAAGAACATTGGACTAAACTATACGCTGGCAACTAAGGTGCAGTCTTGATTACATGGAACATTCTGCTTCTGGCATTCTTTGCAGGTCAAAAGACTTGGTTTCTTGCTTGGGTTCCTTCAAGAACAGCTTTTCATCCCTCTGCCAATCTCATTCATCCCTTCATTTACTTTATAGTCCATTGTGATTTATACAATATTTAGTAATATAATTTCCTACTGCTAAAACCAAAGAAAACCTTAGCCCACAGGATTCATTTAGTGTTTTCTTTTCTGATATACAAGAGACAAAGAGATAGTTGGCAAATGCACTGAAAAAGGAGGAGAAAATTTCTTTCTTGCCAAATATGGAGGAAGAGAGTATAAAAGGAACTTCAGAGATTGGCAATAACCGTAAATTAGTTCCTGGGTTCCACCGCCATCAAATTGCAGAGCAGGTATATCCTTTGGAATATTTGGAATGTTTTTGCTGGAATTTTGACAGTCCACTCATTGTTGTATTTGCTGGAATATACCTTGATTGTGTTGAGTGGATGATTGCTATACAATTTGTTTCTGAATTACTTCCTGTAATTTCCATCTCTCCAACATCAAAACAGTACAGATCCCTCAAGAAAGGAACTCTAATAAGAAAGACTCAACCTAATCAGAACCACATCATTGAGCCGCTTTTAAACCCGTCTGCCATTGAACAACAATACCATTTGGATGGCTTTCTCGCCCTCTAACAATAGCCTAATGGCCAAAATGTAAATCCCTTGGTCTCCTACTTGAATCTCATTGGAATCCCAAGGTTATTTGCTTGATGGGCTTCTTGTTGGAGTAGGTCAAATTATTCAAGGTGAATTGAGAAATTTGAGGTGTGATTGGTGGGGGTGCCTAATGCCATTCAAATGGACTTGTCCATACAAAATTTTAATTTACTGACTAACTTCTTTTCTTGAATTGAATCTTTTAATGAAAGAAATCTTTAAATGAAGTACCCTAAAATGCAAACTATAATGTTCTAGGTTTTGTCACCATTCTATTTATCCTGCCGACTTGTAATAGCATCTATAATTTGTAATTAGCCTTGTCTACTGCACTAATGCATGCTATCGCATAAAATATAGAGTTGTTTCAGGATATTTTTCCCCTCTATGTTAATTGTTGCATTACATAACATTATGCTTTGGCCCTACATTCTTAATGGAAAATGGATAGATTTAACATTTTTCTCTTTCAAGCACTTTGCTCCTCACCAAGATTTTACGATTAGTGAAACCAACAGCTATAATGTTTTTTAATTGATTGCTTGTGTTGTGTTATAATTTGCTCCATAATTTCAAATTTAATATAATGCTAAGAATTTTAATAAGCACTAAAATTATAACTACTTGAGTGTTTAAGTCAACAAGAACTCTGTATAGTCTCCCTACTTACCATTTGAGCCTAGAGCATGATACATTAGTATTATATAGAATTGTCAAAGTGCATTCAATAACACAAAATCAATTACATGATATATATATTATTTGAGAGATGGATACACTAGAAATACACAACCAAACCACAGCAGGACATTGTGGCAAAAGATTATCTATTTTTTATGCACTAAAAATATCCCCGAGCATGTACATTTCATGAAATGAAGGCTCCATTAGAGGACTTGCTGTATAATACGTAAAGGGAAAAACAACAGTACACAGCTAAACTTCTAAAGTATGCAGCGGATATAATTTTCCCAAACTTGACAAGAATATGTGAGGAGCAATAATAATAACAAATGTTAGCAATAAATAATAATCACCACAAAGAGACTCAACAATTATTTACGTGAGAAAAATCCTCTTAATTTAAGAAGTAAAAACCTACGGGCACAAGTCAGTAATCAAAATTCCATTATGATCAAAATCAAGGTACAAAGTGTTTCAAAATTATGCACAAATTCGTGTAAATAGTCAGCCAATACAACAAATCAACAAAGCTATCAATGAAAAACAAAAAACTGAAAACTTACAATTTCGTGTTACTGTTCTAGTACGATTATTCCCAGTATAAACCTCAGAACAAAGTTTCCAACGGTCAAAACTTAGAACCACATATAAGAAACTTGATACTAAAATTTGAGTCTGATTCAACGGTTAACGAATTGGTGATGATTGTTTTACCGAAACTAGTCAGGATTTACCAAAAAATTGAGTATAATCTATTATTTTTTCAAATAATCGACTATAATCTATTAATTTTTAAAATATACATCAAATAATTACAAATAAAAATATATATCTAGTTAAAATACATAAATTAAAATTACATATATGAATTCTAAATTAATTTTATATATAAAATTTACATAAATAAAAAAAATTATCAACTTAAAAATAAATTATATTTTAATATATATATATATATATATATATATATATATATATATATATATATATATATATATATATATATATATATATATCAGCTGAATGTTTCACCTGAGTCATTGTCATAGATGTGGGGATGGAAAAGATGCTTCATTGTCATAGATGTGGGGATGGAAAAGATGTTTCTAGCCATTTGTTTCGGCGTTCGTTTAGTAAGACAAAGTTTTCTGTTGTTGTATGTTAAAGTGAAAGTTATTTGTAAGAAAATTAATTAATAATGTTTTGAAATTTTATATTATTGCCAGTTGACAGCTTCCTCCTCTTATAAATTAGTTTCTAAAGTAGTTAGAACGCAAATTATACTCTTGACTGGGAAGAGAAGAACTGATAAGAATACGCACAATGTTTTGGTGACAAATAAAATAAAAACGTCGCATCCTGATTCTTCTTCATCTTGATTTTCTTGTGTCTGCATTATTCTGTAGTTAATTCAACGTTGTGTGATGATCTAAACTCTATATTAGGTTTTGTCATGTCAAGAAATTATTTGTTGAAGTTAGTCTCTCACTGGTTAATTTCTTTCTACATGTTACAAGTCACCATTATTATGTGTTTAATTGAGTTAGACAGGTACAAGTTTTCCTGTCTAAGAATGAATCAATGATTTATTGGAATTATATTTCACCAAACATAATTTTATTCTGTTTGAATAATGGGTTTTGTATGACGAAGCTAAACTACCCCTGAGAAAAGGTTCTTTGGTTTTCTTTAAAGGCGGTAAATAAAAAAATATATACCAGGGAGTATTCTTTAGGAAATATTCTTTATTGAGTTGTATTAATTAATTTTATCTCTAAGTGCTGTGGAAGATCTAATGAGAATACGAGCATTCTTTATATCTCACAAGAAGGAACTAAAGCAAGCAGATGCCACGTGTCTTTTTCAACTCAAAATCTCGGCAGTTTCAAAGTAATCATAAAAAAAGTTATTGTTTACACCCAATCTATTACATCTCCAGGAACTTATTCCAAATAAAACCCAGCATGACAGATAACCTCATACTGAATCGTTCAACAACATAACACAATCCAAGAGTAACTTGTAACCCCAAGAAAAAGGAAGAAAAAAAATTGTATAAGCTTTTACAACAAATTATGTTCCACATGAGACTATAAATGCTTGAGATCAGAACAAGAATTAGACACGATAGGTCTATCTTCCGATATTTGATATGTATGCTATAGCATCAATTTCTAGCACCATAGGGCAAATAACTACAATACTTAAACAATAAAAGTTGTCAGTAATTTTCGCTCCTTGCAGTTTCTAGCAACTCACCATGCCTTAACAGTTCCATTTGCAAACTATACAGGACATATTGCATTGCTTCCATTTTCTTGGCTGCCAATTCAAGTAGGATTTATCAATAAAACAGAAATTATTCTTCCAGAGAATATAACCATGCCACACATATAGCCCCATGCAAGTTGTTTCTCAATGAGGAAAAGAATAAATAACAAGTTTTACTCTCTTCTTACACGTTCTGGAAAATGATTAAATTTTATGATGAAATAAAAAATATAAATCTAATCAGTTCCCCAAAAAAACACAACTTTTCATTGAATTTCATTAGCACTAAATAATGATTTTTATATAAGTTGTAAAAAAATAACAGTGAGATTGTAACACTGCCAGCTAATTTTATTTTATTTTCGTACAGTAGAATCCACTATCCATTACACTAGTTTCAGAAAGGAAATTCAGGATATACTGAGGTTATGTTTATGTTTAATTTTTCACAAACTCACAATGTGAACCAATTAAAGTTTCAGCTTATAGGGAATGATGTACTAATAACTAACAAGGTTCAGTCATTCCACATTAGATTCAAGAAACAGCTTTGGCATATTATTTTAATTTTTTAGAAAAGCTAAACAAAATGTATGTATAAAAGTTAATAGAGGACAGTTCACCGTACCAGTACAGAATTGGCTGCAAGCCTGCAAGCGATCTCAATATATATACGCTCTTGTCAAAACCTATATACAATTGTAAGTATACATCTATAGTTGGGTATGGGAGATCGAAGCTGGCAGGCTTCAAAGAGTAAACCCTTCTCGGATCATTATAAGCTATAATTTTGATCTTGTTCTGACCTTGAGACTGCTTGGTAATTTGATCTTACATTCTGAATTAAATAATAGCGCAGTGCGAACATTAATAACAGATAAAAGAAATGGAAGAAGGATGAACTAATAAGAAAAGTAAACTGCATATTGAGATCATTAAAAAAAGGACAACACCTATTTTAGTCTCAAAATACAACTAATGTTAATTTGGTCCTCTAAACAAAGCTGAACATGAATTGATCCTTATTAATAGAAAGGGACATCAATTTGGTTCTCTAAAGAAAATTGCATCAATTTAGCCTCTCAATTGTATCATTAGCGTCCTCATGTTTCAAAATAAAAGGAAAATTTTGATTCAACTTCCATAAATTGAAAGACTAAATTTAAGTTAGTTTTCTGGAGGTCCAAATTGATGACACTTCTATCCTTGGAGGACTAACGTAACATCCATTTCAAATTTCTTTGATTATTTATCTCACAAAAGAGGGACGAAGAAGAAAATGGACTGAGGAGACCTACTCAATCTCCTTCCAAAATTTAGGTAATACATCTGTTTTTATTTTTATGCATTTTCATATCTCAAGAATGACAATATAACCAACAATGAGATAACGTACTGTACTGAATGAATTAAAACATATAATACTTACAGGAAAAGCACGTACTAGTTCATTAGTGAAATATAAAATCAATATAAGGTGTTTATTATATACCTAAACTGAATGATGAATGATTTGTGAAAAGGCCAGAAGGAAAATCAAAATACGCATCTCTTAGTTCTTAAAAAAATATATTTTTCGTAAAGAAATAATGCAGTAAAAAACAAATTTCAATTTCTATATTTCACTCTTTCAATATTACAATTATCATCCACTACTCATCACAACTACTTTATTAGTAATTCCTCCCAAAGATATGGTAGTTTTTCCCAAGTAAGCTAAACTATCAGTAAAACTAGACAAGAATGATAATGGCAGAATGGAAGAATAGGCAAGTAATACATTGAATAGTTTTACGAGATTGCACTGTACCTCTAGTAACGTGATGTAATAGAAATCCTCCATATGCTGCATCAGAGCACTTCCATCTCTGATTGAGCGGAATATATTTATTTCAGTTTGCAACAACTTCTCAATAAGTTCCTTCTCACCCTTCAACTGATACATTAAAGTTGGGAATATGTAAGAAAGACCACCTCTAGATTCTTAAAAGGAGGAATATGTCAACGTGACTAATAGAAATATCACATTTTGATAGATTGAGAAGAACACAATATTCTAATAAGGTGAATATCTATCGCGTTAGTTAGACCCTTAGAGCAGAAAATGACATTGCATCTACGTAAAACTTTACAAACGTGACGTTAAACATGCATTCAATCAAACAGGTGAACTATGTATAAACTGCTGCTGAAAATATTTTCCACAGAAATGAAAAATGAATGGAACCAAAAGTAAAAATAATAACCAAATGTGGACCATAATTATCTCATGCAAATGCCAAGTGCAACTAGTGAAAAAAAGATATTACATTGAATTTCTTGAAATAAAAAAGAACAAAACCATAACAATAACAACAGACAAGCCTTTTAAAAGAAACACATGATTAATATTCTAAAAGGACAGTAAAAACCTACTCAGAGTACTCCAAGAGGAGCAAAAACATACTACTATCAAAGTAGGGATTATTTTTTAACCTCTTTAAAACATTAACCACTCAATAAATGTATGTTGTCTACAATCAGATAAAAAGTGACATTTGAATGAGAAATAATTTGTTAACCAATTCCCATTTAACCTCAACGATGAGGTGAGTAAAATGCATGAGGATATATACCTTGCTAGCCTATTGAGGTGTATTTGGATAAGATTTAGAAATTAAAACCCATTGATGTTATAGTGCTTTATTAAGAAAAATTCAATTGTCATAATAAAAAATAAAAATGTTTTTTAAATTATTTCCTTGTATTTAGCACAAACTAATAACACCTTAATATCTAATTGGAATATAACATGTAATATGCATGAGATCAAAATTAATGACTACAAGTGAATTTGTCTTGAAAGTTAGAAAAGAAGAAACATACAAATTCACTGACTATAACATCCGGTGTTGATTCCCCAAGAACATCACCTTCATAACCATCTCCCAAAATATCTTTGTTTTCCTGGATAACATGCATTTGATATATATTAGGAAGAGTAGACATTAGAAAATGTCAAATCCATAAACTTCAAGAAATTATTCCTGTTAGTCTCAAACAACTAACTTTCATTTCATATCTAATACCATGCTATTGAAGTGTAATTACAAAGTATAACTATTGATGCCACAGTGATACCCAATATAACAGCCATTCTAATTTTGGGACTAACAAATGTAATTATTTCATTTCAATCATTTCCCCTAATAGTCATTTTGATTATTCAAATTCAGTCATTTCCCCTAATAGCCATTTTGATTATTCCAATTCAGCCATTTTCCCTAATAATCATGCTCTTAATAAGAGTGAAAATTACATTGCATAACTATCGAGACTAAACAATGTAATCAATTCATTTCAGTTTTTTTCCCTAAATATTGCCATTAATAGCCAAATCAATTAGGCAATTTAAATTGTCAACAAGAACCCAAGTGCTTGACAAGACAGTGGATGATACACAAAAGAGTATATTCTTATATTCTGATTTTTAATAAAAATTTGTGTGAGTGCAAAGAATTATAATAACCACTCACTAGGGCACTTCCTAAAACCCCTGCAGCAAGAAATACGGGTCTCTCAACATGACAATAACCCATTAACCGTGGAACTGTAGGTATAATATCTCTGTGATTCACAACTCGCCAGCTATCTTTAACTCTCTGCAGATACAGCAGAAAAAACAGTTAACTATTTTACAATGTCAAACAGAGAAACAAAAGTGTCTACTTTATCTAACATGATAAATTAATTGAGAAGACAAAATGTCTCAAGGTTAAAGATTATAATATACAGGAAGATTTAGAACTTAGAAAAGTTGAAGAACGTAATGGACAATCAAGTCAATATAGTATGCAACAAGGCAATGGAAACAACATTAACAAAATCTATAATCTTTTCTAACCTCATTGTAAACTTCTGCAAATCTTTTGTTACCGACCCTAGGAGAACCAAAGTTGTACATAGTAATAGAAATTGCTCCCTGCCTGGTGGACAAATAAAAATATTGCACATGGTAACTGCCATCAATATAAATGGGGCAGAAAGAGGGAATATAAATATTACAGTGTATTAATTTGCAGTTCCTATCTTTCAGTGATAGTATAACTTGGAAAAGGTTGGGAAGAGGTTAAAAATGGTGAGAAAAAGAATTCAAACTAATACAAGAGGATACATATATAGAACTCTACAACCTAGATGACTCAAATATTTTGCAACTAGTAGCAGTATATGTATTCATTTTTCTCATATTTTTAGGGAGGGTAATCAACGTGCTGATAAACTTGTTGACTTTGGCACTAGGTCTTAGGTTATATACGGTGTTGCATATAGTTGTAGGTGTTTGTGGTGCCAACTTAATTAGGATGACCAACAACATAGTGATGTTTTAGCACTCTCATATAAAAAAAAAAAAAAAAAAAAAAAAAAAAAACACTCATACAAGCCTAACACTAATTACAACAATTAATAATAATTCTTTGTCTCCCCACAATATCTTATTGGTAATAATTACAATACTTGATACCTCAACAATTCCCCTTAAATTGGTGAATGGATATCAATCATTCCTGACTTGTATGTAAGATTATGAAATTGTCTAGCGATAAGTCCCTTTGTAAACAGATATTCTCCTGAAGTCCTAATGGGATGTAGGAAGAAGCTAAAAGGCTATTATCCAAATTTTCTTTGATGAAGTGTTGGTCTGTCTCTATCATGCTAAACTGCATTATGAGCAATACTAATAGCTGATTTATTATCACAAAAGAATCATAGGTTCTTCATATTTCACTTAAACATCATTCAAATATTTTTCAACCATAACAATTCACACACCCATTGTATCATAACTCGAGATTCAGCCTTTTCACTGAACCTTGCAACAACTTTTTGTTTCTTATTTCAAGTTTCTCACTAATACAATGTGGGACATCAACATAGTAAAAATAGAGGAGTCTAACCCAGCAACAATGGGAGGAGTCATGGGCACTTGAAGGAGAGAGAAAACAACCGTAGGAGATAGAAAAAGCATCCTCATGAGAGAGGAGATATGTAAACCATCCCCAAGTGCTAGCAGGTACGGCAAAAGAGGTTGTCAGACGTGCCACCACACACAGCTACCATAACAAAAGGTGAGAAGATGCACGACAATGGAGGGTGCAAGAGAGCACGGCAACTTTGTTGGGCACAAAGATTGTCTGGTCAACTCCATCATGAACTCGTCGGTTTGAAAGCTGACAGCTATAGATAGTGGTAGCAGCAGCATAAATGGTGGAAAACAAAGGAGAAACAACTGGAAAATGGTGCATGAAGAAGTGTGAAAGCTGGAAATCAGAATGAGACGAATTTTAGAAAATATTTGGCACTAATGGAAAGTGGGTCCACTGGGAAGACACAAATTTAGATTAGGGTTTGATACCAAGTGAAGATAAATGGTAGTCATATGAGGAAGTGTCTCAAGCACAACAAAGGAATATATATATATATATATATATATATATATATATATATATATATATATATTTTAGATTTCAACTCAATACTAACTAATAGCAAGTGAAGTAACCCAACAAATATATAAGCCACACCCCAAGAATTGAGGCAGGCGATGTAGGACTCTCCCCAACACACTTGAGATGCCTACTACAATAGATGATGACTAAGAAGAGCAATATGCTCTAATATTATGTCAGATTTCAACTTAAAACTAACTGAGAGTAAGTGAAGGCATAACAAATATATAAGTCACATCTCGAGAATTGAGACAAATGATGTTGGATGGGATGCTACTTATATATTTATTGGATCACTTTGCTTATAACCAATTGATAATAAGTTGAAATATGATATGGTATCAAAGCCTATGACTCTTCTTAGTCTAGCCTATCGTAATAGGCATCTTGTCAAGAGGGGTGTTGGGGAGAATCCCACATCATCTGTCTCAATTCTCCGATATTTATTTGGTCCTTCACTTATCATCAATTGGTATTAAGCTCAAATCTAACACATGCACATAGGGTTGGGGGCCTAGGCCTATGCATTACATACACCTAAAAACTAGAATCACCTTTATCTATCTATTTCTTGATATGATCACCATTGGCATCTTCACTAACTAGACATAAAAATGCCATCTTAAATGGTTACTACGAAAATATTTATATGGATCAGCCACCAGATTTTATCATTTCAAGTGACCCTCGCCTGGTTTACTGGCTTCATTCTTACATTGCTTGAAGCAATCTCCTTGTGCCTAGTTTAGCCATGTTAACTCCACCTAGTTACAATTTGGCATGACAAGGAACTTGGCATTTACCTAGTTGTCTATGTTGATGACATTGTCATTATTGACAACAACTACATTGGTATCTACCACCTCAAATCTGATCTCCACTATTAATTTCAGACAAAAGACCGGACTGCCCAAATACTTCTTGTTGATTGATTGCATTGCAAATTCCCATATTGATTATCCTAGGGTGGATGTCCAACCTCCCCCTCCATACCTAAAAGTTGTCAAAGTTATAGAAAATGTCAAGGGAAGGTCGCAGAAATTCTTACAGTCACTAGAAAAGTCACAGGAAAGTTGCCAAAGTCATAGCTTCAATAGCCCAAACTTGCTGAAGAATTTTTTTTGGAAACACAGCCTCCATACATCAGGAGCTTTAGATACCGTGGGAGAAAAGAAAAACAGAGTTTGAGACAAGATAAAACAAAACCATACTTTTTGAATATGCTTTAGTGAATTGTCCACCCAGCAACTTAATATATTAAGAATAATTGTTACAGATTATAGTTAACAACTTCTATTTTTTAATAGAACAATTAAAATACCACGACTTCCTAAGATACATTGAACTCAGCTATAATAAGTTACTTCCAAAGATAACAAACATTAAATGCCCCTATGTCCAACAATGAATATAAAAGAGACATACAAGAAGAGAAGAAAGTACACTATATCTACAGAAGAAACAAATAGCTTTTCAAACAATTTCCTCTTTTAATCTTCACCCTCTAAGAGAGAGAGATGAGTGACTGTACATTCTACACAATTAATACACAATTTTTTTTTCTTTCAACTATTTAACATACTGGGTATAACCAACAGTAGAATTAATTAATATAAATAAAACATTTTGATAGTAAATGCATGTTCATTCACACGTAACAATAAGAAATTGAAAATAAATTATAAATTAAAGAAATAAAGTATGTACGAAATAATAGACTTACTTCGCTAATTGATTAGATGAAAGTTCTAGTGCTAGCAAGGTTGCCAATGCACCACCCAAACTATGACCAGTCACATAAACATGCCATTTGTGAAGTGACTTAGAATGATCATCTCTGGCACAAAAAAACAACTTTTGATTGTCAGTGCAAATCAAATTTTGAGATGTACTGTTGACATAATCTTGGACTCAAGAATTAGAGACATAAAACAGTAAGCGTATTAACGAAACAGTCTGGTTTAGTGACTAGATTTGCAGTACAAGCACTCAACAAAATAGGGTTTCCCTTACAAGGAGATTTCTCCTTTCAAACACCGTATGCAACAAACTAACACCTTAATACCCTCCTACAAGTCTGTCCATCAAACCATGAGCACAATTGATAAACCCTATTGATAAAATGGCAATAAAATAGAATATTGAACACTGGAATCACACATAATAGTTCAATACACTTGTTGTCCCAGAGACAAAAGTCTGCCTATCACTTTTAATACCGCAATACACTTGCTGCTGTCCTAGAGACAAAAATCTACAGAGAGTATTCTCTATCTATAAATTACAAATAATTTCACAATCCCCAATAATTACACAACCAACAATCAGATACATACTCCAGATACCTTACTACCAGCAGTTATTTTTCACCCGTAACACCCATCCTACAGTTTCTAAGACATAATTTACTGGTAGTAGTTATTTTCTACTCATAACTGCCGTCCTGGATTTTTTAATCCAGAATTGATTCCTACACATGATTGTTATAATCGCCCCTAATACTCAGTTCCTATCAATAACACTATCCTAACTCATAACCTCCTAATACAGAATTATAACCTAATATAAAATCTATCTCATAGTAACATGTAAAAAACAAATGAACTTCAACATTATGTGTCAATACATCATAACCAGAAATGAGAATTCTACCCGCCAAGCCATATGTGAACATTGCTACTTTCTTCAGGAAAAAAAAATAATAATGGAAAATAGTGAAATGTTCTGTTTGAGAATCATTCATGTGCTAAGAAATGTAATAAAATCATTCATGTTCCTTTACCCAAACAGCTTAGTTTTTGGGATGATTCGTGGCATTCTATCAAATCCTCAAAAACCAAGTAGTTAGGATTTCAATCCTTCAACTGCATTCCATTCTTCTAATTAAAAAACCAATTTCTAGGCCAGAAGCACTTCAAGAATGGGCCTTGTGTGAGGTGTTTAGCGATGTAATTAAAGCATAATGTACCTACACCCAAAACCTAAGTTTTTGGGGTAGCTAGTTCACCACAATAAATAATTCATTTGTCACATAATTCATAAAAATACTTAATTAATTCACTTTAAAAGCTTCAAGTTGGAAAGCAAAGGGATTTTCAAAATATTCTAAGAAATACAGCACAGTTTCAAGGCAGCATGCTTGGTGCAACAAAATTTCTTCACAAGTCAACTTACAAATAACCAATTGCAAGCCGAATTAGAGAAATGATCCTGGTCCGTACTGAATCATACGCACTTAGAAAACCACTGTGAACCTACAATAATCATTGCACCATCAACAGAACATAAATATTACGTTCCTAAAGCCTTAAAAAAACCTACTAAACATCTTTGACAGATAAAAACCTTACAACAATTAACATACTTGAATCTCTTGCTTGAAATCTCCACCTATCCTTTCGGGATTTAACCTATGAAAGTCATAAAAAAGTTAGTTATGGAATGAAATCATCTTGTGAAATCTAAAGGATTTTAGTAATATCCCTAAATTATTTATGATTTGAGAGAGCACCACCAACGAAAATTTTGAGGGCCCCTGAGATGGTACAACCTCAAAAACCATCATATGAATTTGTGACTTTAATACTTTTAAGTAATAATACTCAATACCAACAACAAAAACAATGATGTTGTAGTTATTCAATATGAACTAAATAAAATATCTTGCTGCCTCCTGTCCCCAAAATATGCATCTGTTGCTTTCTATAACTTCTACTTATTTTTAATTTTATCTCATATCAATTTTTTTAAGAATTATTTTCTTTCAAAGTTATCAAATATATTACAAAAATCAAGCAGCATCAAATATAATTACAATAATCAAATACATACAGGCACAATTTCTCACAACATTAAAACTATATAAAAACAGTGAGACACTAGTTCGCTATAATGACCGCAAAGTAACACCTTTATGGCTGAAAAAAAAACAAACAAACCACTAAATAAGTCAAAATTAAGTTGGAAATGAATGCTACCCAGCTGGCACAAGCATTAGATCAGTTCGTAAGTCTTTCCATTGAGACTGAAAAAAAAAAAGAAGAAGTATAAGCATCTTGAACTGAAACCAGAAGCTGTACACCTAAAGAACTAGAATATGAACCACCTGTTCTGTTCCCCTAAAAGCAACCACCAATCTCCTTCGTGCAGAATCGCGCCAAATTGCAACCTGAAAGTTATAAGGACTTAGAAAATAGACAGCAGTGCATGGAACAATTGGGCACATATTACAAGTAGATTGTTGGATGTTACATTGCCAATTGAAAAATTCACAAAAAAAGAGAAGTGGACTTATTGAAGAGCATATAAACAAAACACCTGTGTGTCTGTTGATGCATTATCTAAGAAACATATTTTTCCAAACTCAGACTTAATGAAACTAGGTTGACCCAGTGAAGTAGCCAGCATTGCCCAAGCCTCCATGGCACTTTCAGCAGTAGAAAAAAGTTCTTTCATCTCTTCAGTTTTTTTATCATCCAACACTAATCCACTCTGTGAGCTGGGAAACTTCTGAGTAGTTGAATATTGTATGTCCTTGTCTCCTGATTTGGTAGAATCTTCTTTTATTTTCTTCTCTTCTGAAGAACGCCCATCATCTTTTATTTTAGAAACTGTTGCAGTCAAAAGCATTAAACCTCCTAAAATTGACTCAGTTTGCCTCATCAAATTCTGTGTTGCTTTTTTGACCTCTGGAAGTGAAGACTGAAACACAGCAATGGAAGGTTGGTCACTTGTTTTATCTTTTGTATCATCTGTGCCTCCAGGCATTGCAAGACCAGATTGAACATAAATGCTTTCTGCAATGTTTTGCGATTGTGAGCCAATTCTGTTTAAAAACTCCAATCCATCCCACTTAAATTTCTCTGGAACAGAGAGACCTAGCTTTTGAGCAATACTAGAATTAACAACATTAGCAATATTCTTCCAAAAAATTTGATTTGACAAGTCCTCCTCATTATCTTTTGTTGACAATTCAGAAGCATTTCCATTTTCAAGATCATTTTCATGTTTGTTAAATCCCTTTGAGTTCATCTGTTCCCTGTTAGCTTCATTAGAAGCTTCTGAACTACCAGCTATGTTAGAAGGAATATTGAATATAGAAGCAGATTCATTAAGTTCCCCAGCAGTTTCACTGTCATACTTATCATTATTAGTATCAGACATCTGGCCCTTCAGAAGATATGAATTGTTAAAAGTCTTTAACTGCCCGAATGCATATTCCACAAATTGGCGGGCCTGTACTGTATCAGAACCAATAACCTTTCTGAATGCAGAATCAAAACCCTTTATCTTTATAAAGTCTAAAACAAAAGGTATCTTCCACCACCTTTTCTCTTCATCAATTTCATCATAGCTTTTATATTTTACCTAAAATCCAAAATTTATTACAATCAAGACTCGTTACAATGTAAGCCATCATTTACACAACACAACAGCATTTACACCAAATTAAGCATATATGCAGATAAAGTTCAAGCATACATAAAGCATATAGCTTATATTAAAAGCCTTGAATGAAGTTGAAGAAGTCAAATTTTACATTAAAACTTATATAGCTTTATTAAAAGATACAAGATCATTTAAGAGGAAACAGTTTAATGCAAATGCATATATTGTCATATGAAGTTGAGAGTTGCAACGAATAACAGAGAGACATATTTCTTCACAAAATTATACACAAAATACAATGCATAGACATCATGCTGTTCATTAAAATCCAATCGCTCAATCATTTTTCCAAATAAAGTCTGTACTCTTAAGAAACATACCTCCAGCTGAATCTTTCCGCCACCACCCATTCCTTCCAACTCGACCAGTATTTCATGCACATCTCCTATAACAAATGCATTTTTACTAAATTTTTGCAGCCATTAGGTAACCATAAATCTCAACTTTTTGCACTTTTACTAAATAAATTCATGAGTAAATTTTTACACAACTGCAGAGAAAATAGAGCAGCAATTTAACCCATTTTAAAATTTTAAGCAGCATAAGAATCTTTCAACATTGCACTGACTAAATGTCACAAGATTTTCTGGTCCTCACCATCACAGAGCCACTCTAGATCAACACCTGCATTCCCCATGCGTTTGTGAGGAGTTACAAGATTTGCATCCCAAGCTGCAACCTAAGATATACTGCCAGTTGTTAGAAGATTGACATGAACTTTTCAGGATAACTTTATTTTTTATCATATATTTTCATGATTTGTCATTTTTAAAACCAGATGATAAAACACAGCAAATCTTGGATTAATTAATAACTCAATACAATTCACAACATGACATAATGACTTTCAGGGAAACCATTCAGGAGGGAGGAAACTTAAACACGGGGCAAAGTTAAATTTTCACAAAAAGAAAAAGCAAAAATCTAATTATGTTATAAATAGCTTTATGCTTTCCATTTATCATGTTATACAATATGACATACAACTTCTACTAGTAGTGTATAGACAATATTGATAAAAGGTTCTGGCAATCTCTGAATTTAAAGTTGTTTGTACAAAATCACAAGGAAGTTCCAACAATTGGTGATGTCCACATAATGCCTATGATGTTAATCTGCTTAGCCATTCTGATCAATATGTTTCATTTTCTACAGCAAATGGCATCACTTATCATATGGCTGTCATATATGCTTCAACATTCAATATTAAGCAAAGATCGTTGTGGCATGATCTATCTATTCTTTTGACATCAAATCCTGGTCCTTGGTCTTTTGTTGGTGATTTCAATGTGGTGTTCGGCAGTCATGAGCAGAGAGGATCAAATTCGGTGACCAGGCTTTAAGTTGAAGAATTTCAAGTTTGGTTGGATGGGAATCTTCTGCATGATATTCCCACTTCAGGTTCTTTATACACCTGAACCAATGGCAGATATAGTGCAGCCAGGATTGACAGGCGCATTTATAGAGCTAGCTGCAATTCAGAATGGATTGATTGACTCTTGGAGTAGTATTTCTTGCTGCACTTTAACTAAATGTTCTTCTGAACATTTTCCTATTCTCTTTCAGTCCGAATCAAACAGGAGATATGCTTTGCCTTTTAAATTTTGCTCTATGTGGCTGCAACACCCTGACTGTGAGAAATTGGTTACAAATGCTTGGAATACTACCAGGGTTGGATGTCCAATGGATGTGCTGACCCAAAAACTGAAGGTAGCAAAGAAGAGACATAGAATGGAATATAAATGTCTTTGGAAATGCGAATAAAAGAGTTAATTCCACTTTGGACAATCTGATCCAGATTCAATCTGAATTAGATCCTCATGCAGCAGATGAGGCTCTGCAGGAAAAAGATGCTCTAATTGATTTAGAAAAAGAATTAAATATTCAGCATGAAATGTGAGAGGAAAAAGCTAGATCTACTGAGCACATTAAGCAAGCCATGAAGCATATTTCTGCTTTGAAAGAAGGGGATAGACTACTTACTGACAGCAGGGACTTAATAATGAATAGTTGACAATAATCTAATTGATGAAGTGATTCCATCTGTGGTTTCTGAACATGATAATAATCTCCTAACTATGATAGATACCAACTAGGAAGTCGCTCATTCGGTCTTTGCTCTTAACACCAAAAGTGCTTCCAAAAAAATATAATAAAACTGCTTTTGTTTTACATTTTGGACTGATTTTCAAAATGCTTTTGAAGAAAATGTCTTTTAAAATCTAAACAAATATATTTTCACTACTAGTTTGTATTCTCTGAAAATGAATATAAAAATTCCGACAGTAGACAGGCCATTAACTTCTCTATTTCTAAATTATTAATTATGAATGTAAAGTCTTTTTTGCATTAATGACCCATATCATCATAATTTTATACATATTTTCCCCTTTTTAATTTTTTTTAAATTTTACTTAAATTAATTTTTCAGAATATCTCATAAATCTTTGTCTATCTTATTTTATATCTTACCTTAATTTTAAAATACTAGTGCAATGCATGAGATACTAGCAAGTGCAGTGCAGCAGTTAAATTCCACACTCACAAGGAGGATACCTTAATTGCTTTCTGTACACATATGTAGAGTGTGACAAGTCTAAAGAACATAACTAACAAGTCAAGAACAGAACCTATGTTCAAGTCAACTATGAACATTCTCTCAAGCACACTAGAGTCAATTGTATTAGGTTCTAATAAGTCCAAGTCTACAAAAGATGCAAGAATGTGAAAGAAGGACTTATAATGCATACCTATTATTGTATATGTACAAAGCAATGATTAGTTACCATATTCTTTCATCTATCAAAAAGACATGTCAATCAATTCCATATCAGTTTTTATTTACTTCCAACTTAAACATATTCTCTACATAGATTATCATTGATGAAGAAGGGGTTCTTGCAATGGTGCATTCCACAGAATATGTGTGTGCGAACAGATGTAATTGAGTGACAGGGATCATGGTTGTTAACCTGTAAAGATTGGCTTGGAGGCTGCTTAATATTAAATGTAAACTCCTCATTCCATGTTGGCTCTTTTGTCCTGCCATCAAGTAATTTTACAAAAATGAACCCAATATAATGACAGGTCATAATAGTAATTTAGAAAACAGTATATGAAACATACAGCTGAAGTTAAGACATTTAATTTTAGCAAAGGAAGTGGAAGACATGAGTGCAGTGGGATTTTATAAATTAAAAAAGTGGTCCCTACATGTTATTCTTTTATCCATTTAGCTATTACAAAATACTTCAAACTTCGGAAAATGCTTTCATGGACAATATGAAATATTTTTTAAAGCAAAGTCAAAAGAGTCACATCGTACAAATTATGCAGTGACATTGACTCTTAACCATTAGATGGTGGTCTTTGAACAAGTGAAATGACCTAAACAAAAATGTGATAAAAGCTCACCCCCATTTGATATTGCTTTTAGCAGTCTGAGAATCCAGCTGTATGACCACGTATGGGTCACTCGTTCCCTTGACGACACAAAAGTAGCAAATATAATATCAATAACAGAAATCATAGAGAAATACGTATGTGTATGAATTAGCTAAACAATTGGGGGTAACAGGGATAACTGTAAGATACAAAATGAAGTAAAAAGTAGTGCGCATTTCATCTTATCAGATAACTATATTTAGCTTGGTGATTCAAAAAGGTAACCAACCCATGGATCCATGGCAGGAAAATTGAAGCCTTTTTTCAACTTTATGAACAGTTGACCATCATAAATTTCATGAACAAATTCCCTGCATATACCCAAAATAATCTTGTTAAACATGCCATTATTTAAAATAAATCTTTTGAAAATAATACTACAACAACAAGCCTTGTTTGGTTAATAATGGCAACAACATAGATCAAATTCTATAAAAAATGCAGTTAAATATATCAAACTAACAACAGATAAACAGCATCTTTAAGTGCAGCCATGAAAGTTACGAAGGCAACTAAAACGTACTCAGAAAGGTAGACTGTCTTGCACCCAGCAGCATCAACTTCCCGTCTGCCCATATTTTCCTGCAACATGTTGTAATGGCCAGAAAAGGAACAAAGGTTTAAAAAGGAGTTTGAATTTCAGTGTAACAGCAACGGATTTTTCTTAGCAAACACAAACAAGTTAAATAGGGACGAAAAAGCGGCATACTTATTTTTCTTTTTCAGTTTTCATTTCAACCTTTCAAAATAAATCATTTTAAACTTACTAGTACTTTTAGAATAGTTTATTTTCACCACAGAAGAAGAGTGCAATATATCAAATTAATTCCTGAAGTTTGGTCTTTCAATTAACAGCCATTACTCAATTAGATTAGAGATCAAATCAATTGACGAGCAACAAATCAAGAACCAAATTGAATAATGCACGCCAAAGTTAAGGTCTAAAATGATTTTCAGCTATTATCATGAGGCATGAAATTGTGAAACCCAGGGATATTGTCAATTTCAAGGAATAAAATTTCTTTCTCTAAAGCTCCCCGAATAAGATGATTACTTGTTATAATTTCTTGTGCTTATTCCCTAGCTTCTAGAAAGCTGTTAAGCCATATTAAGTTTGTTACGTTATTATACAACTTTTACGTTCCATCGATTCCTTCTTATCTATTGGTGAATTGTAATTGCTTATGTTGGTTATTCTCTCTGCTGTACATTCTGACAATCAAAATTGAGCATTTTCAACTATGCCCTCAATTATCAATGCAATTGTAATTATTTTATTCTTAATATGCTCAAATTAAACTAAAAGCAACTAGGGAGAAATAAAACGATCAATCATTGTAATAAGATCGATCAACATAGCCTCAGGCACTAAAGCATCACCAAAAAATAGATAACAGAAACTCTTCTAGCACTTCAGTAGTGAATCATTCAGTACAAACAACTTCATTATTAGCAATAGTTTCTTCCATTTTCTCTAAAGTCAAACGAAAACAACAAAAAGGAACGCATACAGGTGGAGTTGTGTAAGCTTCAAAAGCGAAGCCAGCAAGAATAACCGCGAGATTGATATCGAACGGAGGCCGATCATCGTCCTCGGGAACAGAAACTCGCTGAAGCTGAGAACCGGTTTTCGAGGAGCAGCAGATTGAGAGAACTCGCCTCCCCCGCAGGGGCAAGAAAACGCGCAATCTTCCCCGAATACGAGGCGGGAAAATGCGTGGAAATGCAAATGCTGGCCCGTGAGGATGCGGAACTGGCGTGGGACAAAGAGGAGACAGACTGTAACGGAATTGGAGAGAAGACATTTTCGTATTACATTACACAATGCCAGAAGAGAGGAAAAGATAAGACGAAAGTAGAAGAAAAGGAGGAACAAACGTAGTGGCAAAACGTGTAATTTAGAGGAATGAAAGGGGTAAATGATTGCAATAATAGATAGTGAGTTTCATATCCTGCCAATAGAAGAGAAGTGTGTTCCTTGCTCACTCAGTTCCGCACAAAACTGGTTGGTTCTGGAAAACACGTCCAGAGTCAATAGTTACTTTCAACTGACTGTGACACTTTTCTATTTCCCATTTAGGCATTGCTTGATTGATAGAAAGAAAATAAAAAATAAAATAAAATTGGAGGGAGTAATATAATATATCATTGGACTTATACATATTTGCCTCTGGTTCCTACACCTCGATAATTTTGTAATGCATCAAATATCTAAGGAATATCTTTTCTCCTACTTAAAAGTAATTAATAATTAATATTATGTAATTACATATTTTTACACTTAATTTATATAAATAGACTCAAATTATTTAATATAAAATAATATTGTAAAAATATGGTTGAATTCAATAACATCAATTTGAAATATATTTTTAGATTGATTTTTTTTAAATGTATAATATATTTTTGGAGAGATCAATCTAAAAATATATTCTAAATTGGATGTTTGGAATACATTTATGAAAAGTTCAATCTAAAATTATATTTCGAATTGAGTGTTCTAGAATTTGCTTTCAGAAATACTAATCTAAAAATGTATTTTCAATTAAGTATTTCATGTATTTTTGGATTAATTTTTTTGAAATATTCAATTTATAATATATTTTTAAATTAATCTTTTTTTTGAAAATATATTTTAAAAAAATAAATCCAAAATATATTATAAATATTAAGATAAGTATAAAAATAAAATAAAGTTTAATTTACTTATGAGCTTCAGGAAGAAAATTATGAGATTATGGAAAGAAGAGCCTAAATATTTTACATGTTTCTTCTCCTAACACACCTCGTTAATTATTTAATGAATTGAAATTTATAAAATTATTAAATTCATAAAAGATGGAAGACGATGAAAAAAACACACAACAATAGATAAAAATAAATAATATAAGAAAAAAAAGTTGCGTTATTAAATATGAAAAATATTATATATATATATATATATATATATTATTAATTATTGTATTTATTTTGTTAAATGTTATTGAATCTTTATATTTGTTTTCATAAATAAATATTGTATTGTGAGATTATAAGTGATTTAATGTCAAATTGTCTTTGTTTATAAATATGTGATTGAGCTACACATATTATTTTTTATTATTTTTAATCAATTTGTTAGTTTTTCTTTACCAGTAATATGTTATTTTTTTTTTTAATTTTATCTTAATAATTTACTGTATTTTCTTTTTCACAATAAATATAACTAAAAAAAAATATAACAAAAGGATTCTTATTTAAAATGAGAGTAGGTAATATTTAGGACATCTTTATTTATTGTTTTTAAAAATAATTTTTTATTCATAAAAACTATAAAAAATTATTTCATTGAAACAAATTTTAAAATCTATTTTTGTTAATGAATGTTATATAATTTTCTATCAATGTTAAATAATTTATTTTATAATTTTCATCACCGTGTCTTGTGAATATTATATATATATATATATATATATATATATATATATATTCTTTCTTATTTAAATATTTTTTAAAATATATAATTATAATAAATTCCTTTTACAACTTATTTTTAAAAATAATTTTCTTATTTCAACCTACTTTTAGTCTTACAGAACAAAATTAAATCAAACAAATTCTCATTATTTTAAAAATTCAGGAGAGTATCTGTATAAAAAAAATAACCTATAGATTATAATATGTAACATTGATCTCAAAAAAGTGACCAAACTTTTTTTAAATATATTCAATATATTTGTTAAAAATTTATACTATGATAATAAACTATTCAACTACTCTATTCGATATTTTAATTAAAATAACATATTTAATATAAAAGCATTTTAAAAAAATATTTTTTTCTATCATTTTCAAAGTCTTATTTACTAAAAGGTTAAAAACATTAGTTACCTTTTTTTTTTAAGTAGAAAAAAAAGGAAGAAAATGACACCTTTTATTTTGAATTTAGCATTGCTAACATGTTTTTTAAACTAATAATTTATTTTAAATAAAGAAAATAATGTATTTAGAAGAAGAAGACATGTAAGAATGAAGAAGACAAGGCACAACAAGACAACACTCGCTCACGGTCGTGTTCTAAATATCGTTTCCGTTTCGGTCTTTCCATTTTTGTAAAAACCCTTCCCTCCTCGTGTCTGTGGCGGGAACTCACTCTGCTTGCACTCTCTCTCTTTCCCTTTCACCGCAATGTACAGGGTAGCCACAAGAAACGTCGCCGTTTTCCTGCCTCGTTGCCGCTCTCTTTCGCACTTCTTTCCTTCGCCATTTTCCTTTTTCATTTCATCTGTTCCCTCTCGCTTCCTTCGGTAATCGTTCTCTTTCTCTCTTGTTTTTTTCGTTTCATATATTGTCATATATAATTTGTATTTAGTATTATAAGATGTTATGTACCGAATATTCACTGTATCTGTCAAAACATTGTATTTAGGATTACACTATATTCACTTTGATACGGTATTATATAGCAGTATGTGATTGGGAAAGTGATTGAGCGTGGAACTTACTTTAACCAATACGCATTATGTTTATGAACTCATTTTGACATTTTACTATTTACCAATGTTTCTGTGATGGGAACTCACTTTTAACTTTGTATATAGGATGGAGAAAACGTGATTGGGTGTTGGGAGACTCTATTAGTAGTGATCAGTAGATTATTTTGTGAAGATTAACATTGATGAAACTGGAGATACCTCGCATGGCTAAAAATGAAAAACCATATTATTTAGTTCCTGCAGAAACTTTTTTGGTTGAAAATTGATTTGTATACTTCCTTGCTATTGGTCTCAAAATGATTGCAGTTTTACCCTTTAAATAAAATTCTGAAGTGATAGATGTGGTCTCAGTTTTCAGTGAAATCCTGGACTAGTTTGGTTAAATTAAAATAAATGTTTCTGAAATGAGAAATTTAAATGTGGTAAGTTTGTTTAAACTTAAAATAAGTGTTTTTGAATAAGAAATTAAAAGAAATTCACTTATTTAAGAAGCAAGTAGAATTTGCTTATTTATAATAAGGAGAAAACTTCTTATTTTTAAAAAACAAGCATATCAGACAAAAAAGAAGATACTTAAAATTAGCACAAACAAACTCATCCAAGATTTGCTTATTAAAAGAAGTAGAAAACTGCTTATTTTTAAAATAAGCATTTTAGTCAAACACATAAAAACAACAGGAATGTGTTTATTTTGTTGAAAAATACTCTCTTTTCTTTTCTTTTTTTAATAAAAAGATCTAACCAATTGTTATTTTATTTCTAATTTCCTCCAAAATATTCACCAAGAGAATGTTTATATTTGCTCATAAAAGTAATTTATCTATTGAGAGAATGAGGTATTTTAGTAAAATTGCTTCAATGAGTGACATATTTCTCGTTATTCTTAATTTGTGTGAAAAAAACTTTAATTGCAGTCATTTTGTAATGAGGGCGTATTTATTATGTGTAATGAATACCATTCATCTTTAATGCTTTTTTTTTTGTGCCAAACAAAATTATACTAGGAAATATGTAAAAGGCTGGTTTCTGGATTTATTGTGAGTGCCATGGTAACATCAATTTTTGCATCTGCATTTTTTTTTGTTTTTTAATTTTCATTTGAATGTGAGAAACTAAGGCAAACAATCTTTTAGTAAATTTTAGTTTAGGGACACTGTAAGAATCATAAAAATCTTGCCTGACATCTTCTTGTTTGAACAACATCTAGTGATTCAGCAAGAGTTATTGATACTAATAGTAGTTTTTGATCTTGAGTTCATCTTAGCTACATCTTGCTTGCGTTACCTTTTATTGTGCAAAATAAAATCAAATGTATTATTACATCTGTTTAGAAACTTGAGTAACTCATTCAATATGAAAAAGCATGATTAAGAAGTTAGGATATTATTGCCATGTGTATTTATATAGTCTGAATGGGAATGGCATATTTGGATATAGATCTATTTTTATTGTGTTAGATGGCAAATTAAGCACGTAATTCAGATAAAAAATGTTTTAAGTTTTTTTTTTTTTTTAAAGCACATAAGGTATGCAAAAGTATCATTATATAACTTGCAATCCCAAGTTATATCAATCAATCATTTGCAGCATACCCAAATATCATAAAAAATAACAAAGATACAAATCGAATGGGGTACTATACCAAAACCCACTAAAGAAACAAACCTATAATTAGGTAGATTCCATCTATTCCCATAGATTCTCACCACCTAGTGCATATGTGTCTAACCCCAAAAGATGCAAGTTTATCAGCAGAATAGTTGCCCTCCCTATGTATGTGAGACACAATCTCATACTGTTAAATTTATTCAACATATTCTTCCAACGATTCTGAAGACACCAAAGAACTAAATGTTGATTGGAGAAAGCTTGCACCACCAACATGGAAGTTGATCTAATATTTATTGACATGTAAATATCTATTTTTTGGTATGACATATAAACTGTGAAACTTCTTGATTAACAGAATTAATGGATTTGTAAAGAATGTATCAAGTTATGTGGATAACAAGGTTTCGAGACGGAGTAGTAGGACTACCAAGAAGCCAAAAGTACCCAATAATGTTTTGGATGATAAAGATCTTCCTCACATATTATGGTGGAAGGAGGTAAGTCCCTCTAATTTTTTGCATCTTGTGAAATGCTTAACTATCCCTGAATTTTGTTGGTTTGTTTATAAAGTCATATTTACAAGAGAACTTCATTCTCACTTTTGTTTCCTTTCCAAATTATGGCAGAGGTTGCAAATGTGCAAAAAGTTTTCAACTGTCCAGCTAATTGAAAGGCTTGAATTTTCTAATTTGCTTGGCCTGGATTCCAAATTGAAAAATGGAAGGTGAGCGAGCACTAATGAAATTGAAATTATTCCTTTATGCATTTCTTTTGATTTCTTGTAACCAAAAATTATGAAAACATTATTTGAGGTTTCTTCTTAAAAACATTTTCCTAAAAACAAGGCAGTCAAAATCTAGAGTATGGTTGGTATTTTGAGGGGCTCACAAGATCATAAATTGTGAGATTGTAATATGGATTGTGTAGATCCTTCTTGCACATAAATATGATAGGTATACTATCTTGTTCAATGTAATCCTTAAGGATTGCTGAATCTTCTGAACACCTTGCTTATATAACGCGGTAGTGATCCAATTCCATCCATAAAGGCTCCCAGGATCAAGAGCTCTGATATCATCTCAAATTTAGAAGGAAGAATATTTTAATTCTCATACAAAATTATTAGGTCATTGGACCTATATGTACACATGCCTGTTGGCTATTCTGGGAAATATGAACAATTAATTCTAGGAAGACAAATCCCTATGATTGTGGGATTTATTCTAAATACATAATCCTAGCATTGAAAACAAAAAAACAACTGTGATAGAGAATAAGAATACAATCAAAGATAAAATTTTAGCTTTCCTAAAATACACACTAAGTAATGATTTTGACATATACAATACTATACAAATTCTTGTGTTTTATACAAATCAATGCAATGTGTTATATGGGGTCCAATAGAGTATTTTCTTTTTCTTTATTAACTATCCAGCAACAACTTTATAATTGATAGCATTGTCTGTCACACTTTTGTCAATCTTTTTGACAATAGCAAATGCATTAATTGATTTTAAAAAAACAATTTCATCTTCAGTGTTCACTAAAAAGTTTAATATAATCGTTCTCCTCTTGTTGGCCCATCCTTTTATTGCTATACTGCAACCTGTATTCTTCCACACAATCATGTGAACTTCCAAAGCATTGTTGCCTAAACCTCTTCCTTTGAGTACTTACTCTAGTTTCATGGTATGAAGGTGGCTTAACACATTAATTGGTATGACCTTTTCTTAGAAAAACATTGAAACATCTCTACAAGTACTTTTTAGTTATTCATCTTGAATAATTGATTGATTGTGGCTTGCAAGTTTAATTCCCTCTTAAAAATATTTCTATTGCAGCCACATCATTCTCTTTATAGTCCTTTCTCTTTTTGCAATTTCTACATCATCATCTTTATTTTTTTCCATTAATCTCTATTGCGTACTGCAAACAACCTGAAACATTTTTTTTTTACTTCATCGGTGACACTTTTTGCAAGTGATTACATCCTTTTAATTTCCCTCCAACTGATGCTTCAAGCTATGGTCTTTTGATAAAGTTTGCATTGAATTTTTCTTGGATCTTCATCAATATATATCCCATGTTTCCAAGCCAAGTTTGTTCTACTACTGGGAGCAATTTTCCCCCACTTTGTTAGAGTGCACAATCTGTATGGAGGAATTGCCATTGTTGATAGTAGCATCAACATTTCACACAAACTGTTTTCAGAGAAAGAATGTGATGTTCTGTGTTCTAGGTGGTAAAAGTAGTACAAGGGAAGAAGAGGCAAAATATATATAATTGAGTGGGAATCCAAGAAGACAATGGTGAAAGAGATAGTGTTTGGAGAAAAACAATTGTAATGGAGGAAAAGAGAAACAGTGTGTTATGTGCAAGGATGCATTTGCTTAGCGGACAAGAAGGAGCAAACCATTAAGACCATTACGAAGTTACGTGAAGATAGAATGACAACTGAGACCTTTCTAGTTCCATTTGTGGCCTTTCCTTTCATTGGGCTTGGGTTTCAACCCAAAACCCATTCCAAGATCAAGCAAATGCGATGCAACACACATAACACTCCAATTAAAATGTTTCACAATGTTTACTGACGATCCTACTTTGGTGCAATCTTATGTGTGCACCCAATCAGACAAGTATGCAAAATCATGGAATTACACGATTCTACGATATTCCTCACAATTTTGACTACACTGCCTACAGATGCCTTAGGACTTTATATATACACAGATGGCATTATTCTATGAATTCATTACATAAGCTGCAATGTTTTTTTGTTGCTCAGATTCAAGGTCACAACTAATAGACCAATGTCAACAAGAATGCAATTTATAACTGTATATAATTGATAATCCTTTATTCTTAGCCATTTACACTGGCTACTGCTCCATAAACTTATACATAGATACTTGAACTCCCATATTGTCTTGCTTGAGGAATGGTGTTATTATGAGAAAGCTGATGGAAGAATCCATCTCCATTTGTGTAGTCTGAAGGAAGGAACGCTCAACTGGGAAATGTTGCAGTTCAAGCTAAAATTTCCACGTCAAGTATTACTTTGCAGAGTAAGTATTAGTTATGCCATTCATTGAGAGTTTAGTCTGACATTTGTGCACTTATAATGTGTTAGTAGTGTGTATACTTTTGGTTAAACATGGTCTAATCTATTTACCTTTTTGTTGATGAATTTGGTCGTCAAATTTATATGCATTTAGTCCTTCCTTTCTTCAGAAAAAGATTATAAATTATAAGAAAGGAAGTACTAAATTCACATGTTTTTTGAAGTTTGAGGACTGAGTTGATTGATAGAAAGTATAAAGACCTTGACCACGTTTCCCCGAAAGTACAGGGACTAAAAATACATATCCCCTTACTAATTCTTAATAAATTTCCTGTTGGTCTTTGTTGGTTCTCTAGCATTTTCCATCCTTAATGAAGTAAAGATTCTCTTTGTATCATTTATTTATTTTCAAATTACTGCTCAGGTTGGGGAATTTTATGAAGCTTGGGGAATAGATGCTTGCGTCCTTGTTGAATATGCTGGTTTAAATCCCTGTGGTGGTCTGCAATCAGATAGTGTTCCAAGGGCTGGTTGTCCTGTTGTGGTATTGACATTTTACTCTTTTATCTTATTTTCTAATGAAATTTAAATAATATATATATATATATATATATATATATATATATATATATATATATATATATATATATATATATATGATAACTTTTGCGGAATTTCTTATAGCCCCTTCTCTCGTTTTTTTTTTTTTGTCATAGAATCTTCGACAGACTTTAGATGATCTGACTCAAAATGGTTTTTCGGTGGTAAGTGCAACAATTAATTAAATAGTGTCCTATAATTGTTTTCACCTTTTAAAGATTTCATTACTATGTTATTGAACTTATTTTACCTGCCATCTTACCCGTTTATGAATACATTTTGCAAATTAATTTTGCTCTGAACAGTGCATCGTGGAGGAAGTTCAGGGCCCAACTCAAGCTCGATCCAGGAAACTCCGATTTATATCTGGGTTAGTACAATATTCTCTATGTGCCAGTGGTCTCTCTATCAATGTGTGTGGTCAATTCTTACAACTTGGTGTGGTTATTAGTGAGGAAAATAAACTTGTCATTTTGTCAATTATGATAATAACATATTGGTTGACTTCAAGGACATGATGAATAATCATGGTCTCCTAAGTTTGACTCGATCTTTAGGTCTACTCTGATTGGGCATTTGATCCAGATGTTTCATTTGTGTCCTGCACATGTCTTGATCTTAAACCCTACTCTTTTGGGGGTCTAAGAAGCAAACTTTGGTGATCCAGGTAGTGAGCATTTGAGTTTGACTTCTACAGCACAAAAAAGTATTATTTCTGCAGTCTCTTCTCACAGATCATGGGGTTGAATTCATTACCCCTACTATCCTAATCTGAGCATGTGTTACTGGCCCATAATCCCATTCTTCATGCTAAAAGAAAGCATGTCGAGTTGACCTGTTATTCATAAGGGAGGTGCATAACCACAGCCTTCATGTCTGTTATGTTTCTCCTCTAGATAAATGTCTTGGTGCATGGGTTTTAGGCGTAGGTTTACAGAAACCCAAAACCAAAAAAAAAAAAAAGAAGAAACTTGATCCACTTAAAGTTAGCAGACAGAAGCCGATCGACTAATTTGTAAAACTCTTTTTGATTCCACTATTTTAACCCTTGACAACTATTTGTCTATATTAGGAAATAATAGACAATTGGATTTTATTTTCTTGAAGATTGAAAAATTAATTAAATTATTTTGATTTGATCTGATTTGAAATAATTGAAAAACACAGGTACACACTGGAAGGGGTTGAATAGTTGTATTAGATGAACAATGAATACTTTTTATATAAGTTTGCAAACTCAAATGTTTGTTTATCTGGAAAATGATCTGAATGCGGTGAACAGGCAAAAATGTTGTTCAAAGGTTTTTCACAAAAGGCTTTTTGAAAACTATTTCTAAAAATAGTAAACAAACAAGCCCTAAATTTCTTCTTTTCCATACAGTTTTTATCTCAAATTAATTCTGTACTTTTGTAGTGTCATATTACTGATTTAATGCTTTAACTTTTTAGGCATGCTCATCCCGGAAATCCCTATGTATATGGACTTGCTGCAGTTGATCATGATCTTAACTTTCCTGAGCCAATGCCTGTAGTAGGTATCAATGTTTTCTTTCTCTTTCCTATATTTACGAATTAGAATATTGGTGACCATTACTAAACTTATCATTTTTTTTGTAGAACTTCCTTTCATAGTACATATTTTTGTATACAATATAACATTGTAGGTATGAAATTTTTAGGATTAGCGCATACTTTATAGTATATATGTAAATTCTATTTGATTACATGTCCATGCCATTGTGAAGGTGGTGGGAACTAGTATGAGAGAAAAGTGAGTTAAAATCAATAAAAAATTACTTCTAAGATCAGATTTGCACCTCATTTATATACTTATTTTAGCGACATTACTAGTTAATTTGAGACTAAACTAGTATGCTTGAGGCTGCAACTAAGGCAGCTCTGAAAGTGGCTATAACTAAGATGTATTACGGTTTACTGCAAATATGACAACTTTCCAATGACCAATAGTCACTAATGTTGGCAGTGGCAGTTGTTTCAATAATGTTATTGCATCACTATAAAGGTTGTAATCTTCACCAGGTTGGCACTACAACCTGGATCAATCATATGCAACATTCTTGATGCAGTTAAAAGAAAAAAAAGAAATACAACAGTGGGGGGACCAAACCAAAACCTACTTAGAGAATCTAAAATGTGGGAGACCACAGCTATCTCTGCAAGAATTAGAGATAATACAAGGAGGCTCTCCATTCCATCAATTTTTGCACTCCTAAATTTTGATAATTGGCAATTCTCCATTAACAGTTAACACTACATCTTTTTATTGCATTGAAATGACAAGTTTGAACTGTTTCTTTTCATTGTAGGAATATCTCATTCTGCGAGGGGCTATTGCATGAACATGGTGCTAGAGACTATGAAAACGTATTCTTCTGAAGATTGCTTGACAGAAGAGGCAATTGTTACAAAGCTTCGTACTTGTCAATATCATCACTTATTTTTGCATACATCTTTGAAGCAGGATTCTTGTGGTTTGTAGTTTCTCATTCTTCACTATTTGTTTTATGAAAAAAATTGGGTCAAATTTTGGTGCGCAAGGTGGCTTTATATGAAGCACATGTCAAAAATCACATGTTAGATTTGATATTCCTTTTTTGTAATAATATTTATTTGTTATACATAAAAATAAAAAATGTGACCTTTGTTATCATTGTGAGAGGTGCCAACTAAAAAATTACTAGTGTGTGCAACAAAATAACATTGAAGATTGTTGGAGGTATGTTGTGAGCGGGAGATGATTCTGCAAGAACAAACCATGCAGAAGAATTGGTAGGGGTATAGTTAATGCCACATTAACTGTTTTGGGGGGTCAATCATGTAGTGCATAACAATGATCAATCATGTGATGAAGTTTGTGGCAATGGTCACACTTAAATCGAGATCTACTATCATCATTAATTTTGTGAGGGCAACCATGATCACCTCCTTGTGAGATCAAGATTAATGAGTCAAAAAAGGTAGATGACATAGTGGTGAGGTTGATTGCCGAGTCTGTGGGGTTGCTTAAGTAGGAATGTGAAGAAAGTGGACCAAATAGCAGCCATAGTGGGGACTGAAGAAGATCCTAAAATCTGATCTCGATCTTGAGAGTACTCTACATGTAAGCCATACAAAACTAGTAACATAAAATAGGTTTGATGATTCTCCAATTCCATAAAGTTATAAAGAAGACCACTTACATGATCCAAATAGGTCGACATGGTTCTATCAAGTGTTTATGCATTTAAATATTGTTTTGCTAGGAACTTGCCAATGGGGAGAATTCGGTGAGGGAGGTCTCTTATGGGGAGAATGTAGTTCTAGGCATTTTGAATGGTTTGATGGCAACCATCTATATGATCTCTTGGTCAAGGTATGATTTAAAAAAAATTATATATTCATTTTATATTCTTATTTTAAATGTATTGTACATAAATATGAGTAATTTAAAATTAAATGTTTATTTCATTTTGGAACATAGGTAAAGGAGCTTTATGGTCTTGATGATGAGGTTACTTTTCGAAATACAACCGTATCTTCGGGAAATAGGGCTCGACCATTAACCCTTGGAACTTCAACTCAAATTGGTTTGTATATTAATATTAATATTGATGAATGGTCAATGGTCCACTTGTTATTTTCTATTTTATAAGTCAACGTCTTCTGCATGCATTTTTAGGTGCCATTCCAATGGAAGGAATACCTTCTTTGTTAAAGGTTCTGCTTCCACCAAGTTGCAATGGATTACCTGTGTTGTGAGTAATGATTCTTTTCTCTTTTTGACTACATTATGGTTAAAATTATTCCATGATAATATTTTGATCAACCTGCCCTTAACCTTTTCATGTTAATAAATTTACCCTTTTCATTTTAATAGCTCTACTGTTTTCATTTTTCATAATTTGGTGGTTTAGCTAAAAACAAGCTCTTTGCTTTCTAATTATTAGTTCTTCATATGGAAACCACTAGAATTTTCGTTTTTCCTATAGATGATGCTTTATGCAAGATTGTTTGTTGGCTTGTGTTAGAATTCTTTAAATATGTTAGAATCCTATAGATATGACACTAGGATCAATTAATGATATTAGGATGAATTAGACTAGTTCTGTATTTATGTTATTATCCTACAATAGGGAAACTGATATTCTGTAATTACGCTCTCTTTTGTCTAAATGGAATATCTCCATTGTGGTCTAAACATGTGCAATTCATCATATGTCTTCTCAGTTTCTCTCTTCTTAACATGGTACAAGAGCCTGGTGAGAAAGAAACCTTGATCTGTGCTTTTCTTGAGGATTTATTGCTCATAGGTATAAATTCTTTGGAAACTGTGAGAAATCAAATAGTATTTTAGGAAAGAATAAATAAGGAAATTTGTATATTTCCTTGTAATCTGTACAGATTTGAATAATTAGGAACAATCCCATAAATCAAGGGATCCTAGCATAAAATAGAGTTATTATATTTCCTAAAATAGTTTAGGTCTCTTGTATATATCTTATATCATCTCTTTGTATTGAAATAATAAAATAAATCATATTTCGGTTATTCTATTTTTCCGAGATGGTATCGAGCTTCCGATCTAGGAAGCTCTGTCTGCGCTCGATAAACCCTAAGACGGCGACCTGCATTGCTGCTTGCATATTTTGTAACCCTAAGACGGCAACCTGCATTGCTGCTTGCATTTTTCTTAACCCTAAGACGGCAGACTACATTGCTCGCTGCATTTTTCTTAATCCTAAGACGACGACCTGCATTCTTCTCTGCATTTTTCATAATCCTAAGACGACGACCTGCATTGTTGTTGCATCGCACCTTTTGCTATAATGTCAAGGGAAGAGGAGATAGAAAGGGTGAAAACCATTCTTAGTAAGTCTGGAAAAACCTACAGGTATGTGTTCTTTGGCATACTCGGGTAAGTTTCCACCTTCTTTTGGATTAAATGTCTCGAGATACGCCTTTTAACCATTATTGGATATTGGACTGCGGAGCCACGAGATCACATGACACCATTAGCCAAACACTTCTCCACATATTCCCCATGTCCCAGCAACAAGAAAATTGCCACAGCGAGATGGAACCCTTATAATTGCAGTTGGTCAAGGAAATATCCAAATCAATCCTTTAATATCCTTAAAAGACGTTCTCCATGTCCCAAAGTTGTCCACGAACCTAGTGTCTATACAAAAACTTATAAAGGATTTGTCATGTAAAGTTGTTTTTTCCAATGATCATTGTGTATTTCGGGATAAGGATTCGGGGAGGATGATTGGACATGCTAGAGAATGGAATGGCCTTTATTATCTCGAAGATCCAAGTCTACGCCGAGCAAGAATAGAATCTCTCACTCCTTCATATCTGAATCCTTGATGACCAACGAGAGAAAAAATCATGCTTTATCATTGTCGGTTGGGACATCCCTCTTTTGGAGTGATCAAAATTATATTTCCCTCTCTGTTTACCAAGTTAGATGTTGAGAGTCTTCATTGTGAGGTGTGTGAACTTGCTAAGCACAAACGTATATCTTTTCCAATAAGTAATAGAATTAGCAATTTCCCTTTTTATCTTGTTCTTACTCGATGTATGGGGACCTTCTAATATTCCAAATGTGTCCGGTACTCGATGGTTTGTCACCTTTATAGATGAGCTGTACAAGGGTCACTTGGGTTTTCCTACTTAAACAAAAATCGGAAGTCGGTTACGTCTTCCTAAACTTCCACTCCATGATAAAAAATCAGTTTGGTGTTAATATTAAGAGGCTTAGGTCGGATAATGCCAAAGATTACTTCAATCATGTCCTTAATTCTTTTTGTCAAAAAGAAGGTATAATTCATGAGTCCTCTTGTGTCAAAATACCACAACAGAATGGGGTCGCAGAGAGGAAAAATGGACATCTATTAAATCAGACTCGGGCATTGTTGTTCCAAAAAAGTGTCCCAAAAAATTTCTGGGGGGAAGCTGTCCTTAAAGCAACATACCTTATCAATAGACTACCCTCTAGAGTCTTAGGATCATAAAGCCCTATGGTAAGGTGACTAACTCCCAAGTGTTGTTTTTCTCCAATGCCTCCATCTCTTTATCCATGGCTTGCCTCCATTTTCTGTCAGACAATGCCTCAGATAGGGTATTAGGTAGAAGTACAGTGTTTAGGTTTACTAGGAAGATTTTATGGGTAGGAGAGAAATTTTTAAAGGACAGGTAATTTGAGAGAGGGTAGAGTGGCTGTTTGGTGCATTTTCTTGTTCCTTTTCTAATGGCAATTGGGAGGTCAGGATCATTTTGGGTTTCAATTTCAACCTGCACAGCTGGAGAAAAAATTGTTACCTCTTTTTGTGGAGTCGAGTTGGATTCTTGAACATGGCTTGATCCTGGAATGGCCTTAGTCTTCCTTGAGTACACCAGTTTCTTACCAAATTTTCCAGTTTCAACATCTTCTTGATCAGCTTCACAATTAATTTCACTTTCTTGACCAACTTCCTTTGCCTGACCAATTCCTTGACTTGTTTCATTTGTTACAACTTCAATTTGATCTTCAATTTGATCTTGTTTAGGTTCAAATATCAAGTCTGGAAGAATGGGAAAACCAGAATTACTACTTTCAATATGACTTCGTTTAGGTTCAAATGTCAAGTCTGGAAGAATGGGAAAACCAGAATCAATTGGCAATATGTGGAGTAGCCTAACATGTATTTAAACCATACCAAATGATATGAGGTAGGCGATGTGGGACTTTCAACAGAAACCATGTATGTTTTCTGATTTCTGTAGCCAGACCCAGCTTGGAAACAGAGTATTGAGCTATGTTGTAGTGAGTCACGAGCTTATATGGCTCAAAAATTGTTTCAGGAACTAATGTTTGGGGAGGTTACACAAGTATCTCTTATATGTGATGTTTAGGCCACCATGCATATTGCCTTGAACCTTTTAGTCCATGAAAGGGAGAAACTTGTTTAGGTTGTTTTTCATTTTGTTAGAGAGAAAGCCATGCGCCGAGAAAATAACTTTGTCAGTCTTTATGATCAACTTGGATATACATTTACTAAATGAGTAAGGAGTCTTCAAATGAACTATATGTAACAAATGTGGTGTATATGACTTATATGCTCCAGCTTGAAGCAAAGTGTTAGAATCCTTTATATATGTTAGAACTTATTGATATGATACTAGGATCAGTTGATGATATTATAACTAATTAGATTGATTTTATGTTTATGTTATTAGCCTAAAATAGGGAAACTAAATATTATATAATTATGTTCTCTTCTCTATAAATTGAATAGTTCCTTTGTGGTCTAAACACACAAAAATCATCATATGCCTTATCGGTTTCTCTCTTCTCAACAGTTTGCTTTTCATCTAGTTTGAAGCCAAAAGTTTCTATATTTTGCTTAACTCCAGAAAGAAGCATAGTAAAGGAAAAAAGTTTAAAGGGGTTTATGGAAGGATGGAGTTAGCCTTGTTAAGTTATAGCATGTGGGTATATTGTCTCTATATGTTGGTTAATTGTTAATTTTGTTTAAATTTTGTTGTTTTGACCATTTAATTGTGTAATTCGTTGTCTCAAATATACTAAACTTTCCATTTAAATTGTTTATTTCTCCTAAATTTTTTCCTTTTGTTTTATTTTTAATAATTAAATTTAGATCAAAGTGGTATTATAGCATTTAATTCTAGAGTCCGGATTAGATGCCTAATTTATGTCATTGTGCTTGATAGGTATATAAGGAATCTTCTTTTGAATCCTCCTTCTTATGAGATTGCATCCAAAATTCAAGGTGACTTTTAATACTTGGTATTTTTTATGTGCCTTTCTCATAGAGAAGTTTGGTATTTTATTAATTGAATCTTATATGAGTGAGATGAAGCTATTTATAATGCAGTAGACTTGCACTGCTGGTTACTGAGTTCTAAGTAACTTCTGATGCCACAGGTAACAAACTAACAAAAACTCTAAGATATAAGTAATTGTACAATAGAATTACTATTTTACTCTAACCTTCCACCTTCAAACTCAGGGTGGTTTCAACTGAAAGTTGTTGACAACTTAGTGTTTTCCCCTTAGAAAACAAAATGTAAGTTTGGAGAGGGGCTGTGTGATCACATCATCTATTTGAACATGAGCAAGAACATGGCTCACAACACAATGAAGGATTTGTATATGACTTTATCTCAAACAAAGATGTGTAACTCCTTGTACCCTTTATTTAATTTAGTTAGGGATTAGACCTTTGTTTGTTCATAAGACTTGTTTGTTATAAGGGTGATAAGGAGAGGGTTTGATCACTCCTTTCACACCCCCATCTCTCCTATACATAAATTGGTCCTTTGTGAACTTAGGCACAAGTTTTAGACTGTATGCATGAGGGTGTTTTATTTGAGTGACTTGTGTGAATAGTGTGATTGGTCTTGTTTGGAGATTTCTTATCCTGAGTTAGACTTAAGGGACGATCCTCCATCCTTTATTTATGATACAAGCAAATAGAGGGACAAATTAGAAAGACCCAAAATGTGTATGTGAGGAAGAAGTGGAAACCCATTGCATGGGGTCCACAGGCACACACACTATGATTTTGTTTCTAACATAATCGCTTACATAGAGAAAAATAGGCGATGATGGTATAGGGGAGAGAGAGAGAGAGAGAGGGGGGGGGAGAAAAAGGGAGGTAGGACTATCCGGGGTTGGCTCTATTTGGGGGAAAAGGAATGATTTTCCTCTTTGTTTTCGAATACGGAAATAACACGAGGTATTTTCATCTCTTATTCATTATTGTTTTATTGGGTTCTTATGAACTTATCTCAAGTTTAGAGGTTCATTAGGAGAGTTTTCTCGGTTCTTGAACCATATTTTTTATTAGCTTTCATGAGTAGCTAGTTGATCTTCCCTTTTTAGCCTCTTGTATTTGTTAAGTTATTTCTTTCCTTTCCTTCTCTTTTGCCATGGATCTTGAAGTTGCTCTCTTGTTGCATGTAAATTTATCTCAATTATGTACTATAAAATTTAATATTACTATCATTATAATGCCATTTTATACATAATTTTGGACTTATTTCATTCTTTTGTTTGGCAGAAACATGCAAGCTTATGAGTAGTGTAACGTGCTCAATTCCAGAATTTACATGTGTTTCTTCAGCAAAGGTTATTATTATTATTATTTATTTTTTTTGGTCAAACAACAATGAAAATTAGTTTTTGCTCATAATGATTACCTGCAAATTATTATTGTTCAAGTCATTCAAGTACTTCCTATTTTGAAGGCTAGTCTTTTTGGTTCTCATTGCTCGTTACTGTTAAGCCATATACCTCAAAATAAAAAGGGTATTAAGATTTTATATATTTGTTCATATAAATGCTTCGATGTTGAATTTTGTTGAATATAGGGAAAAACTGTATAGGGTTAATTTCCCTTATGTATTTACCACACATAGGGCAGTGTATTTATAATAAAGAAAGGTACTCCTCAAAAGAGTAACAGAATACAAATAGGGTAAATAAAAAGATATTATTTGATATTGTGATTAACAATATCTAACAATATCTCAACAATATCAAACAATATCAACTAATATCTAATCATATCTAACACTCCCCTTCAAGCTGGAGCATACAAATCGTATGTGCCTAGCTTGGTACAAAGATAATCCATCCTAGGTCCCCGTAAAGACTTAGTGAAAATATCTGCTAATTGATGGAGACATAATCTTTTCCCGAATAAAATGGCAGTCAATCTCAATGTGTTTAGTCCTCTCATGAAAGACGGGATTAGAGCTTATATGGAGAGCAACTCGATTGTCACACACTAGTGTCATTTGAGTGACATCTCCAAATTGTAGCTCTTTAAGCAATTGCTTGAGCCAAATAAGTTCACAGGTAGCCGAGGCCATAGCTCTATACTCGCCTTCGCACTGGATCTTGCCACAACACTTTGTTTCTTACTTTTCCATGAGATCAAGTTACCACCAATGGAAACACAATACCCAGATGTAGATCTTCTATCAGAGGGAGATCCTGCCCAATCAGCATCCGAATAGCAGACAACTCTTGTATGATTATGGGAGTCATACACCAAACCTTTTCCAGGAGACTTTTTGATGTACTTCAATATACGGATGACTGCATTCCAATGATCTTGACAAGGAGAATTGAGGAATTGACTCACAACACCGATCGCAAAGGAAATGTCGGGCGAGTAAGCTGTAAGATAATTTAATTTTCCAACTAATCTTCTATACTTGTTCAGGATCCGACATTGGCTCCCCCGATTTGGCAAGAGTTTGGTATTAGGATCCATGGGTGTGTCAACAGGCTTTGAATTCATCAACCCAGTTTCCTCCAAAATATCCAATGCATACTTTCTTTGAGATATAACAATGCCATCGGTAGATTGTGCTACCTCAATACCCAAGAAATATCCGAGTTTGCCAAGATCTTTGGTTTGAAAATGGTGACAAAGGTGTTGTTTCATCCGAGAGATGCCATGATGGTCACTACCTGTAAGAACAATGTCATCGACATACACTATCAAATAGATACATCCAGCATTCGAGTGACGGTAAAAGACTGAGTGGTCTGCCTCACTTCTAGTCATGCCAAATTGTTGAACAACGCTGCTAAATTTTCCAAACCAGGCCCTAGGAGACTGTTTTAGGCCATATAAAGATTTGCGAAGACGACATACCAATCCAGAAGACTCCCCCTGAGCAACAAATCCGGGAGGTTGCTCCATATAAATCTCTTCTTGCAAATCGCCATTCAAGAAAGCATTTTTGACATCCAGTTGATAAAGAGGCCATTGTTGAATAGCAGCCATGGCAATGAATAAACGAACAGAAGCCATCTTTGCCACTGGAGAGAAAGTATCACCATAATCCAACCCAAAAATTTGGGTATAGCCTTTGACTACAAGGCGAGCTTTGAGGCGATCAATAGTACCTTTACGAAGGGCAATAGGAAGGTCAGACTCTGTGGACGGAACCGGAGGAGGTAGAGTATTTGGCACCGGGAGTGAGTCATGTGGCGTCTGTTGTGGGCGAGGTCTGCGACTATAAACCTGAAGGGGTGGTGGAGGAGAAGGGGCTAATGGTGGATGGTCCTCAACATAAGGATCAATGAGAACAGGAATGGGAACTGTAGCAGATGGAGACTCAGCAGGTAGGGAAGGGTCCTTAAAGTAAAAGGAAAACTCATTGAAGGTGACATCGGCAGACACAAAATAGCGATTAAGAGAAGGAGAAAAACACTTGTATCCTTTTTGAGATCGAGTAAATCCTAAGAAAACACATTTGTGTGATCGAGGAGATAACTTATCATGACCAGGATCAAAATTGTGGACAAAACAGGTAGACCCAAAAACCTTCAGAGGTAAAGGATGGAGAGTGTCATGAGGAAATAAAATAGAATGGGGAATTTTGTTATCTAAAACCGAAGAGGGCATACGATTAATAAGATAACGAGCAGTAAGAACAACATCACCCCAAAAATGTTAAGGAACCTCACCATGAATTAAAAGAGTACGGGTTGTTTCAATAAGGTGTCTATTCTTGTGCTCGACCACCCCATTTTGTTGAGGGGTATAAGCACGGGAAGTTTGATGAAGAATGCCATGAGAAGCCATAAATTGTTTAAACGAGTTTGAAAGATATTCACGGCCATTATCACTTCGAAAAGTTTGAATAGAGACACCAAATTGATTTTTAATTTCATGATAAAAGTTTTGGAATATAGAAAACAACTCGAACGATTTTTCATTAAAAATAACCAAGTACAACGAGAGAAATCATCAATAAAAGTAACAAAATATTGAAAACCTAAATTAGACTTAACACGACTGGGTCCCCAAATGTCGAGTGAACTAAGGCAAAGGGGGATGAAGCACGTCTGGGAAACACTACGAGAAAAGGAAGTACGACTATGTTTGCCTAGCTGACGGGACTCACACACCAAATTGGACAAGCTGGGATAAGGCTGGGAACAAGTTGCTTGTAATTTGCGCAGACTGGGGTGACCAAGGCGAGCATGAAGGAGAGAAGGAGACTCCATAAGCTGTGCCAACATGTGGAGAAGGTTGAAGATAATAAAGTCCATGTGACTCACATCCGGTGCCAATCACTCTTTGCGAGCTCCGGTCCTGTAGGGAAACAGAAGTTTTGGTAAAAGAGATAACACAATCAAGAGATCGAGTTAGACGGCTAATGGATAATAAGTTAAAGGGGGACCCGGGTACATACAAAACATTATCAATGGACAACGAGGGAAAAAGAGTAACCGTTCCAACACCATGAGCTAAAGTTGTAGACCCATTAGCCATTGTAACTGTTAAGGTTTCAACATAAAACCAATTGGCAATATGTGGAGTAGCCTAACATGTATTTAAACCATACCAAATGATATGAGGTAGGCGATGTGGGACTTTAAACTGGGTTGATGAATTCAAAGCCTAACATGTATTTAAACCATACCAAATGATATGAGGTAGGCGATGTGGGACTTTCAACAGTAACAGAGGGTAAATTATGAGAAGAAGTGAAAGAGGAAAATAAGGATTTGTTACCAGTGATGTGATCGGTGGCGCCTGAGTCAAGAACCCAAGGGCCAATAGAAGAAGAGTGAGTCAGACCAGCAAAAGATGTACCTGTGTGGGCAACAGAAGTAGTGGAACTGGAGGGCTTTCGATCCTCATACCATTGAAGAAAATCATTGAAGATAGCAGATTTGTCCGAAGGTACGAGACGAAGGAGGATTCACGGCAGAGGATTGTGCGGAAGAATCGGTCCGAGCAAGCTGCGGCAGATCGGCGAGGATAACCATGTAAAGCATAACATTTGTCAATTTTGTGGCCTAGTTTGCCACAATGGTCACACTTGACACGCCCTTTGCCTGGCTTGTGAGAGCGATTACGATCATCACGGTGAGAGGCCAAGGCAGATGAATCATTAGAAACTACAGGGGGAATATTGAGAGGTTTACATGGCACCCGCAAAAGGGAGGAACTGGTAGCGGTAAAACTGGGTGTAACAGGGGAACCCAAAATTTGGTCACGAACAGGGGCATATTTATCAGCAAGTCCGTGTAACATCAAAACCATGAAAAACTTTGATCGTTGCTCTAATTCTTGAGCCTAACATGTATTTAAACCATACCAAATGATATGAGGTAGGCGATGTGGGACTTTCAACACACCCCCTCCAACGAAGCCTGCCGGACCAGGCAAAGGGTACTTTTGACCCATCTAAAGGGCAACTTTTGGCCCATGACAATAACCGGAAAGATGTTAGGCTTTGGCTCTGATACCATGTTGAATATAGGGAAAAACTGTATAGGGTTAATTTCCCTTATGTATTTACCACACATAGGGCAGTGTATTTATAATAAAGAAAGGTACTCCTCAAAAGAGTAACAGAATACAAATAGGGTAAATAAAAAAATATTATTTGATATTGTGATTAACAATATCTAACAATATCTCAACAATATCAAACAATATCAACTAATATCTAATCATATCTAACAAATTTAAATAACTAATTTTAGCATTAATTTCTAAGTTGTGTTTAGACTTTTGTGTTTAAATATAGAACTTTGGGGTATATTAACCATTTTGGAGGTCTATGCTAAGCACACCTTGTGGTGTGTTATGTCTCTTAATAAATTTATTTTAGTTTATTAAAAACTACTTTCAATGTATTTTGGGCGCATTGTCCAGCAGGCTGACCAAAAACAAACTCTGTTAGTAGCAATTAGAAAAGAAGTTTCTTAGCATAAGTCTTTTGAGGGTTAAAGGCTTTTTATATTTGGATGATCTTATTTTGGAGAAATAATTGTGTATTGTTTGGCCATTTTCTAATCATGCTTTTGAAAGAAATGATTGTTTGCTAGAAATATTTTTTAGCGAAACATGTCATTATTTGCATTATAGAACTAGGTTGGGTAAGATAGTGCTATGTTGGTAGTAACTCGATTGTTGCTTGAAACTTTGGCACTAGTAGCATTGTGTCAGGTGTGCGCTTCTGTGTAACTGAGAGAAAAGCAAAGGGTTAGAGAAAAAGAGACAATACTTTGTGATTCTTTATGCATTTGGTATGCATGAAGAAGTTGAGAATAGGTTGGAGAGTTAAGAAGTTGAAATATCAAAGAGCACCAAGGAGTTGTCTACACGAATGTTGCAAACGATTTTCTTATTCTTGGGAAGTATTAGCATCCTGAGTTCTAATATGTATATTGTTCAAGTTAGTGACATCAACAACCATATAAAAATGATGCGTGAAAAAAGGGTAATATCGATGCCCAATTGGACTCTAGAATAAATAAGAAAAGTACAGCTAATATCATGGTTGACAATGATATTAACATGGATGATGCGTGAAAAAACAGTAACATTGATGCCCATTTTGTTATTAAAGGATTGATTAACATGCATGTAAATTCCATAATTTATGAATTTACACTGCCATTAATAAGAACCAAATACCTCGGTAATTTTTTTAGAATTTCAATATTAGATACCTGGTAACCAAATTAGAGATAATAACTGAAGACTTATGCTTGGTAACTATTAGGTTCTGTGACAGAAAGAACCTAAGGTTCCACGCAATCTCACGTCTCTCCTCTTACACACACAGGAAACAATACTCCCAAGTACTTTTATTATTGCTTTTAACATGAACAATACTCTGATTACAATCAACAACTTTCCCTCACAGGATGTAATGATCCTGTTAATGAACCAACTTCCCTAAAAACTCCCTCTCTCACCCCCCAAACAGCTATATATAGTCTTATTTAAAAACTATGATCTGCCACCCATAACTAACTGTAAGTTAGTTATTATTTAATTTTTTCCTCCTAACATATACTTTCCAATTCCTAACATTACCCTCTCCTAGCCCAGCAACCTTGTCCTCAAGGTTGAAATTAGGGAATTGATATTGCATGGTAGCTTTGTCCTCCCATGTTACTGCTTCAGGTCCTCCATTCTGCCATTGCACTAAAACCTGCTGTAGAGACTCCTCCTGCCCTTCCTAATGTATGCATCTCTTGTTAAGAATCTTGTAGGGTAGACTAATTGTAGTCTGGCCCTGTAAAGCTTCTGGTAGGTCTTGTTCAACAGGATGAGAACCTATTGCTTTCTTTAGTTGGGAAACATGGAACACCGGGTGTATCTGCGCGGTGTCATGGAGTTGGAGGTAAAAAGCGACCTGGCCAATTTGTCGCAGAACTAGAAAGGGACCATAGTACTTGGCTGAAAGCTTTGGATGTAATCTAGTTGGCATGGACACTTGGCGATGAGGACGAATTTTTAAGAACACATAATCCCCTACACAAATAGATGAAGGTTTTCTATGCTTGTTTGCAAACTTAGTCATTTGCTGTTGAGCCCGAGTCAAATGGTACTTAAATTGCCGTATTGCTTCATCTCTCGCCAACAAATCTTGGGCTACTGCCTCTGCTGCTGTTTCTCTTGGGACAAAGCGGTGTAAGGAGGGTGGTGACCTACCATAAACCACTTCAAAAGGGGTGGTTTTTACTGCTCCCTGGTAGCTAGTATTATACCAATACTCAGCCTAGGGTATAAACTGAGACCACACCTTAGGTTGTTCAGAGCTAAAGCACCTTAGGTATCTTTCCAAGGTCCTATTTAGAACCTCTGTTTGTCCATCTGATTCTGGGTGGTATGTTGTGCTCATGTTGAGCCTAGTACCCTGTAAATGAAATAGTTCTTTCTAAAACAAACTAAAAAATGTGGGGTCCCTATCACTTACAATAGAAACTGGTATCCCATGTAACTTAACCACTTCGTTGACGAAAATTTCTGCAATAGTTCTGGCTGTGTAGGGGTGTTTTAAGGGAATAAAATGACCATACTTGCTTAATCTATCCACAACCACCAAGATTGCATCATAACTATTGGATTTGGGTAGGCCCGCTATGAAATCCATGCTTATATCCTCCCACACAGCATTAGGTATAGGTAGGGGCTGCAACAAACCTTGAGGTGAGGAGGCCAAGTTTTTGTGCTGCTAACACACTAAACACTAAACACTCAGCTACAAATTTTGTCACCTTATTCTTCATTTCAATCCAATAAAGGGATTGCCCAATCCTTCTATAGGTCCTATAAACACCCAAGTGGCCCCCTATTGGTGCGATGTGATACTCAGCTAATAGCTTGGGAATCCAGAGGGATGTAGCTGAAATAACCAACCTGCCTTTGTGGTGAAGCCGGCCTTGTTCCAAGGTAAAATAGCCATGCGAGGCAGGGTCTTGACCCAAATCTTGAATAATCTTTTGCAAGACCACATCTTTCGGTTATTGATTGGAAATCTTGCCAAAAAGGTTTAGATATGGCCCTCAACTCCTTTTCTTCCTTTTCTGTTTCTTCCCACTTGCAAGACAGGGCATCAACCACTTTTTTAGAGGACCCGGTCTTGTAAACTATTTCAAACTCGTAACCCAGAAGTTTGACTAGCCAATTCTGCTGGTTCTGAGTTGTAATTCGTTACTCTAATAAATACCGTAGGCTTCTCTGATCTGAAAAGACAGTGAATTTCTCCAATGCTAGATGGCTAGAACCAAAGCCATGAGTTCCTTCTCATATATGGATTTCGTGAGAGAGGAATCTGACAGTGCCTTACTAAAGAAAGCTATAGGTTTTCTATTTTGGGATAATACAACCCCAACTCCAATCCCCGAGGCATCACATTCTATTGAAAAAGACTCACTGAAGTTGGGAAGAACTAGCACTGGAGTTGTAGTCATAGCCTGCTTCAGATTCTCCAAAGCTTCCTCACTCTCCTTAGTCCACTTAAAATTTCCTTTCTTCAATAAACTTGTCAAGGGTCGTGCTATCTTACCATAATTCCTGATAAACCTTTTGTAGTACCTTGTTAATCCTAGGAATCCCCTTAGAGCCTTAATGGTTTTTGGTTTGGGCCATTTAGTTATAGCTGCTAACTTCTCCTCATCCATAGCAACTCCCTTAAAAGAGATCACATGACAATACTTCACTATTTGTTGGCCAAATGCACATTTCTTTTTATTAGCATAAAACTACTGTTGTAACAATTTTCCCAAGACCTGCCTTAAATGCTGAACATGATCCTCCCAAGTCTTGCTATAAATTAATATGTCATCAAAAAACACAAGAACACACTTACGCAACCATTCTTGGGGAACATTATTCATGGCACATTGAAAAGAAGCTGGGGCATTAGTTAGCCCAAAGGGCATAACTAAGAACTCATAATGGCCTTGATGAGTTCTAAATGCTGTCTTAGGAATATCAGCTTCATGCATCCTGATTTGGTGGTAACCTGCTTTCAAATCCACCTTAGAGAAAAAATTGGCTCCATGTAGTTCATCAATTAATTCCTCAATTACTGGAATGGGGAATTTATCTGCAACCGTGGCCTTATTGAGAGCCCTTTAGTCAATACAAAATCTCCAATTTCCATCCTTTTTCTTGACTAATATCACTGGGTCTGGAGAATGGGTTGTTACTCGGGCCTAATGATACCCATTTTCAACATCTCTCGCCACTTGTCTTTCTATTTCAGCCTTTAAAAAATGTGGGTACCTATAAGGTCCGACATTGACAATATTTTCACCTTTTTTAATGGGGATTCTATGGTCTATCGGTCGTTGGGGAGGAAGCCCGAAACATCCCGAAATAACCCACTAAATTCTTCTAAAACACCCTCCAATTCATCTCGTCCGTCCGAGTGGTTAAAACTCGTTTCTCCCTTTTTATTGTTGGCCCCACCTGCTACCATTTCCCAGAGTATAGTTATGGCCTCTATATCTGTCTCCTTTATCAAAGCCTGCGGAGAAATCAATTTTTTGGTAAGGGTAGGGTCACCTCTTATCTCAACTTGTTGTCCTTCCCACTCAAAATTCATGGTTAACGATTTCCAATTAACCTTCACTTCTCCCAATGTTGCCAACCATGCCATCCCCAATATCAAGTCTACTCCACCTAGCTCAAAAAGGAAAAAGGTTTCCTGCACTTCATAATTACTTAGGCTCACTTTAATGTCCTTGCAACACTCACTGGTTAACTTCTTTTGCCCATCCCCAAGCTTCACACAATAAGGCTTCGTCTCTTCCACCAACAAACCTAGTTCTGCCACTAAACTTGAAGCAACGAAATTGTGACTAGCCCCACTATCAATCAGGATCAGCACCTTTCTCCCTTTAATCCAACTCGATAGTTTCATGGTGTTTGTTGGTGTTAACCCTCCTGCTGAGAACAAAGAAAGCTCCATCCTTTTATGCTCCATCTCTACTTTTCCTTCGTTCTCTTCTTCCCCTCCAGGACCTTCTTCTTCATCTTCTGTCATGATGATTACTCTTAAATTTTTTTCTGGGCACCTGTGACTTGGACTGTAAGGGCCCCCACAATGAAAACACCTTCCTTCCTCCCTTCTTTGTATATATTTAGGATATAGCAAATTCTTCACTCCTCTTGTTCTAACCTCCCCTATAGAAGTGTCTCCTACCTTGGACCCCCATGAAGTGTCCCCTGTCCCTTTCCTGGCAGTACTGTTATTACTCGGTGCTCCTTGGGAAGAACCAGATCCTTTAAAGGTCTCGATTCTTGATATCTTGCTTGTTCCTCCTTGATAACGAAACTCAAAAGTTTTGTTCTGGTATGCATTTCCTCCTCCTCCACTTGTTTCTTTCATGACATCTTCAACATCTCTTGCTACCTCCATAGCTCTTAACAAATCCTTTGGGTCGTGAGGCCTGATTTGTTTTCGAATTTCACTTCTTAACCCTGCCAAAAGATATCCAAGAAGCAGGTCTTCCTCCATAGCTGGGATCTGAGACACTAAAATTTCAAATTCCTGAGTATATTCTTCCACATTTCCTCCTTGTTTAATGGCTGTCAATCTCTCGAAGACTGTACTTCGTTCCTTTCCTCCAAACCTTCTATTCAAAGCCACGGTGAATTCTTCCCAAAAAGGATTCTTGGTTTTTTGTTTCCAAAATTTGAACCAATGATTCACATTCCCTTCCATGCTGATAAAAGCTAGACGCAATTTCTCTCTTGGGTTGATTTTTTGAATCTCAAAAAAATTTTCCACCCTTCCAATCCACCCCACAGGGTCAGTTCCTTCAAACACAGGTAGATCCACCCTCTTCACCCATTGTCTTTGCACTACTTCTTATTCCTCAGAATCTTCTTGCTCCAATCTTCCTCCTATCCCCCCTTGTACCGAATTTTCACTCTTTTCAGGTTCTCTGTCACTTTTCTTGAAATTCTTGAGAAAATCTTTCATTTCTTGAATGACATTTCTCAGCTCTGTATTAACTTTTTCTTGTTCACTGGTCCACCGTTTAGCCCACCTTTCCAGCACTCCTACTCTTCCCTCCATGGCTCCTCGATTTGGATCTGGCAGGTCGGACCAAATTGTTAGGTTCTGTGACAGAAAGAACCTAACGTTCCACGCAATCTGACGTCTCTCCTCTTACACACACAGGAAACAATACTCCCAAGTACTTTTATTATTGTTTTTAACATGAACAATACTCTGATTACAATCAACAACTTTTCCTCACAGGATGTAATGATCATGTAAATGAACTAACTTCCCTAAAAACTCCCTCTCTCACCCCCCAAACAGTTATATATAGTCTTATTTAAAAACTATGCTCTGCCACCCATAACTAATTGTAAGTTAGTTATTATTTAATTTTTTCCTCCTAACATATACTTTCCAATTCCTAACAGTAACTGTTGAGATCTGTTGTTTATGTATCTTTTAGTATTTTTTTTCAATGTTCCTTAGACTAGGGTTAAGGGTTTAGGCTGAGGCCCATATCCTCTCTATTGGACCCCTTTTTCTATAAATACAATGTATCAGTGTCTTTGGTCACTGCATCAAACTCTAAATAAGTTTTTTCAAGTTGGTATCAGAGTGGATAAGATCTCGCACTAATTTCTGGTCGCCTTTATCAGCTTCGGCAGCCGTTAGCCACCGTCTACCATCGTCATTGTCGGTCACTGTCTGCGTTTGGACCGGCGAAAGAGGGGTTTTGCTCGCCTCGAGGAGCGCGACCCACCCCTGCAAGTCGCTCCTTCGTCAACTACCCCACGCGTCGTCACGCACGGTCATCCCGGTGAGCCCCTCTCAGGTGCGTGTGTCCCACGCACTGCCTTCCAGTGGTCGGAATCAAGGTCGACCACCTCTGTTCGACTTGCCGATGTCTTCCGAGTCCAGTGGTGTTCTTAGTTTTCTAATTTGAGAACTGTGTGTGAAAAGTCTTGTGGGTAACCTTATTCGTTGACTTTATTCATCTTTTCTGGTTCAGATGACCCCATCCTCTGTCTTAACCTTCTCTGTTACTCCCACCATAACTAGTGTCAGGCTCAACTGGAAAAATTACTTATCTTGGTCTGCTTTAGTTGAGTAGTAGTTTCTTGGTCAAGGGCATCACGACCATTTGGAGAAGGATGTAGACTCTATGTCCGCTGTAGAAAGATCTCAGTGGGAGAAAATAGACTTTCAACTTTGTGCAATTTTATGGCAGTCTGTGGACCTGGATGTTTTTGAGCTTCTCAGGTCATTGAAAACCTATTCTTTTTGGAAAAATACTCAAGACATTTTTGTTAATGATATTCAACATCTCTTTGATGCAACTCAAAGAGTGACGTCACTTAAGCAATCCAATCACGACATGATGGCTGACATCGCAAAAGCTAGGGTTGCTATGGAAAAATTAAAAAGGTTTCTTGTTGCAAATACCTTAGAGGAGTTAAACACCAAACTCGATAATCTATATATGGTTCTAATTTTGAGAAGTCTGCATTTTGACTTTGATCACGTGCGTGATCAAATCCTAGCTGACGATCATGTTCCATCAATGGATAATCTTGTCACTGGGTTGATTCGGGTTCCTAATCTCATAGTTGATGAGAGTCAGGTGGAGACTAATGAAACTTTTGCTATGGTTGCCCCCTCGGGGTCAAGGGGAAGGACGCAACAATCGAGGTGGATGTGGTAGTTCGAAAGTTCGTCCTTAATGCACCTATTGTAAAAGGATGGGACACACAAGAAAATTGTTATTCCTTGCATGACTTTCTTGATAAGACTGCCCATACATCTAAATCGAAGAAGCTTGAAGATTTCTGATGAGGCGTATCAGGAGTTTTTGAAGTTCAAATTTGGAAAGTTTATTAGTCAAGATCCATCCTCTTCAATGCCAAGTGTTTCAACTGCATTCATTTCTCAATTTGTGGAAGGTCAGAACCCATGGATTCTTGATTCAGGTGCCTCTGATCATATATCTGGTAATAATTCATCGTTTTCTTTCATGTCCTATCCTAAAATTCCTCACTTAATCATTGTAGCTAATGGATCCAAAGTGAAATCTCAAAGTGTTGGCCAAGTTCCTTTAACCCCATTTCTAAATTTAAATTCTGTTCTTTTCATTCCTAATTGCTCTTATAACTTGATCTCTCTAAGTCAACTTACTCGTTCTTTGAATTATTCTGTAACATTTACTTCCAATTCTTTTGTTATTCAGGAACATCGTACGGGTTGTCTAATTGGAGAAGGACATGAATCACATGGTCTGTACTATCTAAAACCAAGTCCTTCGTTGTCTTGTCTGGTTTCTCCTGCCCCTAAACTTATGCATGGTCGTCTGGGTCAGTCAAGTCTATCTAAGTTGAAAGTGATGACTCCTAATCTTAAACATATTAAGGTTTAAAGGGTGAATCTTGTCAATTAGGAAAACATGTTAGGTCTACTTTTCCTAAACAGTTTGAAACTCATTGTAATTTACCTTTTTCAAATATTCTTTCTGATGTTTGGGGACCATGTCCTGTTTCCTTTCTTGGCTTTCAGTATTTTGTGACCTTTATTGATGAATTTTCTAGATGTACTTGAGTTTATTTAATGAAAGACATATCTGAACTTTTGTCCATTTTTGTATCCTTTTTCAATGAAATTAAAAATCAATTTGAGAAGATAATTAAAATTCTCAGAAGTGATATTGCTAAAGAATATTTCTCTGCCTCCTTTTCTTCTTTTTTATCTTCCCAAGAAATTTTACATCAATCAACGTGTCCTCACACACCTCAGCAAAATGACATTGCAGAAAGGAAAAATAGACACCTTATTGAGATTGCATGCTCTCAAATGTTGATTGCTAATATTCCTGTTCATCATTGGGGAGATGCAGTTCTCACTGCTTGTTTTTAGATTAATCGGATGCCATCTTCCTCTCTTAAAAATCAAATTCCACATTCTCTTATCTTCTCAGATGATCCTCTTTTCCATGTATCTCCTCGTGTATTTGGTTGTACTTGTTTTGTTCACAATGTATCTTTAGGTCTTGATAAACTAAGTGCTAAGGCCATTAAATGTGTTTTCTTGGGGTACTCTCGCCTTCAGAAAGGGTATAAATGTTATTTTTCATCTTCCAAAATTTATGATATGTCTGTTGATGTCACCTTCTTTGAGGAAACACCCTCCTTTTCTTCCCCAATGGAAGATGGTTCATCAATTCAACAAGTTCTGCCTATACCTATTTCTTTCCCAATTCAGTCTATAGGTCATAATGATTCACCTCCTACACCTTTACCCGTTCCTACAAATAATTGTGATTAAGATCCGTCTCCATTAGTTTCTCATACCATGGATGCTTCAACCTTACCTCTCACTCGCAATCCCTTTCCTATTTATAATTTTTTAAGTTACCATCGTCTGTCTCCTTCATAATCTTCTTTTGTTGTCTCTTTGGCTGATACGTCTATTCCTAATAATGTTCATCAGGTACTTGATCACCCTGGATGATGACAAACCATGATTGATGAAATGCAGACACTTGGGAGGTTGTTCGTCTTCCTCCTGGCAAAAAGGTTGTGGGCTGTAGGTGGGTCTATGTAGTTAAAGATGATAATAATGGTAAAGTGGATTGTCTTAAAGCTCGTTTAGTAGCTAAAGGCTACACTCAAATCTATGGCCTCGACTACTATGATACCTTCTCTCTAGTAGCGAAGATTTCCACTATTCGTCTTTTCCTTGCTATGGCTGCAATTCGTCAATGGTCCTTTCACCAATTAGATATTAAAATGTCTTTCGTCATAGTGACCTTGAGGAAGAGATTTATATGGAACAATCTCCTGACTTTGTTGCTCAGGGGGAGTCTGGTTTAGTGTGCAAGTTGCACCGATCTCTTTATGGCTTGAAACAGTCACCCCGAGCTTAGTTTGAAAAATTCAGTCATATTGTGCAGTTGTTTGGCATGAAGGAGTGAAGTAGACCACTTAGTGTTTTATTGTCATTCCTCTTCAGGCAAGTGTGTATCTTATGGTTTATGTTGATGATATTGTTATTACAGACAATGATTATACTAAGATCAGCCAACTTAAGAATCATTTGTTCGCTCATTTCCAAACCAAAGATCTTGGTATTGAAGTGGCCCAATCAAAGGAAGATGTGATCATCTCTCAAAGGAAGTATGCTCTTGATATTCTGAAGGAGACTGGTCTAACAAATTGTAAGCCCATTGATACCCGAATGGATTCTAACCAGAAATTGATGAAGGATGAAGGAGAAAAGTTGTCAGATCTAGAAAGATATAGGAGGTTGGTTGGTAAACTCATTTTTCTCACTAGTACCAGACTGGATCTTTCTTATGCAGTTGGAGTATTTAGTCAATTCATGCAAAATCCTTATGTTGATCACTGGGATGCCTTGATTCGCATTCTGAGATATATTAAAGGGGCCCCAGGACAAGGATTGTTATATAAAGATAAATGTAATACTCAAATTTTTGGTTATTGTGATGCAAACTGGGCTGGTTGTCCAATTGATAGAAGATTGACTACTGGGTATTGTATCTTTATTGGAGGAAATTTGATTTCTTGAAAAAGTAAAAAACAAATTATTGTTGCTTGATCTAGTGCAGAAGTTGAGTATAGATCTATGACACTTGCTATATGTGAACTTGTGTGGATCAAACAACTCCTTCAAGATCTATGGCTAATGAACTTATTGTGTGATAATCAGGCAGCTCTCCATGTTGCCTCCAACCCAGTCTTTCACGAAAGAACAAAACATATTGAGATTGATTGTCATTTTGTTAGAGAAAAGTTGTTGTCTAAGGAACTTGTAACTGAATTTGTAAGTTCTAATGAGCAACTGACAAATATTTTAACTAAATCCTTAAGAGGACCTAGGATTCAATTCATTTGTTCCAAGCTTGGTACATACAATTTGTATGCTCTAGCTTGAGAGGGAGTGTTGAGATCTGTTGTTTATGTATCTTTTAATATTTTTTTTCAATGTTCCTTGGACTAGGGTGGGTTTGGGCTGAGACTCATATCCTCTCTATTGTACTCCTTTTTCTATAAATACAATGTATCTGTCTTTGGTCACTGCATCAAACCCTAAATAAGTTTTCTCAAATGTAACGAATGCAAGATTTACAATATTATCGGAATCTAGGGATTCATGAGATTTTGATTTTGAATAGTTTCCAAGTTTGTCTCCTGTTTAAGATGCCTCAATCTTGTAAGGAATATTTAGGCAATGTTCCTAGCCGGTGTGGGATATCTTAAGCGATTGGTAATATTGACATTTAGAATGTATTTAGTACAACTCTTGGTAAACTAAGGTATAAATGGATACATACCTGTACACTTATGATTATTAAATTAACTTGTTGATTGAAGTTTAGATGGAAACGATTTCCAGCAAAAAAGTATATGTCATGACTGTTTCATATAATGGCTGATACTCATTTTACTTTTATCGGAGCAGTGAGACTTGAACTGGCATTTCCTTTTTTTAGTTATGTGATGTCATGGTTTCTACAGTTGTATTTTCATTTCTGATTGTTCACTGTAATTGTGCAGCTTGTAAAGCTACTTGAATGGAGGGAGGTCAATCATATGGAATTTTGTAGAATAAAGAATATACTTGATGAAATTTTGCAAATGTACCGAACCTCTGAGCTCAATGAAATATTGGAACATTTAATTGAACCCACGTGGGCGGCAACTGGGTTAGAAATTGACTTTCAGTCCTTGGTGAGTGCAAAAAGTTTGTTTTTCACTTTATTCAGACGAAAGAGATATACACCCTATTTTAACAAAGCGGAACTGGGTTACCAACTTCTGAAAACGTATCAACAGTAGGATCACCTATAAATAGAGAATTCTTTCTCTTTTGAAAGGGTTACTTGTAATTGTGTATGTTGTACATATATGAGTACTCGAATTTATAATGAAAAAGAGATATAGTAACAATAACATTCTATATGTATTCATTTTTTGTATATTTTTGGAAAGGGTAATCAATGTGCGGATAAACTTGTTGAGTTTGGCACTAAATCTCAGGGTTGTACTTGGTGGGATAATATTCTTAGCTTCATTTGTCCTGAGTTTTTTTAGGGATAGATTTGATTTACCCTTTTATAGGTTTAGGGATTGGTGGGTCGGGTTTGGTCATATTTTCTTCTTGTTTTATGACATTATGAGGTGTTGCATATGATTGATGTTATTTATGGTGCCAACTTAATTAGGATGACAAACAATATAGTAATGCCTTAGCACTCTCATTTTTAATAGAGAAAAATAATCTCAACACTTCTATTTGTAACCAATCAATCTCTCTATAATGAGGAAACAAAATATGTTCAAATAATTATGAAGATTCTAAAGATATTTTCTCCTAATCAATTTACAACATTCCCCTTCAATTATGTATAGGAAGCTGCCTAGAAGAAGCTCTCTGGAAAAATAGATTAACTGAAATATGATTTATTTTATTATTTCAATACAAAGAGATGATATAAGATATATACAAGAGACCTAAACTATTTTAGGAAATATAATAACTCTATTTTATGCTAGGATCCCTTGATTTATGGGATTGTTCCTAATTATTCAAATCTGTACAGATTACAAGGAAATATACAAATTTCCTTATTTATTCTTTCCTAAAATACTATTTGATTTCTCACACTCCCCCTCAAGCTGGTGAATAGATGTTTTCCATTCCCAGCTTGGATACAATCTTCTCAAAATTATGGCAGCCCAGTCCCTTGGTAAGAATGTCTGCAATTTGGTCTTGAGAGGACACATGTGTAGTGCATATCAAGCCACTATCAAGCTTTTCTTTGATGAAGTGTCTGTCTACTTCAATATGCTTTGTTCTATCATGCTTGCACTTGGGTTGTGGGCTATACTCGATTGCTGACTTATTATCACAATAGAGCTTCATAGGTTCTTCCCACTTTATCCTCAAGTCTTCTAAGATGATTTTAAGCCATAGCAACTCACATATACCTTGTGCCATGGCTCGGAATTCTGCTTCAGCACTGGACCGAGCCACTACACCCTGCTTTTTGCTTCTCCAAGTCACAAGATTTCCTCCAAGAAAGGTGCAATATCCTGTAGTTGACCTCCTATCCACAATTGACCCTGCATAATCAGCATCAGTATAGGCTTCAAGTTTCACATTACCATTCCTTTTGAATAGAATCCCTTTTCCTGGAGTTCCTTTAAGGTACTGTAAAATTCTGTGGGCAGCTTGTAAATGGGTCTCCTTTGGGCTATGCATAAATTGGCTAATTAAACTCACTGCATAGGCAATATCTGGCCTGGTATGTGACAAATATATAAGTCTGCCCACTAATCTTTGGTACATACATCTTCTGCATTTCCAAGCTTTAGGTTTGGTTCTAATGGGGTACTAGCAGGTTTGCAAGCTGCCTTGCCAGTTTCCTTGAGCAAATCAGTGATGTATTTCTGCTGAGATATAAATATCCCTTTCTCGGAGTGGGCAACTTCAATTCCCAAAAAATATTTTAGTTTTCCCAAAGTCTTGATCTCAAATTCCTTGCCTAAGCATTGACTCAATAATTGTTGCTCTTCTTTATTATCTCCAGTTAATATTATGTCATCCACATACACCAATAATATTGTTACTCCCCCTGACTTGGAATGTTTAAAAAACAAAGTATGGTCCCCTTGGCTTTGTTTGTAACCCAGACCTGTCATAACTTTAGTAAACCTGCCAAACCATGCACGGGGGGACTGTTTTAACCCATATAATGCCTTTTTCAACTTGCAAACAGTGTTGGTAGCAACATCTTTACCATATCCCGGAGGTATCTCCATATAGATTTCTTCTTCGAGGTCTCCATGTAGGAAAGCATTCTTAACATCAAATTGTTTCAAGTTCCAACCATAATTGGCAGCAAGGGACAATATCACCCTAACTGTGTTCATTTTGGCAACCGGAGCAAAGGTCTCCAAATAATCAACTCCATAGGTTTGGGTGAACCCTTTGGCAACTAGTCTTGCCTTATATATCTCAATTGATCCATCGGCCTTGTATTTCACTTGTATAGACCCATTTACATCCAACTGGCCTCTTTCCTATTGGTAAGGTGACTAACTCCCAAGTGTTGTTTTTCTCCAATGCCTCCATCTCTTCATCCATGGCTTGCCTCCATTTTCACGTGAGACAATGCCTCGAGATAGGGTATTAGGTAGAAGTACGGTGTTTAGGTTTACTAGGAAGGTTTTATGGGTAGGAGAGAAATTTTTAAAGGACAGGTAATTTGAGAGAGGGTAGAGTGGTCTGTTTGGTGCATTTTCTTGTTCCTTTTCTAATGGCAATTGGGAGGTCGGGATCATTTTGGGTTTCAATTTCAACCCTGCATATTGGAGAAAAAATTGTTACCTCTTTTTGTGGAGTCGAGTTGGATTCTTGAACATGGCTTGATCCTGGAACGGCCTTAGTCTTCCTTGAGTACACCAGCTTCTTACCAAATTTTCCAGTTTCAACATCTTCTTGATCAGCTTCACAATTAATTTCACTTTCTTGACCAACTTCCTTTGCTTGACCAATTCCTTGACTTGTTTCATTTGTTACAACTTCAATTTGATCTTCAATTTGATCTTGTTTAGGTTCAAATATCAAGTCCGGAAGAATGGGAAAACCAGAATTACTACTTTCAATATGATTTTGTTTAGGTTCAAATGTCAAGTCCGGAAGAATGGGAAAACCAGAATCACTACTTTCCTTATCTTCCACGAAACTCTCCCCTTGAAGATAAGGTTGATGGAAATAGCCCTCTTGTTCATTGAAGGTAACATCCCTAGACACAAAGAATTTTTTGGATGGGGGGTGGTAGCATTTATACCCTTTTTGAGTGGGTGAGTAACCAACAAAGACACACTTTAAGGCTCTAGGATCAAGTTTTCCCCGTCCGTACTATGAATATGGACATATGAGATGCACCCAAAAACTCTTGGTTTAAGATTATTTGTAGTAGACAAGTTTGGATAGAAAGACGACAAAACTTCCATAGGGCTTTTTGATCCTAAGACTCTAGAGGGTAGTCTATTGATAAGGTATGTTGCTGTAAGGACAGCTTCCCCCTAGAAATTTTTTTGGGACACTTTTTTGGAACAACAATGCCCGAGTCTGATTTAATAGATGTCCATTTTTCCTCTCTGCGACCCCATTCTGTTGTGGTGTTTTGACACAAGAGGACTCATGAATTATACCTTCTTTTTGACAAAAAGAATTAAGGACATGATTGAAGTAATCTTTGGCATTATCTAACCTAAGCCTCTTAATATTAACACCAAACTGATTTTTTATCATGGAGTGAAAGTTTAGGAAGACAGAATTGACTTCTGATTTTTGTTTAAGTAGGAAAACACAAGTGACCCTTGTAGAGTCATCTATAAAGGTGACAAACCACCGAGCACCAGACACATTTGGAATAGTAGAAGGTCCCCATAAATTAGTATGAACAAGATAAAAAGAGAAATTGATAATTCTATTTCTTATTGGAAAAGATATACGTTTGTGCTTAGCAAGTTCACACACCTCACAATGAAGACTCTCGACATCTAACTTGATAAACAGAGAGGGAAATATAATTTTGATCACTCCAAAAGAGGGATGTCCCAACCGACAATGATAAAGCATGATTTTTCTCTCGTTGGTCATCAAGGATTCGAGATATGAAGGAGTGAGAGATTCTATTCTTGCTTGGGCGAGACTTAGATCTTCGAGATAATAAAGGTCATTCCATTCTCTAGCATGTCCAATCATCCTCCCCGAATCCTTATCCTGAAATACACAATGATCATTGGAAAAAACAACTTTACATGACAAATCCTTTATAAGTTTTTGTATAGACACTAGGTTCGTGGACAACTTTGGGACATGGAGAACGTCTTTTAAGGTTATTAAAGGATTGATTTGGATATTTCCTTGACCAGCTGCAGTTATAAGGGTTCCATCTGCTTGTGGCAATTTTCTTGTTGCTTGGGACATGGGGAATATGTGGAGAAGTGTTTGGCTAATGGTGTCATGTGATCTGTGGCTCCGAGTCCAATATCCAATAATGGTTAAAAGACGTATCCGAGACATTTAATCCAAAAGAAGGTGGAAACTTACCCGAGTATGCCAAAGAACACATACCTGTAGGTTTTTCCAGACTTACTAAGAATGGTTTTCACCCTTTCTATCTCCTCTTCCCTTGACATTATAGCAAAAGGTGCGATGCAACAACAATGCAGTATGTCGTCTTAGGATTATGAAAAATGCAAGCAGCAATGCGGGTTGTCGTCTTAGGATTAAGAAAAATGCAGTAGCAATGTAGGCTGTCGTCTTAGGGTTAAGAAAAATGCAGCAGCAATGCAGGCTGCCGTCTTAGGGTTACAAAATATGCAGTAGCAATACAGGCTGCCGTCTTAGGGTTTATCGAGCGCAGACAGAGCTTCCTAGATCGGAAGCTCTGATACCATCTGGAAAAATATATTAACTGAAATATGATTTATTTTATTATTTCAATACAAAGAGATGATATAAGATATATACAAGAGACCTAAACTATTTTAGGAAATATAATAACTCTATTTTATGCTAGGATCCCTTGATTTATGGGATTGTTCCTAATTATTCAAATCTGTACAGATTACAAGGAAATATACAAATTTCCTTATTTATTCTTTCCTAAAATACTATTTGATTTCTCACAAGCTCCTTAGTGAACATGTCTGTTTTAAAGTCTTGTAAGGATATGAGATGTAACAACAAGGGCCTCTGTCTAGATTATCTTTGATGAAGTGCCTGACAATTTCATTATGTTTGGTCTTGTCATGTTATACTGGATTATGGGTAATGTAATGCTCATGGTTGAATTGTTATCACAGGACAATTGCATAGGTGTCTACCTTGATTTTAAGGTCATCCATAATTATTTTTCATTTAGATTCCTTCATACATACCTTGAGTAAAAGCTCCAAATTTAGCTTGGCAGCTTCTGCATTAGAACAATATACTTTATCCTGTTTTTTACTTCTCCAAGTTACCAAACTTTCTCCAAGAAACATACAGTACCCAAAGGTAGATTTTGTGTAAAATGATCAAACTTTCATAATCAACATCAATATATATCTTCAAGGTCAAAGTGTCTTCCTTATTGAACAACAACCCCTTTCCTGTGCTTGACTTCAAGTATTAGAGAATTTTTAGTCTTACGGGTGATAAATAAATTAGTTTCCTTACCCATTTTTAATAATGGGTCTTTTCTATGGGAGAACTCTCTTCATTTCCGATTCTATAATTCTATTCAGTAGGAACTCTTGAGTTCTACACCCCCAAATTCTTTCTTGTAGTCTTTTCTATGGGAGAACTCTTGAGTACATATTTTATGTGGGGAATGAATATTCCTTTCTTGGAATAAGCAACCTCTATTTCATAATGGACTTGACTTTTCCCTTATCTTACATTTCAATTTGTGTTGCCAATTTTTCATTTTAAAAATTTATTATTTTATCATCTCCTACAATAATTATATCATCCACATAGGCAAGTAGTATAGCGAATTTAGCAGTAGGGGAGTGCTTTATGAATAAAGTATGATCTCCGTGGCTTTGCCTATATCTAAGGAAATCATTGCTTTTGTACATCTCCCAAACCATGTTCTTGGATATTTCTCAAGACCATAAGGCCGTCTCTAGGTAGCACACCTTGTTCCTTCTATTTTGAAATTCAAATCCCGGGGGAATCTACATTTACACTTCTTTTTCTAAAGCACCACGAAGAAAAACATTTTTCACATGTAAGTTCCAACTAAAATGAGTTGTTTACACTTTTTTTTCTGAAGTTTCATTAAGAAAAACATTTAATTGGTGTAATTCCAACTAAAATGAGTTGTTTACACTTCTTTTTCTAAAGTTCCATGAAGAAAAACAATTTTTACATCCAATTAGCGTAAGTCCCAACCAAAATGAGTTGCCAAAGCAAGAACAATGCGAATTGTATTCATTTTTGCCATTGGAGCAAATGTCTCCTCAAAGTCAATCTCACAAATTTGAGTGTAGTCTTTTGCCACCAATATGCTCTATATTTGTCCATTTTCTCATTTGTCTTATGTTTCATTAGGAATATTCAATTGCACCTTACCACTCTTCTGTCTCTTGGTTGTCAAAAATCTCCTAGGTTGAATTTTTTTCTAATGCATTCATCTCCTCTCACGACTTGAGTCCAATGATAACTTTTCACGGGTTCTTGGATTGAGTTTGGAGTTTTTGTGACATTAATGGCAGCAATAAAGCTTCGATGCTTATTAGAGAAATTGTCAGTGTAGACATATTGAGAAATACAATATTTAGCACATGACCTTTTTGGCTTTCTCATTGCAATGGGTTAACTCACTTACTTCCTGATTGCGATCTTCTAGGATCCTCACCTCCGGGTCAGACAACTCTTGTTGCACAGCCAAAATGGGTTTTTTTCCTTCTTTGTTACATCCCATGCATTCAAGAATTTTATATCTTTCATGGAGTTTGAAGCAAGCAAGTTTCCTTAATATGCCAAGATCTTTTATTGTATGAGCAATATTCTCCATGATTGCTTTTTGTAGAGAACTTCCCGTTAGTTTTAAATCCCTTGTGGACCTCTTTCTCGTTGTTGCGGTAGAGACTGTGTTGGAGATTTCTCCATGAAGCATGACAACACTTTGAGTTTCTTCTCCCAACAATAAAAAACACTTATGACAAGGGTGGTAATTTTCCTCTCCCTAATATATGCACCCTAATTAGGTCATACTCAATCCAGGCCTTGTAGGAATTAAAAGTTTCTTTCTCTTTCCAAGGTATCAGCATGTGCGGTAGCATTTGCTTTACACATCTTCAAATTTTTGCAATAATCTAGTTCAAATTACAACACATTCAAGATTCCATGATATTCTGAGAACCTGTTTGGTGTTAAACACCCTACCCTCAATGTCATAGCAGGCAACAAATTTCTCCTTCCATGAAAACGTGTTATTTTACTCTTTCCATATCTCTTTAGCAGAGGACTAAAACATATAGTTTCGACTCATCTCAAGAACCTTGAAATGCCACATCTAGGTCATAATCAATGAATCATTATAATCCCAAATAGCAAAATTAGAGTCAGTTGGCATTGCTTCTCCACCCTTGGTGTGCTCTAATCTTGAATGTCCCTAGAGAATCCTGCAAATGTATTGGGTCCACTACAAGTAATTTTGGCCATCAAAATGATAAGGACCTAACACATGTGGAAGATCATTAGGGTCCAAAGGGATGATTTTCACCTCCTTTATTGCTTCTTTACCATAAAATAAATGTCATAACAAAGGGAACTCATTTGGCAAAAGTAGAAATCTCATAAGTACTCAAAATGGAGCCAAATAGGAAGTCACTGCCCCTTGGACTGGACTGGACTCGAGGGTCCTAGCCACACTTTTTGTGGCTAATCATCTAAAGGTGCAACTATTGACATTGTGATGACCAACAATTAAGCGAACAGTGATGACACGTCCTTGTTTTGTTGTTTGCTCGATAATTGAAATAGATTATCCAAGATCGGAAGCTCTAATAACAACTTGAATTATGCATGGAAACAAAAATTATTTTATTGATAACAATCATACCAATTACATTGGCGGCACCTCTACTAATTTCTTTAACATAAGGAAACAAAATATGTTGAAATAGTTAAGAATATTCTAAAGATATTTTATCCAAAGTTAATAGGAGATCCGGAGCTATTTTTATCCTAATTGTTAGTAAGTGAACTTTAAGGATTGCTCAACCTCACAAAGTCGGCTTATAAGGTGAGGTTTATACCTACTTATATACAAGAATTTTTGTCATATCTCTAGTTGATGTGAGATGTCCAATAACCCCTCACACCGAGGATTGAATATCTCGATCATAAAACTAGATATATGGGGTGGTTTGTTAGTGGGCTGATAACGGGTAACACGAGATAAGCTTAACAAAACTTATTTGGAAAGTAAGATTTACAGTCACTTATATATTATAATTTAGTTATATCTCTAGTTGATGTGAAATTTTCAACACTAATAAACTGCTATTTACAACATATTCACTAGCTAATTTACTGCTATCTGTTTGATAACTTTGCATGGCGTAATTATAGTACTTTTGAACGCAAACGGAAATGTGTAACATGTTGCTTCTAACTTTACGTGTACATTCAACTCGTAGTTTTTACTCTCCTTTGTACTTTTTAATTACATTGAGAGTTTTTTTTGTCTGCAGATTTAATGCATATTAAAATAGCATTTTCTGGCCTTCCCTTAGCATTTCACGTACTATTAAAATAATAGCACTTCAATCCTTCCTCATTTTCCTTCAAATGTTATTTTGTTTCCAGGTTGCTGGATGTGAAGTTGCATCTAGTAAGATTGGTGAAGTAATCTCTCTGGATAGTGGGAATGATCAGAAAATCAACTCTTTCTCTCTCATTCCTCATGAGTTTTTTGAAGATGTGGAATCTAAATGGAAGGGTCGAATAAAAAGAATCCACATAGATGACGTATTTACTGCAGTACAAAAAGCTGCTGAGGCCTTGCATATAGCCGTAGGTCTCTGTAACTCAACCATGTCTATACGTATTTGGATGTAAAGCATGTTTATAGTCTTGTTTATGTTGAATTAATGTTGTCCGAACATTATTGCAGGTCGCTGAAGATTTTGTTCCTGTTGTTTCTAGAATAAAGGCTACTTTAGCTCCACTCGGAGGTCCTAGGGGAGAAATTTCCTATGCTCGGGAGCATGAGGCAGTTTGGTTCAAAGGCAAACGTTTTACACCAAATTTGTGGGCTGGTAGCCCTGGGGAGGAACAAATTAAACAGCTTAGGCATGCCTTAGATTCTAAAGGTAAAAAGGTAGGTGAGGAATGGTTTACAACACCAAAGGTGGAGGCTGCGTTAACTAGGTGTGTTTTTCTTTTAATGTCTCATTGTATGATATTGTTTAATTTGTCAAACTCCCGTCATTCTTGGTTTCTTAATCGTATATGTTGATAAGTTTATTTGTTTCAGGTACCATGAAGCAAATGCCAAAGCAATAGAACGAGTTTTGGAAATTTTAAGGGAACTCGCTACTGAGTTGCATTACAATATAAACATTCTTGTCTTTTCATCCACGTTGCTTGTTATTGCCAAAGCTTTATTCGCTCATGCAAGGTTTATAAACATTTGTAGTTGCTTCTGCATTATTTTTGTAGATAAAATGCAATGAGAGTTTTACCTTGTGGCCCGTTAATTTTTTTAAAGTAGCTTTTATTTCATCTGTTTACGCTACTAGTTATTATCTGTCTTCAGTTAGTTGATTGAATTTTAATTTGATTAGACCGTATTTATGTGCATTTGTTTCGTAGTGCACATATAATGTTTTTATGATCGACTTTGATGTCATTGGAAAACCTGAAACAGAATTATGAAAATAGTTTATTACATTACATTATTTGTACAATATTTATACAGATGGACAACAAAATCAGTCCCTAAAGTTTAGAGGCTAGCATAAGCTATCTAAGGAAAGTAGGAGAGAACCAAAGACTGCAAAACCAAAAACTGAATATCTATTCTGAATAATATTTCAACAAAAACTAAAATATTTAATTGTCGTATGATTAAGCTTTCAAGTCAGAGCAGTTAGTTAAACCAAATCTTTAGAAATGCGAAAGCATCACTGAATAACATATGTTCTCAGCTAGGTTGGCATCTTATTTCATATCAATCATTTGCAGCATATCAAAATAACATAAAATGAAGAAAAAAAATGCAAAGAGTTGGGGAACTATGACAAAACCTACTCAAGAAACGAGCCTAGAGTAAGGTTGAGAATACCTATATAAAGATACCATGAATAGAAGATTAATTGAAACTAATATCTTTTTATTTGAATACATGAAATATACCACAAAATATAGCTACTCTCCAATGTTTAACGGAGATTTGGCGTAGTAAAATGTCACCTATCAACTGAAATGATGAAATCATTTGTGTTCTCTTGCAGTCTTGCAACTTCTATTATATGCTTATTTTGTTCATTTTGCAGTGAAGGGAGAAGAAGGAGATGGGTCTTTCCAACACTTGCAGAATCTAATGGGTTTGAGGTAGTATGTAACAACTTGATAGTGCTCTTGTTATTTTATTGATGGATAATGTTTATGTTTGTAGAGAATACACTTGTCAATTATTATCTGTATAGTGTATAACCTTGGGTTGTATCTTGATCAGATAGTTACAACAACTGTTATAGACTATGATGCATGGATATGATACGAGTATTAGATATGATTCTTATCTGATATGATGATATTAAAAAGAAAAAGAAATAGGATACGATATAACATAATAACTATAAAGCTATAATCATGCAAATCTAAATTTTAAATCACATTTCTTAGATATTGTAGAAATAAAAAATATAAATAATTATGATTATAAAATATTTTCTGTTATTTACATATAGGAATAAGACTATCACTCTCATTAATTTCTTAAAATACTTCATAACAACAATCTTTTTTCTTTAGTTTATGAAAATTAATATAGAAAGTTTCTCTATTGAATATAAATGATTTAAAGGTTTGGATTCTTGACACATATCAGGGAAGTATCGGTGAAGGATCCGACACAATACATTTCGGATACAGATAAGTGAAGCAAATTGAAGTATTAGTGCTTTATAGGTTATAGATTAGGCAGTAACAATGACTGTCATTATTGTTAGACAGTTACAACTATCTCTCAGTCCTTTAGGCAACAATTTTTTTTTTTTTAGTTTAGATGTGCAATGTGTTTTAATCTATCATATAATAGTCAATTATTTTTATTCATTACTTGTTTGGGTTTGTCAGGTGATGGCTACATGTTAAATTATTGTTGCAGGATGTGAAGTCGTTGGACACAATCCATGGGATGAAGATAGTTGGTTTATCACCGTATTGGTTCCACATAGCAGAAGGTGTTGTGCGTAATGATGTTGATATGCAATCATTATTTATTTTGACCGGACCAAATGGTGGAGGGAAATCAAGTTTACTTCGTTCAATTTGTGCTGCTGCACTACTTGGGATATGTGGACTCATGGTTCCTGCAGAATCAGCCGTGATTCCTTATTTTGACTCCATCACCCTTCATATGAAGTCATATGATAGTCCAGCTGATAAAAAGAGTTCTTTTCAGGTTTGCTATTGGCTCGTGCTTTTGTCTGATGTTCATCCATAGTAAAATATTATATAATGTTGATTACACCCAAACTCGACACCAGAATGAGGTCATAACCTGAACGAAAATCTTGCTAACTCCATGAAGTACAGGAATGGGTGACCCACTTATTAAGTATGCACAACTAAAAAAGGATAAATTTGACTAAACCAAATGGATTAAAAGATATGACGAAACTAAAAATGAGACAATAATAAAAGCAATTTTAAAAGACTACAAGAGTCAATTCAAACAATGTATTTAGAAATACTATAAGATACTTGTAAAGCAATACAATAAAGCTAATAATTAAAATACCAAGTTGAGAGATATGAAATAAAACTACTTAAATAAATGTAATCAATTTGGACAACAAATAGAAAATTTAGGATTTACTTCTTACTGATTATACTTGAAATGAATGGAAGTTAGTTAGGTCTCCACTCATTCTATGTAACTTGCTTGTCTTGTGCTTTGTACTACTATCCAAGGCTTAAGCTCAAGCTTGAGAGAACTTTCAAAACAAAGATGCTACACTTGACTTCTAATTGTGTATCCTCCAATTAAATCAATCAATCAAGACTTGTGGTGGAAGAAACTCCCTCAATAAATGAATAGGTGAATTACTACTTCCTTTACAATATATGTCTTACAAATAAGAGTGAAGAAAGAAAGAACAACTGAGGAATTAATGAACAAAGAGTCAAATCAAAGCTAAAATATTGAAGAAAAATACTTACTATCGTTAAAGAATTTAAATGTGAAACAAATTCCATCAGAAATTCATGAACAACTTCTGGAAAACTAAACAGAATCATGCCAAAATCACACCCAGCCAGTTATATATATGCTCACCAAACAAAAACTAGAAACAGAATCAGACCAAAAACGTGCCCAACCTAAGCATATATTTGACGAGTGCAGTTTATGCAGAAATGGAATAGCAACAGAAATAGTGATGGAATTTGCAACGAATTAAAATAATGATTGAATTTACCAATGAAATTGCAAAATAAATGTTTCACTTACCAATTGAAACCAGATTGATTCAAATAATTGCTTTCAATACCGAATAATTATGAAAGAGAGATATTTTACTACGTGGCACCTCCCTTGCAATCCATTAAATTCTAGGTAATAGTTTTGAATCAAAGGAATCAAATCATTGTAAGATCATAATCATAGAGTATAAAAGTCTTTTCCTAGCTTGGTATTCATGAACATAGTTCAAGAATGGGTACGAAACCCATATTCATTCAAGCTTGAATCATAGATTCAATGATGACATATGAACCAAAATAAATGGCACTTTAAAAGTAAAAGAAACTAAAGAGATGGAAAATCATGTCAGCGAAGTAGACTCAAGACAAGTGAATTAAAGAATTATCACTTGAATTCCTAGAAACTCAAGAAAAAACATCACATTCTAGAGAGAACTCACAAGTCTCACAATTTCTCAAAATAATTCTGATTCATTCAAAGTTGTGATACAAAGGGATAAGATCTCCTTATACAGGGGTATTGGACGTTAAAAGTGAATCTAAACTAAAAGGCCTAGAATCTTCTAAATTAACTCCTAATTTGAAATTGAAAAGGAAAATCTAGAATTTTGTCATTAATTTGAATTTTCCCTAGCTAATTTGGTAACAAAATTTAAACCTTAAAAAATGAATAATCTAAAGGCTTCCTGTAAGTGGCTCCTAAAATGGTGTTGTCCATACTCTTGTGATTCCATGAGCCAATTGGCGACTTGGTTGGGCCTTCAATAAGTGTGATCACTTAAGTTCCAACAAGTTATCTATGTGCTTAAATTAAAACCTAACTAAAATCATATTCTACATGTTGGAAGTCCCACATCGCCTGTCTCATGTCATGTGATATGGTTTAAATACTTGTTAAGCTACTCTACATATTGTCAATTGGTTTTATGTTGGAACCTTAACATGGTATCAGAGCTAAAGTCTAACTTATGTCTAGTTATTGTCTTGGGCCAAAAGTTGCCCTTTCGTTGTGTGTCAAAAGTTGCCCTTTGGTTATAGTCAAAAATACCCTTTGTTGTCTTGGGCCAAAAGTTGCCCTTAAAATACCTTTTGCCTGGTTCAGCAAGCTTCGTTGGAAGGGGCGTGTTGAAAGTCTCATATCGCCTGTCTCATGTCATGTGGTATGGTTTAAATACCTGTAAGCTACTTTACATTTTACATATTGCCAATTGGTTTTATGTTGGAATTTTAACATTGCAATTACAAACAAAACATTTTGTTCTATGAATTATAACTAACAAGGTAAATAGTTGAAATTTTATAACAAATAAAGAAATTTTATTCTTTACTAAATTGAGGAGTTTGGCTAAGATGGTGAATCAGAAGCTTAATCCCTGGAACTTGTGAGATTTTGAAAAGATCAGCAGCCTGATACTTCCTGAAGGAAGTCAAGTGCATTCAGTTTTTCATGTTTCCTTACTTAAGAAATCTGCTGCCACTGAAACCACAAGCCACCCTTTTATTCCTGGTACAAGATTGCGAGTTGAAGATCCGGCAAAAGAAAGTGTTAGCTGCCAGGCAAAATTCACTGGGAATTGTGGAAATTCTGAAAAAATGGAAACACTTGCCCAATTTTTATAATTCCTGGGAGGTCTGAGTTGTGGAGCATTTCCTTGATTTTCACCCCTGATATGAAGCTAATCTTGAAAGGGGAGAGAGTTGATACAACCTCCAGGTTCAAATTACCAAGGTGTGTGTAGGAAGAGGAAAATGGTATATGAGGCAACTAATCATTGCCAGGAGAGGGGGCAAAAAATGACTAACTGCCTTATTGGTAATGGTGAGGAGTGGGCTACATGTGAGCTTGGGGAGGGGGAGAGTATAATCCTAGGGATTGACTGGTAGGATGGGCTTGAATTTGGATTCAACATGGGTGAGGAGGAGACTAGGAACACTAAAATTTCTAGAGATACTACATTTACTTTTGTGCAATTTGTATAGAGACCATGCCTACAACCTGAATTCTTTTGATTCCGGCTTAATACATGAATTGCATTACAAATTAGTTTTGTTGAACGTGTGCCGCAATAACTGCAGAAATGGATGTTTAGTCAATTTTTAAAATAATTTTGGTTGCTTAGGACCTATTCTTTAGGATAGTGTTGATTCTGTTTTTATCAGTTTAGAAAATATATGTTAAAGTAACGTTGGGTTATGCTTAGAAACAAGGGATATTTGTTTTATATTTATTTTACTTTAAACTTTATTTAAAGAGTAAAATAAACAACTATTCATCCTTCGAAAAACATATCTTCTTTTTTTTACAATTTCAACAAACTGGTATCTGAGCTCTCATTGAGGGATCTGTGAATGAGATAAATCACAATGGAAACAAACACAACACACATAATATCACCACCAGTTTTTGATGGTGAGGAGTACAACCTATGGGCTGCAAGGATGATTGTCCATCTTGAAGCCTAGATCTTTGGGAATCGATAGAAGAAGATTATGCAGTTGGTCCATTGTCTGAAAATCCTACAGTGGCGTAGCTGAAGACTTACAAAGAGAAGAAGACAAGAAAGGCCAAGGCCAAAGCCAAAGCTTGTCTTTTCTCTTCAGTATCAAAAATCATATTTACGAGAATTATGAATTTGAAATCTATGAAGGAAATTTGGGACTACCTCAAATCAAAGTATCAGGGTAGTGAACGAACCAAAGGTATGAAGGAACTCAACTTGGGCAGAGAATTTGAGATGCAGAACATGAAGGAGAAGGAAACTATCAAAGTTATGTTGACAAACTGTTGAGCATCGCAAACCAAGTACGTCTCCTCGGTAACGATTTTCCTGATGAAAGGATAGTACAAAAAATACTTGTTACTGTACCTGAAAAGTATGAATCCAAAATATCAGCATTAGAGGAGTCAAAAGACTTGTCAAAAATCACCCTTGGAGAATTGGTAAATGTTTTACAGGCCCAGGAACAGAGGAGAACGATGAGACATGAGAAGGAGGAGACAATACAAGGTGTTTTTCATATAAAAGCACAAAACTTAGGAGGAGGCAAAGATAAGAAGAACACCAAATGGAAGAACAGGAAACCAGAAAGCTTAAACAAGCACCAAAGTGACACATTTCCACCTTGTATACACTGTAAAAAAACAAACCACTCTAAAAAAAAATGTTGGTGGAGTGGGCAAGTTGGGGTATGTTGAGCGGATTTGCAAGTCACCGGAGGATGCAAAAGTGTTCACGGAGCAATAAGAAGATGAGCAACTCTTTGTTGCAACATGCTTTGCTACAAGCAATAGTTCCAATGATTCATGGTTAATAGACAGTGGTTATACAACATGCTTTTCTCTGTTTCTTGGCACATGTTTTTTGCTGGAATTATCAAGCTAGTCAACAAAATTATCAATAAAATTAAATAGTTTTCTGTTGCTCTATGGAATTACAATTACCTTGAACATTTCATCAATCTTTATATTTGTTTCAGGTGGAAATGTCAGAACTTCGATCCATCATTGGTGGAACCACCAAAAGGAGCCTTGTACTTGTTGATGAAATTTGCCGAGGAACAGAAACTGCAAAAGGGACTTGTATTGCTGGTAGCATCATTGAAACTCTTGAAAGAATTGGTTGTCTAGGTGTTGTGTCCACTCACTTGCATGGAATATTTAATTTGCCCCTGAACATCAAAAACACTGTGAACAAAGCAATGGGGGCAGCGTCCATTGATGGACAAATAATACCTACGTGGAAGCTGACAGATGGGGTCTGTAAAGAAAGTCTTGCTTTTGAAACTGCCATGAGGGAAGGAATTCCTGAGCCTATTATCAGAAGAGCTGAACATCTTTATCAGTCAGTATATACGAAGGAAAATTTCCCAAATGAAGAAAAAATTTCTACTTGCAACAATTTTAATAATTTAAATGCAACACTTCCTCATTCTAAAAGGTTCTTATCAGGAGCTAATCAAATGGAAGTTTTATGCCAGAAAGTTGAAAGAGCTGTCACTGTGATATGCCAGGATTATATAATGGAACGGAAAAGCAAAAAGATTGCATTGGAGCTTACTGAGATAAAATGTCTCCTAATCGGTACAAGGGAGCAGCCACCTCCATCGGTTATAGGTTCTTCAAGTGTCTATGTGATGTTCAGGCCAGATAAAAAACTCTATGTAGGAGAGGTAAATACCAACTTTAGTATATTTTCATAATTTGAAGTAACCTTTTTTCCTTATTTATTTTACTTATACCTTTATCTTTGAGTGATGCTACAAAGTGAGAAAAGAACTTGACACCATCTAGACAAAATTGAGCTATGTAGGAAGTTAGTTATTGAATAAAACAAAGGTGTAGAGATTCCTAATTCATCACAAACATTTGTTAGAGATTCCTTTTTTTTTTCTTGTGAATGTTTGTCAATAGTTGATTTTTCGTTGGGATGAAATGTTATAGACTGATGATCTCGAGGGCCGGGTCCGAAGACATCGATTAAAGGAAGGAATGCATGATTCATCATTCATTTATTTCCTTGTCCCTGGAAAAAGCTTGGCATGCCAATTTGAATCTCTGCTCATCAACCAACTTTCTAGTCAAGGCTTCCAACTGAGCAACACTGCTGATGGTAAACATAGGAATTTTGGCACTTCCAACCTGTATGCATAACTAGTTGATAGACATTTGATAATATCTACAATTTTTCTGCCAGTTTTATATGGCAAAATGACTTCAATTATCTTAGTGCATGTACATGTGTGCACTTGACGATTACAAAGTTTAGGAAGTAAAGTCTGCAGCATTTTTGTTAGAATTAGTGGCTGTAGCTGTATTAATGTCCACTTCAAATGTGAAAATTCTTGTTCATTTATCTTACAAGTACAAAAAGGTCTGTGTACATTTGGCTTCCCATCTCCTCTTTCTTGAACTGCACTGTTGAGAGAAGAGAAGATACAATTACAAATTAACAAATATGATAGTAGTTGTAGTGGTCTAGACAATTTTATTGTTATTTGGCTTGAGTGGAGTTTGATCATGTTTTGCACTTGCTTCTGCAAAATACATCGCACAATTGGTAAAATTTTGATTTTTGGTTTTGTTTGTTATTTTGTTTTAGTCCTTTTGTTATATATATATATATATATATATATCCTTGTAAAATTTTGTTAATTTTGAATTAGTCTCTTTGAGAGATATTTAATAGGGATTAAAGAAAACTATTTAACTATTATAGTGATTAAAACAAAAACAAAAAATAGATTATTGTGAGGACTAACAAAAATTAACATTAAAACCAAAAACAGAATTTTTCCCCGGATAAAAAATAAAATACTATAATATTTCAATAATTAAAAATTATATTTAAGCTAATATAGATTATTGATCTTTACCAACTTTGAGTTGTTTCCAAATTAACTTGAATAGAGTCATTAAAGACACTATTGCCCATTTGTTTCAAATACATTTTAAAAAATTTGACTCATTCAATAAATTATGTGTGAAGTATTAAAAAGTTTTAGGATAACAAATAAGATGTTCAAAAGTGTTTTAGATGTGACCTGTTTATTAAAAAGATTGTGCTTAAACTTTAAAACAAAACCTTGTTAATTGAAAAGGTTGAGTTGTAGATAAGACTTTGTTTACATAATAATATAATATCATTTTATATATTATTAAGGAGAGATTTATTACTTTAAAAATAAAAGTTAGAGAATTATTTATTATATATAATACGTATTATATAAATATAATGATTAACATTAAAAATAATTTTATAAAAAAATATTATTTTAGGTTTTAAAAGTATTGGACATTAATTATCGTATTTTTAACAATGATATGTGAATACATATCTTATGCTTTTTTTTTTTAGAGATTTTAATTTTTAAGCCATCACATTTACTTGTTTTAACTTGCTTTTACAGAAAAATTCTCACTTAAACAATTAAATAAGAGAAGAATTGAGAAATAATTTCACGTGAAACTCGTTTAAGCCAGGTTTATGCTCACTTACACAAGCTCATTTTAATGAAGAAGATTTTAACATCCAAAGAAGTGATTTTCTCTGCTTTAATCCAATATTTTTTTTTATCAATTCGTATATGTATAATTTTTTTTTATATATATCTACATCTGAAAAAAAAATTAAATTAAGAACTAAAAAGTAATCTGTATATAATTATCAGTGTTAAATAAGTAATTAAAAAATAATATAAATAAAGTGAATAGAACATAAACATTGGCTATAAAACAAGAAAAATAGAAATAAGCTGTTTTATTACAAATGAAAATGGTTTTCCTTAAAGAAAACTCCACAATGAAAAATGAAATACTTAATTTGCTAATCCCTAACAACTAGGAAAAAGCAAGAACCTATAAAAACAGAGAAACATATATAATTATTCTTGTATTCCATTTGAATTGAAGGGTCAGCTAAACGCTTTGACAAATGGAACATGGTCATGATCTCTAGTTTCAGTTCTTGTCCATTCCAAGTGTGTGTTTCACACTCTCCACAGCACCTTGAGCCATGTTCTTCACTTGCTCCCCAGTCTGCAAGGTATAATTAAATTTAGAACACTGGCTAAAAAATTCTTAACTAAGTAAAAAGTTAACGTTGAGATTGCATTGAAAATCACAGAGAAACATATTGTTATATTTCCACAAAACATTTCACATTTTGATTCAAGAATTTGTTAGACAACTTAAAAAAAAAAAAAAATACACCTTTTGATTCTTTTATCAGTGTTTTACTACTATTTTCAGATACTGATAAGTATAATTTCTTTTGACTTTGTTGGTTTTTTCACCGGTAAAATATTCACCAATGGAAAATGAATCAATCATACAAGATTTGAAGTTACACTTTAATTCCAATAAACTTTAAAGACACATTCTAAATTCCAAAATAAACACAATTCAACAAGGGTGTTATCAAACAGAAAAATCATAGTAACCTGTTGGAGAAAACCAGCAGCTTCCTCCTTGTGTTGCTCAGCAGTTTCCCCTGCTGTGTTGGCAGCTGCATGAGCCTGGTCAGCAGCTGCTGAAGCTGATTCCTTGGTAGATTCGACAAAGTTTTCGGCCTTAATCTAAACCATACTCAAATAACATTCATTGAAAAGTAAGAATAATATATATCTTCAATTGCAAAGATAAAAACAAAGTGTTGTATATGTGTGGTGTAAGTTGACAACTGTAAATTTATGGTTTATCCCTTGAGTCTAATCTTGGATTACGCCACACTTTGGTGAATAAATCATAATCAACAACAATAATTAAGAATATATATATATATATATATATATATATATATATATATATATATATATATATATATATGATCAATTTGCAAAGGGAAATGCAAATCTGAGCATTGTTCACCTGAGTCTGGCCTTCGGTTTGGCCTGCACTGAAGCTTTGCTGGGCACTTGACATGTTTGATTGATTGATTGAATGAAGAGAAGAGGAAAGAAATACAAGTGATTGATGTAAAAATGGTGTTACTGGTGGTTATTGATCTTGTTTCAGAAGGTGTATTTATATATATAGTGTGGTGTGGTTCCACCTGTGAGAAGTGCATAGTTATAGGATCATTGCGCATTTCTCTGCTTCTGAAATGGGCTTTCGACCAAAATTTTTAGTCTCTAAAATGAGACAATCACGCATCTCAATTATATAATTAACTATGATCAAAGGTTCTCCTTATGATAATTTTTTCTTAATTTTATAATAATTATGTTTAAGTTACATCCAAAATGTAAAATTTTACATTTGCTTGTAATGTAAAATTTTTTACTTATATTAATTTTAATTTTAATTTTAATTTTATTTATAATAGAATTAGATACAACAGTCACAAAATAATCAATAATAATCAATGACACATGTTACACTTTAAAATTTTGAATTGTTTAAAGAATTGATTGAATTTTTTAATAATAATAATAATAAAATAAAAAATAATAATATGATTAAAAAGGTAATTAAGTCAATTTTAACAATTAAATAAATAAACAAAATAAAATAAAAATAACCCTTAAAAACAAATATGCATTAACAAATCAAATAGAGATTTAAATCCAATTAATTTGAAATATATTCTATGGCTATTTTTTAATCTATTTGATATTTTTATGTCATTTGTGACTTCCATATTTTAGTTTCTAAAAGAAATTGTTAACGTGAGTATATTGAATGTTTCAATTTAACCTTATTGACTAAAATAGTTCATAAAAACTAAAGGAAGGACTAAAAATGCAACAAAAATATTATAAGATTAAATTAAAAAAAATACACTTTTAAAGAAAAAAAAATTATTTAACACCTAAGAATATTGTTAATGTGACGTGATGTTTTATTATTATATATTATAATAATATTATTGTGCAAGAAAATTTCGCTCATGCATAGTAAAAATTTTCTTTTATATATGTATGTACGGAAAGGGTGGAGGAGGCAGGAAATTTCAGCAAGTAGTTCTCCCTCTCATCCTTCTTCTTCTTTTGTTTAAATTTCAAGCAACGAGACTCTACTCGTGCAGGATCTAGTGAAACGGAAGAGAACTTGGATTAAGTAGGAAAACTTCGGTAGAAATACAACATCAAGTAAGGGGAAGTTTAATTCATTCAATATATGAAACTAAATTGTTGGGTACTATGTGAATAAGGAATAGGAATAGAAATATGAATTATTTGAATATCTGATTTTGATGACTGTTCTTGGTTTGAAAGTTTTGAAATTCTTGAAATTAAGGATGGATTATATGAATAAATAGTCATTTTTTACTTAAATTGAACATATTTCATGTTTTATTTTGATTTGGAACTAGTTTGGTTGCCTGAAACATGGAAATTATAAATCTGGCAAAATTTGGCATGGTTACTGGACGGAGGAAGAAGAAATGGATATGGTGGGGATTTTTAAAAAACATCAAGGGTAAAATAGTCATTTTGCATCCTAGGGACATAAATGGAATTTTCGAAATGTCCAAGGGTAAAATATTCATTTTCAGGATATGGAAGGAATTTTCGAAAATGTCCAAGGATAAAATAGTCATTTTCAGGACATGGAAGGAATTTTTGAAAATATCTAAGGGTAAAATAGTCATTTTTGGGACATGGAAGAAAATTTCGAAAATGTTCAAGGGTAAAATAGCCATTTTCAGGATATGGAAGGAATTTTCAAAAATATCCAAGGGTGAAATAGTCATTTAGGGACATACATGGAATTTTAAGAAAAGATTAAGGGCAAAAGAGTAACTTAATAATTTCATGATGAAAAAGGAATAATAGAAAATATTTTAAGGTATAATTGGAATTTTATGAATAAAGTAAATGTATGTTAAGAAAAATAATTAAAATATAGAATGAAATTAGAAATTTTAAAGATTCAGCAGTGTGTTGTGAGGTGTGTGGGTCAGACTGAGTCTAAGGACTGATGCCTAGAATCAGTCATGAGATGTTATGTATTGGCTAGACTGAACCGGAGGATTGGTGCCCAGAATTAGTCAAATACTATTATTTATTGACCCAAATGAGTAGTGAGGACAGGTGGTCCAGAATCCGGCAGATGTGAATGATTTTTGTTGTGTTTGAATGGTACCCGGGGTGGTACAGAGTACATTAGTGTAATAACTATGTCGGAGGATTTTGAATGAGGTCCTAGACTTCACTGATTGGTCGGGTCAGGTAGACTACGAGATCAGGTGGTGAGAAGTCGATGGGGGAATGACTGGAGGCGCACTTAGAGGGGTACTACAGTATGAGTGATGAAGGGCGCCAGTAATCCTACTCTATGTGGAGGGTGGTCAGAATGGTACTGCGGGTGTCGATCACAATGTGCCCACAGATGATAGCTTCTGAGTTCGGACATAGTTAGGGTAGACTTCTAGAAGGCGTCTTAGTGTATTGATAATTTGTAATTGATGATAATATATAATTATTCCTCTTATATCTGTTTTATTATATTGAATGATTTAATACTTACCCTTATTTTTTCACGTGGATGGGACTGCGATAATCACTTTTATATGGGAGCAGATCAGGAGTTGAGAGGTGGAGATGCGACTACTAGACAACAGGGATAGTTCAGTGGGGTAACTTTGTGGGAGCTATTTTGCATGTATCTATATAAATAAATTATGTTACTATGTTTTGAGGTTCCGCTAATGAACCAAGATTTCAATCTATATTACAATTACAGTAATATAATGTAATATAGATATTGTTATTTACTTGTTTACTATTTTGCAAATATATCATTATAGTAGCGATTTCTAGGGTCGTTACAATAGTGGTATCAGAGCGATAGTATCCTTGTAAATCTGTGGGGATGGGCAGTGAACCTATGATAAGTCTGTTGTGATTATACTCTGATATGTGAGTGTGCGTGAATGTTTGCTTTGTATTTATGGTTGTGTTTGATATAGGATGGCACCACGACCTCCTACTCCTACTTCGTCGAGTGTAGATGCCCTAGCCAAGGTAATGGAAATGTTAGCAGCTGTCATGCAGCAACAGGATACCTACTTGAAGTGGAGGCCAACTATGGCGTCATCCTCTGCTGGATTCCACCAGTTAGAGCAGATGAGGCTGACTAAGTTCATGAGGCATAATCCGCCTCGTTTTGGAGGAGATTTGGATCCAGATGTAACAGAGAAGTGGCTACGTGAATTGGAGAAGATTTTTTAGGCTACCTTATGCCCGAAGGACAGGAAATTGACATTCGAAAAATACTTACTAGTGGATGAGGCTGAGTTTTGGTGGTCAGGGACTTAGAGGATGATGATTGCACGTGGGGAGGTGTGTAATTGGGAAACCTTCCGTGAGAGGTTTTTGGAAAAATACTTCCCTAACAGTGTTAGATTTCAGAAGGATATTGAGTTCCTGAGTTTGAGACAAGGCAATATGACGGTGCATGATTACGCCGTACGATTTGAATACTTATCTCATTTCTACACAAGTACATCTTCAGAGCAGTGGCTTTGCAGGAAGTTTGAGAAGGGCTTGAGGGCTAAGATCAAACTCATGGTGGTTCCTTTCTCTATCAGGATATTCTCAGAACTGGTGGAGAAAGCAAAGACAATAGAGAGACTCCATGAGGGAGGAGTCAGAGTGATGAGGACCCACCCAAGTGGGGTCCCGAGTGGAGGTAGTAGATCAGAGAGGAGGATGCCTTATTCACACCCCCAGTCTTCCAGGAGTGGCAGCGTTACCTTAGCACCCCGATCATCGGGATCTATATCCAGGGTGAAATATTTTCAATGTGGAAGCCCTCATTATAGGAATCAGTGCCCACAGAATGTCTTCATTACTCCTTCCTAGACTTTTTGGGCAAGTCTTTACTACACTTGTTAGAAGTCAGGACATATGGCTAGAGATTGTCCACAGAAGCCCAGTGATATAGTCTCAACTGGGGCATCATTAGCACCCAGGGGGAGTGAGGCGAAACCCAGAGTTGCAGGCGGGTGTTTGCCTTATCAGGAGCAGAGGTATCGAGGTCAGAGAATTTAGTGCAAGGTGTGTGTTTTATATCTGATATACCTCTACGAGTTTTGTTTGATTCAGGTGTTACCCATTATTTTATTGATGATAATTGTATGGATAAACTTAAGTTACTTGTATGTGACCTACCCTATGAATTGAGGGTATCTACCCCAACAACTAGACTGATGGTGTCTTCTTATGTGTGTTTGAAGTGCCCAGTTGTTGTAGAAGGACAACAATACAAAGTGAACTTAATCAGTTTACCTTTGAAGGATCTAGATGCCATCTTAGGAATGGATTGGTTATCCACCAATCACATTTTGATTGACTATGGACAAAAGAGATTGATGCATCCAAAATCAGGAAATGAGCTTATTACATCAACTCGGCAGGTTCAGAAAGAGCCATGAGAGGGAGCTCAGTGTTATCTGATCCTGACTCAGATGGATGAAGTGAAGGATAATATACTAGAAGAGGTATCGGTTGTGAGTGAATTTCCTAATGTGTTTCCAGATGAGATAGCAAGGTTGTCACCTCAGAGAGAGGTCGAATTTGGGATTGATCTAATTCCAGGTTCAGGCTCAATCTCTATGGCACCATATCGGATGACTCTAGTAGAATTGGCTGAATTGAAGAAACAGGTAGAGGATTTGCTGGAAAATAAGTTCATTCGTCCGAGTGTATCTCCATTGGGAGCTCCTGTATTGCTAGTAAAGAAGAAAGATGAGAGCTCCAAATTGTGTATTGATTATCGGCAACTAAACAAGGTGACTATCAAGAACAAATACGCGTTGTCGATGATTGATGATTTGTTATACCAATTACAAGGAGCATCAGTCTTTTCTAAGATTGATTTGAGATCTGGATACCATCAGATACTAGTTAAAGAAGAGGATGTACAGAAGACGACGTTCAGGTTGAGATATGACCATTATGAGTATGTGGTCATGCCGCTTGGAGTAACAAATGCACCTGTAGTGTTCATAGATTACATCATGGTTATCGAACTCGCGGGTTGACTCGTACACCCGTACGAGTCAGCGAGTCAAGCTATTATTTACGGGTTAACTCGCATCTAAACTCGTTTTTTGTTTGACTCGGAGTGAACTCGGAATAAACTCGCTGACTCGGAATAGACTCGCGAGTTTGAGAGCGAGTCACCGAGTTCGTAGGGAGGACGAAACGACGAACCAAAATGTCGTTACCATCTAGATTTTAAACCCGAACAAAACCCCTATCCATCCAAATCGAAATCCTAAAAGAAATCCTAAACGAAATTAAAGATTGAAACCCAAATCAAAAACCCTAATCGAAGAAGAAGAGAAAATCAAAGATGAAAACCTAGATCTGACCTCGCCTCGCAGTTCCGCGTCACGTCGCGTTTTGTTTTCGCCCCCCGCAGCTCTCGCCTCGCAGCTTCGCGTCTTCGCGTCGCGTCGCGTCGCATTTCGGCCCCCCGCAGCTCAGTGGCGTCGCACCTCCAATCGCCTCGCGTCGCACCTCCGGTGGTCTCGCGTCGCAGCTCCGGTCACCTCGCCTAGCAGCTCCGGTCGCCTCGCCTCGCCTCGCCTCGCGTCGCGTCGCAGGTAGTTCGTGAGTGTGTGTGAGGATGTGCGTTGCATTTCTCCGAAATGCAATGCATTTTGCTTAACTAAAACTTTTATTTATTTATTTATTTATTTATTGAATAGGTAGTATTTATATAATTTATTTTCTGTTTTATTTATTGAATTTATTTTTTGTTGCATATTTTATCTTTTATTTTAGTTGTTTTTTATAGTTGTTCTAAAAAAATAAATTATTTTATTTTTAGTTAATTGAGACTGATTTGCAATGTCTGGAAGTGAGACTGCTTCAAATTCTTGTGATTCCAATGTTAATGCATCTTCACTACCTAGACCTCCTAGACCTAGAAGTAAAAATGCTTTAGGAAACCGGACCGACATTGGATGGAAATACTGAACAGATGTTTCGGGTAATGGAAAAAAGTTAAATGTAATTATTGCTCAAAAATAATCAATGGAGGAGTTTTCGATTCAAACATCATCTTGTCTGGTACTAGATATGATTCTGAACCATGTGCCTCAGTTCCAGAAGAAGTGAAAGTTGTAATGATGAAAGTTGTGGCAGAGGCTAAAGATGTTTCAGAAAAGAAAAGGAGACGGAATATAATTGATGAGTATGATGATGAGCACATTCAAGAGGTGGATACCACTCAAAGTAGTAGTAGTATGATGTTCAAAAATAAAGGAAAGGACAAATTCAGTCAAGGTGTTCAATCTACTTTAAATCAACTGTATAAGAAAGGGGATAAAGAAAAAGTTGATACTCAAGTGGCGGAATTTTTTTACACAAGTGCCATTCCATTCAATGTTATTAGAAATCCTGCTTTTGCAAAAATGTGTGAGATGATTGGAAGATATGGAGTTGGTTACAAACCCCCATCATATCATGATATTAGAGAAAAACTTTTGAAACAAGCAAGTGCAAAAACTCGATGTAATCCTTGAAGAATATAAGGAGGAGTGGAAAAGAACAGGTTGCACAATCATGTCTCGATGGGTGGACTGACAAAAAAGACGTTCTATTTGTAACTTTCTAGTCAATAGTCCTAAAGGGACTGTGTTTCTTTACTCATTGGATACATCAAATATCTCAAAAACTGCAGATAAAGTGTTTAAGATGTTGGATGATGTAGTGGAATTTGTTGGAGAGGAGAATGTGGTTCAAGTGGTTACCGATAATGCTGCAAATTTCAAGGCAGCTGGAGAGTTATTGATGCAAAAACGAGAGCATTTGTATTGGACCCCATGTGCTGCCCATTGCATTGATTTGATTTTTGAAGATTTTGAAAAACATTTGAAGGTCCATCAAACTACTATCAAGAAGGGAAGAAGAATCACTACCTACATTTATGGTAGAACAATGCTAATTAGCATGTTAAAGAAGTTTACCAAAGGTAGAGACTTGATAAGGCCAGGTATGACTAGATTTGTCACATCTTATCTAACTCTTGCATGTCTTCATGAATTGAAAGCATCATTGATGAGCTTCTTTAGTTCTGATGAGTGGAAATCAAGCAAATTTGGAACTTCAATGGAAGGGAGAAAAATTGAGCATGTGGTATTAGATAGTCGGTTCTGGAAGAATGTAACCATTTGTCTCAAAGTTGCTGCCCCTTTGATGATGGTCCTTCGATTAGTGGATTCAGATATAAAACCCGCAATGGGTTTCATTTATGAAGAAATGGATTCTGCCAAAGAGAAGATCAAATTTAACTTTAATAATATTAAGAAAAGGTAAAATTTATAAACTTTCTCTTTTTCAGATTTTCATTCTTTATTTTGTGTAATTATTTCTAACATTGCATGATTGCATCATTGTAGTTATGAACCTGTTTGGAACATAATTGATGAGAGGTGGAATAATCAACTTCATAGACCTTTGCATGCGGTCGCATATTACCTTAACCCTCACATGCACTATGAACCTAATTTTAGAAATGATGATGTGGAGGTAAAAGAAGGGTTGTATGAATGCATGAAAAGATTGGTCAAGGATGTTGCAGAAAGGAAAAAAATTAATTTACAACTTCTAGACTTTCATTTTGCAAAAGGACTTTTCTCAATGGAAAATGCAAAAGATTGCAGGAAAGTTATGCTTCCTGGAGAATGGTGGGAAATGTTTGGAGATGGAACTCCAGAGTTGAAGCGATTTGCTATTCGAGTTTTGAACTTAACTTGTAGTTCTTCAGGTGTGAGCGTAATTGGAGCTCATTTGAAATGGTAAGTCAAATTTGTTAAGTTATTATTTGTGTTTAATTTTTTGTATTTAAACATTCATATTTATTTATAGGTTCACACAAAAAGAAGAAACCGTTTGCACCAGAAAAAGATGAATGACTTGGTTTATGTCATATACAACTTGAAGCTCAAAAATAAACAAAATAGGAAAACAAGTTGCTCTCCCATTTGATGATATTGAGTCTGATGATGAATGGATAACGAGAAGATGGTGATAATGTTGGGATTGAGCCAGTTCAAGGTGAAGGTGATGAGGAAAATGTTGACATAGCTGAAATAAGTTCAGTTGATCCTTCTTTAGAACCAATTGATCTTGATAATATAGTGTTTGATGCCAATGTTGATGATGCACTCTTATCATCCGAGGAAGAGGTTGATGGTGATGGAGAAGATGATGATGAAGATGAAAAAGATGATGATGTTGGAGATGATATAATTAGAGGATTGGAGCTAGAAAGTTGAAGTTATTTATTTTTTGGTGATTTGTATTAACTTATGTATTTTGTGTAATTTGAACTTATATAACAATCATGTGTGTTGAACCAAGTTATTTTAGAATTATTGAACTATTATTTTTTATTTTCGTTAATTTTGATGATGAAATTCTGAATTTATATTATTATATAGAATTTTTTATATGAAGTAGACTCTTACGAGTCTACAAGTCGGGTTTACGAGTCGAGTCTACGAAGCTCTCACGAGTCTACGTAGACTCTCGATTCTGATAACCTTGTATTACATGAATAGGATCTTTCGTCCTTATTTAGATAAGTTTGTTGTTGTTTTTATAGACGATATTCTTATTTATTCTAGAACTCGGGAAGAACACCAGGAACATCTGAGGGCGGTGTTGGTTATGTTAAGAGAGAAACAGTTGTATGCCAAACTCTCAAAATGTGAGTTTTGGTTAGATCATGTGCAGTTTTTGGGACATGTAATATCGGCAGAAGGGATATCTATAGATCCTGCCAAGGTAGATGCAATGTTAAAATGGGAACCCCCTAAGACAATGATGGAAGTGCGTAGCTTTGTGGGACTTGTCGGATATTACCGGAAATTTATAAAGGGTTTCTCTAAAGTAGCAACTCCTTTAACTCAGTTGACCCATAAGGATCAACATTTTGCTTGGACAAATAGATGTGAGGAGAGTTTCCAAGAGTTGAAAAGAAGGTTGTCTAGTTCCCCAGTGTTGGTGATCCCAGATGTGACTAAATCTTTTTAGGTATATTGTGATGCTTCTATTCAAGGGTTAGGTTGTGTCTTGATATAAGATAAGAGGGCAGTGACATATGTGTGGAGACAACTGAGAATTCATAAGAGGAATTATCCCATTCATGACTTAGAACTAGCAACAGTGGTGTTTGCTCTCAAGATATGGAGACATTACCTTTATGGAGTCAGATTTGAAGTTTTTAGTGATTACAAGAGCCTGAAGTATTTATTCAATCAGAAGGAGCTAAGTATGAGACAAAGAAGATGGATGGAGTTTCTAAAGGATTATGACTTTCAGTTACTTTATCATCCAAGGAAGGCGAATGTGGTGGCTGACGCCTTGAGTAGGTAGACAGTTCAGATGTCAGCAATGATGATGGATGAATTGAGATTACTCGAACAGTTCAGGGATCTGCATCTAGATGTAAAGTTTTGTGATACTAGCATTAGTTATGGTAGCATTACCATTACTAATGATTTTCTCAAGATGATCAGAGATAGACAATAGGGTGATATGACATTGAAATTTCAAGGTATTATGGATCAGTTAGGATCCGAGCAGACCATTGATTACAAGATGGGTGAGGATACTATTTTGAGATTAAGAGGAAGGATTTGTATTCCTGTTGACCAGGAATTGAAGAGAGCAATACTAGATAAAGGTCATTAGAGTCATATGAGTCTACACCTTAGTATGACTAAGATGTATCAAGATCTAAAGAAGGTTTAGTGGTAGTATGATATGAGGAGAGATGATGCAGAGTATGTGGTTGCTTGTTTGACTTGTCAGAAGGCAAAGGTGGACCACCAGAGGCCGGGAGGAATGCTACAACAAATGGAGATACCTGAGTGGAAGTGAGATAACATTACCATGAATTTTGTTACCCATTTACCACGAACATTTCGGGGGATCGATTCGATTTGGGTGATAGTGGACATATTAACGAAGAGTGTACATTTCCTCCTCGTAAATCTGAGGATATCTATGGCTAAGCTGACACAACTATATATTCGCAAGATTGTCCATTACATGGGGTGCCATCTAGCATTATCTCAGATAGAGATCCCAAATTTACTTCACGATTCTGACAGACTTTACAAGAGGCATTAGGTACCCAACTTAGGTTGAGTTCAGCCTAGCACCCCGAGACAAATGGACAATCAAAGAGGACTATCAAGCCACTAGAAGACTTGTTGAGGTCTTATGTGTTGGATAATCTAGAAAGTTGGGATGATATTCTTCCATTAATAGAGTTCATGTATAATAACAGTTATCATGCCAGTATCGGGATGACACCATATGAGGCTCTTTATGGGAGGAGGTGTCAAACACCTTTATGTTGGTATCAGGATGAGGAGAAAGTGTTGATCGGACCTGAGCTACTCTAACAGACTATAGAGAAGGTTCAGGAGATACAGGAGAAGCTGAGAGTCGCTATGAGTAAAAAAAATCATATGCAGACCAGAGGAGGAGGATTTTGGAATTTGAGGGGGGAGGCCATGTATTTTTTAGAATCAGACCTACTACTGGAGTAGGAAGGGCAATTAAGTCTAAGAAGTTGACTCCCAAGTTTATTGCCCATATCAGATTTTGAAGAAGATAGGTACAGTGGCATATCAGTTAGCATTGTCATCTCATTTGACGAATCTGTACAATGTATTTCATGTATCTCAGTTGAGGAAATATGTGCATGACCCCAATCATGTCCTGGAGTCAGACGATGTACGGATTAGAGACGATCTCTCCGTTGATGTGAGACCAGTGAGGATAGAGGATTCTCAGCTGAAACAACTTAGAGATAGAACCATCTCAATAGTGAATGTAGTATGGGATTAGAAATCCGGAGATTTTACGTGGAGATGGAGGATCATATGCGAGAGTCTTATCCATATCTATTCCCAAGTAAGTTCATTTTCGAGGACAAAAATTTTTGTGGAGAGATTGTGATGCGATGTTTTATTATTATATATTATAATAATATTACTATGCAAGAAAACTTCATAATGAAGTTTTCCTCATACACAGTGAAATTTTTCTTTTATATATGTATGTACAGAAAGGGGGGAGGAGGCAGAAAATTTCAGCAAGTAGTTCTCCCTCTTATCCTTCTTCTTCTTTTGTCTAAATTGCAAGCAACGAGACTCTACTCGTACGGGATCCGGTGAAACGAAGAGAACTTGGATTAAGTAGGAAAACTTCGAGTAGAAATACAACATCAAGTAAAGGGAAATTTAATTCATTCAATATATGAAACTGAATTGTTGGGTACTCTGTGAATAAGGAATAGGAATAGAAATATGAATTATTTGAATGTCTTATTTTGAAGAATTTTTTATTTTGATGACTGTTCATGGTTTGAAAGTTTTGAAATTCTTGAAATTAAGGATGAATTATGTGATAAAATTGTTGTTTTTGACTTAAATTGAACATATTTCATGTTTAATTTCGATTTGGAACTAGTTTGGTTGCCTAAAACTTGAAAATTAGAAATCTGGCAAGGTTACTTGGGCGGAGGAAGAAGAAAGGGATATGGTGGGGATTTTTAAAAAACATCAAGGGTAAAATAGTCATTTTGCATCCTAGGGACATAAATGGAATTTTCAAAAATGTTCAAGGGTAAAATAGTCATTTTCGGGACATGGAAGGAATTTTAAAAAATGTCCAAGGGTAAAATAGTCATTTTCGGGACATGGAATGAATTTTTGAAAATGTCCAAGGGTAAAATAGTCATTTTCAGGACATGGAAGGAATTTTTGAAAATATCTAAGGGTAAAATAGTCATTTTTGGGACATGGAAGAAATTTTCGAAAATGTTCAAGGGTAAAATAGCCATTTTCAAGATATGGAAGGAATTTTCAAAAATATCCAAGGGTAAAATAGTCATTTAGGGACATACATGGAATTTTAAGAAAAGACTAAGGGCAAAAGAGTAATTTAATAATTTTGGGATGAAAAAGGAATAATAAAAAAATATTTAAAGGTATAATTGAAATTTTAGAAATAAAGTAAAGGTATGTTAAGAAAAATAATTAAAATATAGAATGAAATTAGAAATTTTAAAGATTCAGCAGTGTGTTGTGACGTGTGTGGGTCGGATCGAGTCTAAGGTCGATGCCCATAATCATTCATGAGATGTTATGTATTGGTTAGACTGAGCCGAAGGGTTAGTGCCCAGAATTAGTCAAATACTATTATTTATTGACCCGAATGAGCCGTGAGGACAGGTGGTCCAAAATTCGGTAGATGTGAATGATTTTTGTTGTGTTTGAATGGTACCCGGGGTGGTACAAAGTACATTAGTGTAATAACTATGTCGGATGATTCTGAATGAGGTCTCAGACTTCACTGATTGGTCGGGTCAGGTATACTACAAGATCAGGTGGTGAGAAGTCGATGAGGGATGACTGGTGAAAGGTACTCCAGTATGAGTGATGAAGGGCACCAATAATCCTATTCTGTGTGGAGGATGGTCAGAATGGTACTGCGGGTGCCGATCACAATGTGCCCACAGATGATAGTCTCTGAGTTCGGGCACAGTTAGGGTAAACTTTCGGAAGGCGTCTTAGTGTATTGATAATTTGTAATTGATGATAATATGTAATTATTATTCCTATATCTGTTTTATTATATCGAATGATTTAATATTTACCCCTATTTTTCCATGTGGATAGGACTGCGATGATCACTTTATGTGGGAATAGATAAGGAGTTGAGAGGTGAAGATGCGACTACTGGACAACAATGATAGTTACTATGTGGGAACTACTTTTGCATGTATCTATATAAATAAATTATGTTACTATGTTTTGAGGTTCCGCTAATGAACCAAGATTTCAATCTATATTACAATTACGAGTAATATAATGTAATATAGATATTGTTATCTATGTGTTTACTATTTTGCAAATATATCATTATAGTAGCGATTTTTAGAGTCGTTACAATTAATATCGATGATTAAATTCTAACAAATCTAATAATAAATATACTACTAAATCGAAAACAATATTAATTAAAATAAAAGTAGGATTAATCAAAATAATTATGATTTTTTATTAATGTACTTTATATTACAATAAATTGTAAATTGATAAAAATATTTCTTGTCATATTTTAAATCTATTTAAATTGTACTCTTTTTTTTCTTATATCCAACAAAATCATTCAAGCCACTAATAAACAAAACTAGCTTATAGCTTTATAAGCCAATCAAATTTGCCTTCCCCTTTTAATTTTTCATTATCTGTATTTTAAGTTTCTTATGTAAAAATTAAGAAAGATAATATCTTTTTTATTTTTATAAATAGTAATGAATTTTATATTTTACTTTTCATTTCTACTTTTTTTGTGGTGATTTTAATTTTTTCTTTATACACAATACTAAAAATAAAATAAAATAAATATATAATAAACAATAAATAATTAGCTTTTAAAAAAATAAATCAACAAAATATTATAATTTTGATTTAATGATAATATCAACTTACAATATTCTATTTGCTGACTTTAATGATAATAAAAATCAAGAAATATGTGAACGTGTAAAATTAATAGTGTATAAAACGTTTTCTTTGCCTTGTGTACATACATGTCGAAACTCATTAATATTAAAAATAAAATATTTATTTATATTACATATTATTTTCATATTTGTTATTTATATTTAATATGTTATTATTTAATATAATTCTATCAATTCTTATTAATATCTTTCTGTATTCTATATATAAAGATTCGGACAAAAAATAAATCTAATCTCGTATTAAGGTTGACTTGGTTTTGTATGCAATTTTTTTTAGGATAAAACGAGCATTTTATATCATTAATTAATCAATTATATATTTATTATGATTAATAATAATGTAAAAAATATTATTAACTCTAATAACCACCTTGATTCCCATATCCAATAAGTCTACAGTTTAGTAAATAGACGATGGAGAGGAAAAAGGGGAGAAAAGTGTGGTTTTTTACATTAAAAGGACATAAAAGTAAGTTGCAATAATGCCCTAGATTCCCCAAATGGGACCTCATTGCAAGGGAAGTTTGTTGGTTTGTGATGGAGGGTTTATGCCCCCACCACACTCTAAATTAAATTATTTTAGCCCTTCAATTCATGATGAGATGGGGTCTTTGTCGCCACATATCTGTGTTAAGATCTCAAATCAAAGTCTCCTTCTTTCTGTCTTTTCAACAATTTCCATTGCTTCTAATTTTCTTTTCTCTTCTCTTCTCAAAACCCTCCGTTTCCAGATATCTGGTTTTGTTGTTTACGATTCTACGTTCGTCAACAAGTTTTCACAAATTAAAATTATTAGGTTTTCTTTCTTTGATCCCTTCCCTCAAATGGAACCATTATTGATGAAAGTGATGGAAATTTATTTTCCTAAGCAAAATGCCATACATCACGGGTTCCATTTCAATATTTTGCAAAAATGTCATACATCACCAATTTCATTTCACCATTTTTTTTATTTTTTATTACTTTAGGTACTCTTACCAAAAGACTAATGATTAGTTTCTTGAAATATTGAGATTTATTTTAAATATTAACACTTTTAATAAATAGTTTTTCATACACATAAAATTGAAAAACGTATTTAAAGATTAAAGTTATTCATAGTTATTTTAATTTGTAAAAATTTATTTAATTATTATTTTGATGAATTAAAGTAAAATATTTTTATTTTAATAGTTCAAATTTTATATTTTTTATCATTATGGGTCATATATTCGTATTTTTTGACTTCATTTCTGTCTTTCTTAATCATTTTTATATCTAAATCTTGTTAAATAATAAACATTCATCTCTTATTATTCCATTGGATTTTAGATTTTTCGTCATGGTTTATTCCATTTCATATTATTTTTAAACAACAAAATTATATTTATAAATAAATATTTATAAACACATTTTGTTGTGGTACTTTTTTCCCTTAAGATTCGTGTCTACGTCAAAATAAAAGTTGTACTTTTTATTTATTTAAAATAAACATGTTCTTTCTTAAAAAGGAAAGCGTTTGGTGTTAATATCATACCTCTTTTCTTTGTTTTACGCTTTCTTTTCTTTTACTTTCTTTATAAACTTTGTATAACATAAAACCATTACATAGAATATGATAAACCAAAATGCAATACCAATTTTAATTATTATTTTTACATTAAATATATATATATATATATATATATATTCTTTTATTTTTAAAATATAATTAATAATTTAATATAAATTAAAATTTTGTGACGACTTAGTTACTTTCTGAGATGACAAAATAAACCTAGCCTCGGACACCGACACATATTTTTTTTAAATATATAATGATAAATATTATATATATATATATATATATATATATATTATCTTTTAATTAGTTATATTTTATATAATTTCTCTAAATTGTATAAATTATTTATTTTAATTTTTTTTAATAAATGTTAATTTTTATATATTTCACATCTTGAATGGTAAAAAGAAAACCTAAAATATTTATTTTAAAAGAAAACAAAAAAACAAAAAAAGTTGGATGTACGTATCGATAATATTTTTTAACAATTTTTTTTTCTAAAAAGTTATATAAAATTACATTTTATAATGTAAATAAAAGTATAGCTTAAATCGAGTTGGGTCATTTTTTTACCTGTGTTTAATATGTGAGTTAAATTTACTAAATTAGATTCACCTTTGAATTTATGAATAAGTTTTATAAAATAGCAATAATTAAATGAATTTTTTTCGTCTCATTGTTTGTAATTTTTTAAAATTTGTTTACTATTATTTTAAGTATCAATTTGATTTTTTTTAAGAGTATTAATATTTTCTTTCCTTGATAAGTTGTTTAATGAACAAATATAATTTGACCTCATACTCCATTTTCTTTGAGACAATTTAAGATCGTTGATAATGTTGATTCATTTAAGAACAAAATATATTAAATTGATAATAAAAAATATTTAATCAATTTAAAAAAGTAATATTATTTTATTAATATATATATATATATATATATATATATATATATATATATATATATATATATATTATGATATAGGTTTAGAAGTTTGAGACTAGGTTGAAATTTCGATTTGAAAGTGATAAAATAAGGTTTGGAAAGGATAGAATATAAGCAAGTATTTTTTTGTCATTTAGAATTTTCTTGATAATTTCAAAATTAAAAGAATTTTTTTTATATAATTTCAAAATAAATTATAAAAAAATAAGTAAAATATAATTATTTGAAAAAAATATAATATTAAAAGAAATTATATATATATATATATATATATATATATAATTACCTTGTTTATCTAATAAAATCATTACTTTATTAAAATTATGCGTCTAAAAAATATAATTATCTGAACTTGAATATTTTTGTTATCTTAACTATAATAATTAATATTTATACTTTTAATGTTAAAATAACTATACTTAAATAACAAGAAAAAAAATACAATTAGAAAATATCATAAACAGATAAAAAAAAAAACAATACTCTAAAAGAAATCGACAGTTATAATATTTACTTACGTAGAAAAATAAAAATAGATAACTTAAAAAAAGTATGTGATTCCAAATCTTTACTTGATAAACGTTACTAATAAATCTATAATATTAAAAATTTTAATTAATAAAATTATGTTACTACCAATACTCCTATCTAGATACATTAGATATGAATTATGTATTTTGTGATCCATGCCTGTGATTACTTATTGTATTCTTACTTTACAAATGCTAAACCCAAAGTTTATAATACATTTGTCACTTAGTTTATTTAAAAGGTTTAAAAGGGAAAAAAGGATCCCTTTTGAAAAGCACAAGGAATGAATTTCTTTAATTTATTAACAACTTTTAGGGAATGTATTTTGTGTGTGAATTGGAACCAATCTAGGGAATGTGACCATTCACTGGATTGGTGGCCACCACACCCTCTTGCCATTGAAGGGAGATATGCCAAATTTAATCAGAAGAACAGAAACTTCTTCAAGAAACAAACTTTGTTTGAATCTAAATAATGAAAGCAAAAATAGATAAATGAATAAATAAAGAACCATTTTCTGTGTATCTTTCATTCACTAGTAGCCTTTAGACCATGGCAATATTAAGTAACTAAACTTGTCCACAAGCAAAAAAAATGCTACTCTTCCTCCTTTTTCTGCTTCCTTCAGGATTCAAGAAGAAGATTTTCCTTCTGGCTTGCTTATTTTTCTGCAGAAAAAGGAGGGAAGAAAAAAATAAAAGGAAAAGGGGTGCTGTTGCAGAATATAAACCAACCTACTAACCCAGTATACAACAATACATACTCAACCACATTGTTCAATTTCTATGTTTGCATTTTCATTTTCCCAATTTGCTCTTCAAGAGCTTCTCTTTTGTTTGAATTGAATTCTTCTTGCCATTCATGATCCTCAGGCTTTGCCTTAACAAGTCAAACTCCCTCTCCTTTTTGTACTTCTCTTTCTCCATTGAAAGCAATTGGGATTTTAAGGACTTGATAGTTTCCTCCTTTTCTTGCAATTCCTTCCTCAGATTTTCCATTTGGATGTCATTTTCCTCTGCTTTCCAATACAGACCATCCCCTGTGAAACACATGGCAAAAACAAATCAAAACAATACACATTTGTTTCAAGCTGATTATGCAGTGAATGATTGAATTGAACACCAAAACATTGAACATTTAGAAGTGTAAGGTGATTTAATTGAACCCCACCACCACAATCCACTTTTCAAAGGACATTAATAGCATAAAAGCACAAGGCAAAATCACCATGAATTCATGTTCTACAAATCATAATTTGCTTAAACAAGTACACTAGTATAGAGAGAGAAAGAGAGAGACCATCATATGTTCTTTGAATGAGTTCATCAAGCTCTGTCTTGATTTCAAGATAAAGTTTCTTCCATTTCTCCACAGCTTCATCTCTCCTTGCTCTCTCCTCCTTCATCTGCTCAACCAAGAGCTTAGTCCCCATCAATTCCCACTCCTTCTCACTGTTCTTCTCCATCATTCCAACCTCCATCTCCCTTATCTTCTCATCCTTCTCTTCCACCAAACTCCTCAACTGCTTCACCTCCTCCCTCAGCCTCTTCCCCTCCTGCTTCCAATCTGCCTCCTTGAAAGTGAACACCATTATTTCCCTCTCGTAGCTCCTACTCTCCTTCTCCCTCTCATACATCATCTCCTTTATGTCCTCTTGCAAGAGCCTCACTTTCTCCTTCAAATTCATCACATATTTCTCAGAACTCCTCCTCCCACTCTTGCTCACACTTCCACCCATGTTCAATGTCCTTGAGGGTGCTTGACTATGAAAAGTGGTGGTGGGTTTTGTGTGTTGTCAACTTGTTATAATAGGGACGAGAGAGAGGAAGAGATGATGATAATGATGGAGGATGAATGGTGGTATGAAACTTGAGTGCAGGGTAGGCTATAGGCTCCTGACATTGATAGAAAATGCACCAAGAATTTTGGGCTATTTTATGAAACTCAGATAAGGGTCACTGTTGTACTTATATTTCAATAATGGAAGTGGTGAAATGAGGCTCGTGAATAGCACTTGCCAATTAGTAAGAATTTACATTCAACACATATACACCACATGTTTTTCCTGCATACCAATTATAAATAAGAATTCACCTATTCACATGCAAATATTTCTTGGGAGCGTGGGGTAGATTTATCACCCCACAATAATTAAACAATATAATTGGCTAGTTCCAATTGGTCACACTCCTGTGTATTATTTTATGCTTCTATGTATTAGTCCAGGAAAAAAGTTCTGATTTTTCTTATACTCTTCAATAAAAAAGGGTTTTTTCTTTGACTTTATCTTATTGCTATTTCATTCTGTTGTGTTTTTTCCACTGGGAAAATAATCCACTGATAATTCCAAAAGATTTCTTATCATTAATTAAGTGTCTGAAATGGGTGTTAAGGGGGTGTCCCTGATGATGAAAATGATTGATAACTTTTATAATAAAATCTAAAATATTTTGAAATCTAAACGAAAAATTCGAAAATAGTTCAGTAACTAATTAACAAATTCAAAACCTTTTAGAGAGAAAATGCAAAATAAATAAAAAATTCAGAGACCCACATAACAAAAGACAATTTTTTAAGAATGAAAAGTGTTTTCAAGAACTAAATAGGTGTTAAATTGTGACTGTATCATAAAATAATGCAAGGTTGTAAATGAGCATGCTTGTGCAGTATTCCTTCCCACATGGTCATAGTACATCTGAACATAACTCTCGTGAAGTTTTGTATCAGTTTATTAGAAATTAATGATATGGTTTAGTTTTTTAGGTCACAAATTCAGAGACAAGAAAGCAAGAGAAAAAGGAAAAGAAATCTGTACTTACTAGGTGACAATTTGTGCAAACGAAAAGTCAATTTTGATCAGACGGAAAAAAGTAAAGAAAATTCATGTATGCTTGCTGAACTTTAGTAATGGAGAAACTTCCCTCTAATTATCAGAAAGGAATAAAGAAATGTTTTCCACTTTTAATGAACAATAGAATAAACTTGGCCCCATAAGTCACATGAGGAACACTTAAACCCCCACATATTTTTGAAGGATAAAAAGCACATTAAATAAACCAGCAAAATATAGATTGGAACAACTGTCAAATTGTGACCAAAATTGTTACAGAAAACTGCTGGAAAGAAACATTGGCTGGTCCATGCCAACAAGAGAGATGGTAGATTAGGTCAAGAACAAAGGTTATATCATTGGAAGCACATTTAGAGAGAGTGACAACAACAATATTCTCAAGCTCAGCCTCAGGCATGTTGGAGAAGAACCCTATTTTTGCAGGCATTGATTGTCTTTTGGTTCCATAGAAACAAAATTTCAATGCATGATATTTGTATATTTCCCTATATAAGACAGCATGCATGTTTGTACAAAAAACATTAATAATGGTTTTGTGGATGCCACCTTTGGATTCCCTGCATGAAAAGGACTTGCAGCATTCCTGCAATTATGGCCTTGCAGAGTAGATTTTCCCTGCAAGGGCAATCACTGAGCCTCATTAAATTGGCCTCTGTTTTACTTCATCTTCTTTGGTATGGTATATCTTACTGTCCTTTCTCCATATCACTACATTTCTATGTGCCCATGCCCTTATGCCACCAAATCAACTTCTCAAAAACTCCTCAAATTTCATATTAGTTTGGTTAAAACTTATCAACTAGGTTTATCAATTAATTTTTATATTTTAAATTGATAAATTTAGTCTTTCAAAATTTAATAAATATGTAATTTTATTTATTCTATAAACTAAAATTTAATATTCAGTATTTTTTTATAATCACAAAATTGATAGTTAATATTATGTTATTTTAGTTTATATATATATATATATACACACACACACACACACAACCACTTATTTTATTAAACATCCCAACAATATTTACATATGTTAACATTTTAGATTTTTTTTGTTTTTCTTTAATTCTTATAATAAATGTTGAAAATGTCCTGGTTTCCATTTACTTTTTCCCACTCTAATATTATAAAAAGTAAAAGATATATTTTCTATAATTTTGAATGCATTTTATGATATATTTTCTTCTTCTTTTGATATTGGTGCAGGATAGCACTGGTTAAGACTAATTACACACACAAAAAGATGGTTAAAGTTAAAGTGTGTGCAAGGAGGAATGATGAGGTAATAAAGCTCTTGATAATGACTTCAATTTATTACTGAATGTTGGGTGTTGCATTGAATGATGAGAGTGAATAGGTTGAGTGAATCGAAAATAATTTTATTATTTGGTAAGAGTATACTTCAATAAGAGTAGGTAAATTATTTGTTACTGGTTGTTCTAAATATTGATATTTAATTAATGGATTAATTTGTATAGATGGAAACTGCAGTATTGGGGTACCTGTGCTTCATTAATAGTATTTAAAAAAATTCAATCAGTATTTCCTTTACTTGAAATTCAATCATAATATATCTGAAAATTAAAGAGGAAAATTTATAAAATTAAATATCTATAAATGATAACGGATAGATCCAACAATAATAATTAAAATAGACTTATATATTTTTCTTTATTTTTTTTGCAATTGTTGTCTTATACATATAGTTGTTATTTAAGTTTAAGTATTAATTATCTTGTTAATAATTATATTTTATATTTTTAATTATAATTATTGTAATTTTTTTAATAAGTTATTATAAGTAATTTCACACGAGGAAAGAAGATTAAAATGGTAAAGATATTATTAACAAAATTTAATAAAATTATTTTACAAAATAAAATTAACATTTTATTAATAGGTGTAGTGAATGACATGTTTAGAAATAAAGGAAAAACTATATAATGTGAATTTTATCAAACTCAATATTTTAAGTCAACTATATTATTACTCTGTGGGACTTAAAAATAACAATCTATTGTTAATAATAGACGTCTACCTAGGACATATATGTTATCCTTTTCTTCAATATTTCATTCATTTTGTTTGTATCTTAGTCTCTCCACAAATTACAATAAGCTTGTACTTATCCACTTCAAACTATTTTTCATAAATTCTGTATAATCTTACAATATGTGTTACAATCTCTACCGATTTCTCATCTATACTTTCTTTTCCGATCTTGAATAATGTCTAGAATTTAACTACTTGCTGAAACGGCCAGAAGATAATAATCTATTTGGAGCTTGCTCTACTGAATTATCGTCTGCTGTATTTTCTGTTTTATTTTGAGGAATAAAACATATATTCTCTCATTTTCTCGGTTAATTATTCTTCTACTTTTCCGTTCTTTAACAATAGTAGTGTTAAAGAAAAGTGTATCAATTACACCCCAACTTATAAAGTTTAATAAAAATTCAGAAAATAGTTATTAATTCATATTTCAATGCCAAAAGCCTTTGGATGATGTTACCATTTGTTTTTTCTGAAGAAAGGAGGGTGGTATATGGCTGCTCAAGCTATTTATCTACCATCATCCTCATTCAAAATTTACAACATCGATGAGTGTCAAACGGAGTATACAGATTTTGCATCATCTGCACAACACGGGACAGAAAAACACAGGGTCCTCATTGAAAAGAAGATGGCATAATCATGGTTGTAGAAGCACCCGACAATCAATAAACAAAATCATACAAAATCTTAACCCATAATTGAAGAGGAAAAACTATTGAATAAGTAGTATACAACATAAGACCATAGGATTTGCTGCGCATTTACATCTTAATCCATAATTCAAATAAATTCTTATTAGGGTTAAGATGAATTTGCATTTCTCAAACACTAATTCAAGTCAACATGTAGGCTGCCAATCTCCCGACAGAAAAGCAATTGAAAGTAACAAGAACGAATTATTTGCTATCAGGGATGCTAATCGGTTCACTACGTAACTTTCAAACATGCAACCAAAATAACAACTAGATATGCATATGACCATGGCTATACCTAAAACACAAAGCTAAAACTTTACCTGCGATAGCTGATAAATTGAAAGAATTAGGGACATTAGCCTCAGCCTCAACTGCAGCTTTAGCCACTACAATGCCAACTGACACACTTTGCATAATATCTAATCCTGCACAAATTGATGTGAGTGTTCCACCGACTAAGCAATCACCAGCACCAGTAAGCCTCACAACTGAAGCAGGAAGAGATGGAAAATGCACAGCACAAAGAGGAGAGCTTTTATCAAGTTTTGAAAAGCCAGAATAAGGACTAGGTGGGCAATTTTGCATGAAACTCTTGTATAATTGTCCACCAAAACCACTCCAATTTATTTTCTCTCTAGGTTTTTTTAAGTAGTTAGGGCCTTCTTTATTGCATAAAAAGACTCCATTAGAGCCAATGGTCACTAGGACCACTTCAATGCCTTTTTCTAACAAAACCCATATTACTGGTTTCAGCATTTGAAGCAAAGACATTACTGAAATTTTTTCTTCTGACTTTCTGAAAGTGGTTGAAACACATCACTACAAGATAAATCATTTGCCATTGCAATAAGTTTATCTTCATTTGGAGAAGAAAAAGTCACCTAAACAAGGTATGCACACATGTCAAAAAAATAATTTATACAAAAAAAACACATGCTATCCTATGATTTTGGCAGAGTTAAATCATATACACATTGATCAAATTAATATATCTAAAAGTCATTCTAGCAAAAATTTTAAATTTATGCATATAATATTGTTATTAAGATGATGAATATCAAGAATTCAAGACAAAGTAAGGAAAGTTGATGACACAACAATACCAAACAAACTGTTTACAACTATTTATTGCAATCAGGGATATTATAAGATACCGTGAATGGCATGTATTCATATAAATAATGGAAACGGTTGTACATTGTATTTATGACTAACATAAACAAGAGCCTATGCTGTGTAAATTAGCGCAATTCATCCTGTCTTTCATTCTTCTGTCTCTTTCTCAACAACTATTTCAGACTCTTGCAATCCCCGATTACTCAGACACCTTTGATCAACCCATGAAATAACTCTAAGAAAGAATATTTGTGCAGAGCATAGCACTCACATACTAGACAATAAAACTGATTCTTCGGCTCAAACCACACAGGACACTCCATGTCGGCCGCCACTGAGGAATGTAGATATTTATGCCATGAAAACAACAACTTCTGTAGTGAGTTTGCAACCCAGTAGAGAGATGGAAAAAGAGAATTAAATTAGCATGCAATGTACTTTTACAAGCAGCTTCAAGAGCAGAATGGCTCAGATTTGCATCGACCATTAAAACTGAAGCAGAAAGTAAAGTGCTTTTGAAGTGTAAGATCCAGTCAGGTGTAAGATATTTTTCCTCCAACAAAATGATACTTTTTCCTTGCTTCAGTCTTTTATATAACTGTCATTACAAAAATAAGTTCCAAAATTCATCTTTTAGCTTGCTTAAGTTAGTATATCACTGGCTATGCTTGAATGGTCAACTTACAAGAGCCTCCACACTAGCAACACCAGCTGCTACCTCACCTTTAACATCAAATATAGTGCATACAACTGGTGTTTCAATATCTTTATCCTTCAATATACCTACCTCAAATTCAATAATATACAATAACAATCATTATTTTACATAGTTATGGTAGATCTAATGAAAAAACCACGAAGAAAAAATAACTTACCTTCTGCATATAAGCCAGCAGATTTCCACTGATTCAACAACAGGTTTCCTAGATGAAAATAAAAATAAAGAGAATAAAGGAAAAATTCTGAAAGTTTCTTCTCTACATTTATTCTCCAAATGTCACTTTCATCAAAGTATCTTCTGATACATACACAAGTCATTAATGGCAGAATATTCTTAACAGATTAGCATGACATGCATATCAGTTTACCTCCTTAGAGGAATGTATTATTCAAAACATTATAGATTGAGATACTTTATAATTTGTTAATTGTAGGAATAAGGGAAGAATGAAGATACTAATATTATATATATATATATATATATATATATATATATATATATATATATATATATATATATATATATATAATGGTTATCCATTAATCATTGTATTGTCCCTGCTGATGGATATGTGATACAAAAATTAAAGTTATTAGATGTTTTAGTAACGCAATGATCAATTTTTATGTATTTAACTGGTTAATAAAGTGTAGAAAGTCTAATACTGTACTCAAGGATCTAAGTAATTAAAGGTAATCTAAAAATAAGTGTTACGCATTGGACATCATAAATTAAACAACCAAGGGAGTCAAATATAGAAAACTACTGGAGTTGATTAGTAGGAGTTGAAATGTATTATTGATCAGATTAATTAAGTATTACAGGTAAAAGCAAACCGTATCTATTTTATAGAAGGGCATCGTTTATTTGTAGGATGGATTTCATGATCTTTAGTAGATTTCCACCCAAGAACCCTTTCCAATCCAATACAATTTCCTCTCATTTCTAGGATTGCGCAGATTCTTCAAAAATTTATTTTATATCATTTTTTTGTTAAAAAACAATACTACTTTTGTACTTTAGTCTAAGTATGACAAAAACACATCTCCAAATTTTTATAAATAAATCAGAAAAATGTCTCCACTATGAACAACCAACAAATTTAATAAAAACCAGTTGAAGTTTCCATAAGGGGTGCCTCTTGACCACAATAAATGCTCAAATATATTAAAAAAAAGAAAAAAGAAAACAGCATAGCAAGAAAATGCTTTGTGATGTAAGAATTTACCAGCCATGTCAAACCCAATAGCCCTAATCATGAATGGCTTTGATCCTAGTTTTGACATGCACTCTGCTACATTCCTAGCCACACCTCCTTGGACATAATAGACTTGAATATTTTCCGGTATAAGAAGATAGGTACAAATATAATAGAAAAACAACACTTAAGAAATTTCAATCAGAGGTGATTGTCACAACAGTAAAAGAATGCTTATTCTTGTCACACCATTAACAAGATTGAGTTAACCAATGCCTGTTGGTCTAATAGCAAGAACTTCGGGCTTGTTGTTTACTGTTTAAAAACAGTTGATAGGTTTGTTTTCACTAGTGGTTGCACTACATCACTTATTTTCGGTATCATAAAATTGTTAAAGTCATTCTCTAGCTTTTATCATTACTCTTTGTCACAACATGTCATCCTCTTCAATCCAAAACAGTTTAAAAAATAGAGTTATCAAATAATTATGTTTTTCCAATTAATTCTCAAAAGCAGTTCTTCAAAATTGATTTCTAAAACTATTTTGAGAAACCAAAAAGAAAAATTAAATCTACCTCTCATTTTAATTTCCCATCATCTTCACTTAATGTAATCAACTTGAGACTTATATTGACTATTTACAAATGAATGGGTTGTATATAGTTCTCTTAAGCACTTCGGTATTTCAACTTTATATTTATAGATGCATCATAGTAACTAAGCAAATATAAACCACAGTCCCAGCAAAGTAAGAAAAAATGACATAATAATACACATACAATTATATATATATATATATTTGAATTAACTTCTTAAAATAACCACTTATAAGTACAGAAAATAAGAAGGAAAAAATGAAGAAAGTTTCTGTGTGAGATAAAATTAACTAACTTATGCAGAAGTTAAAAATAAACTTTTGAATAAGCTAATAAAAAAGAGCTTCTATAAATTAGTTACTACATTAAGTAGAATTAACTTATTCAGAAACTTATTCTATTTTTCTTTTCCTATAAGTGTTTAGGAAACTATACAAACAGAACCCTAATAGGTTTCTTTTCTTCTTTCCTTCTCAGATAAAATATAGATAGAATATAGATAAATAACAACCTTACCAGCGATAGTGGTTACAGATTTTGCTCATAATGAAGGTGTAGCATGAATGTCCAACACCATACCTCCAATTATTACGACTTCTCCATTCCCATACTCCAATTTTTTTACCTCTTAGTGCAACCTTGTCACCACCACCAACAACAAACAAATATCAAATAAATTTGCACAGAATCCATAGAGAAAAAAGCAGAGATAAATAAAACAAAAATGACATTAAAAAGAAAGATGAGGGTACACAAATATTAGCACAAAAAGAGCTTCAAATTTAATTTCACGAACCAACATTTTTTTTGTTAGAGTTTGCTCAGTTGAAACCTATAACTTTGTGTTTGTCCTTATGATTCTATAAGAATAAATAGTATGCCTTTCTACCCAGTTCAGGCATCATTTAGAAAATCTGCTCTTCTAAGTCAGAATGGGTTAAATGTAATTAACTGCTTATAAAACATCCAATAGACTGAGTGAAACTACCAATCCTCAAGTATAGTAGTGTGGGATTTCAAAACTGTCCGTGAAATAATAAAAGATTCCTCCTAATCACAATTAATGTATCATGTATCAAACATTAAGAAATATACCTCTCTCAGGATAAGGCATCACTATGAATTACGAGAAAAATCAAATTTTTAATCATGGATCCCAATCAAAACAGTGTCAAAACAGTGTCTACAAGAGAAAAGCAAGGAAGAAAGAGAAGAACCAATAACCCGAAGTGATTATCAGAATAGCATTGAAATCACAATTACAATTATTTTTACAAAATTCCTAAAAAAATCCTTGTCCTCAAGGATTAAAATTGTCAGAGAAAATTTTCACGTCTACTCAGCCAGCAAGTAATTGGGTTTCTCAATCCCAGACACCTCAGTATCCAGTATCCCCTTCATCTTTCACCTCTTTCTTGTGGGTCAAATCATGCCTCTTTCTTGTGGATCAAATTATGTGTTATGTGTCGAGATTGCAGCACCCAAAACTTCCCTTTAAAAAGGGTTGATTTAATAGCCAGATTCATACATTCGTGCAAATCTAAAGGCAAATTCTACAGATTTCGATTGGAAAGTCCTTACCTTCTTTTCAATTTCTTTTTTTAATCCACCCAAAAAAAGACTTACTATGTATTCTTCAGATATATTTGATAGATTCAATCTAGTAGTAATTGAATCAAATTTTTCATAATATTCCTGCACAGAATTCTCCTGCCATAAACGTCCCAATTCTGCCATAGGATCGTCAATGCTCTCGGTTATTTTCTGCATATTCAATTCTTGCATAATTTGTTTGAAAGAAGAAGCAAACCCCATAAAACTATCATCCATCTTTTTATATATACGTTTCTCTGTCTGATCAACCATTTGAAATATACTTCCTCCATTTCTTTTATGGCCCGAACCAATTCTTGCCCTATACGTTCTTCTATATCTTTTCCTGCCTGAGTAAGAGATTCTTGCAATATTTGTTCCTTCATGTCTTTTACTTCCTCACGGACCAATTTTTGCACTATTCCTCTCAGAGAATCAATAAACTCCATATATCGATCATCCATCAGTTTAGACGTACGTTCCTCTATATCTTCTAGTTTAGATATACGTTCCTCGATATTTTCCATGTCTTTTACCGCTCGCCTGGGTCTCTTTTATCCCCGGAGTCGAACAGGAACGGCTAGTCTCTGCAATAAGAGATCGAATGATACCAATAAGAGAAAAAAAGGAAGAACGAAAGAATAGAATGCATTATCAGAATGGACAAGGAAATGAAAGAGTTTTGAGCAGTTACAAGGAAATGAAGAAATGAAAGGGTTTTGAGCTTACAGAGAACTCAGCTAAAGAAGAAAAGGCTGAAAGAAATCTACAAGTTAGATCGAACTCTCCTGGATATGCTTTTCTTAATCTTTCCCGTAGGAGAGTCACAGATGAGGGAATTGCCGATGCCCCTATCTTTCTTCTGATCCGCCCCTAAACAATAGCAATAGCACGAATCCTAACTTGAAAATGGTAAAGGGAAGCAAAATAAGGTACAGGGACCTCACGGGTTTCAGGCCCGCGAAGGGAATGTAGATTCGGTCATGGAGTAATTTGTTTGTAAACTTGGTTACACAGAAGAGAATGAGGGGAACATGATCTACATGTTCTCTAGTTTTAGCCTCATCTACAAAAATTCTAAATTGATAATAAATTATTATGAATAAATTACAGAGGATAATTAATTTTAAAAAAGATGAGAAAATAAAAATATTTTTTAAAAAAATTATAATTAATTTCAACATTAAAAAAATTATTGAAAAACACTGTCATTTGATTCAATTAATAAATATTATCTGATATAAATATTATCTAATATAAAAATAACTTTTGTATTTAATGTATCATAAAATAAAAATAAAATTTTATACATTCTAACTGTAATATTTTTTTTAAAATTAAATAATTTCATTTCATTTTTTAATATTTAAATTTCTCTGTGATGAAACTACCAATGTCTGTAATCTATATTACTATCAATTTATAATGATTTTACCTTTAATATTTATATTTTTAATTAGTTTTATATAATTTTTATGATTTTATTCTTGATACTATCGTATTTGATTAATAATAAAATATTTAATCATATTAATAATTTTATACTTTTGTAAAATGTAGATTATTTACTCTTAATATTTAATAATTACATAAAAATACATTTTTAGTTATATTAACTAATTTATAGTATTGTAAAATATATAAACATTTATATATATACACGTGTTTACATTAATAATGTATAAATATGAAAAATAAAGATTTTAAGAGTCCGTCCAGTAAAAAATAAAATTAAAAGATAAATAAAAAGTAAAATAAATAAAAATATACATATTAAAAAGATATAAAAAATCATTTAAAAGGAAATAACTAGAAAATTTAATATTTATATAATTATAAATTATTCTTATAATTATTAATTATCTTTTTATAAATAAAATAATTTGTAAAATTAACACATTCGAATTAAATTTGTTTAATAGTTTATATTTTGAATATTATTGTAAAATATACTTTATTATAACATATAATTTGATATATACTTCTAATAATTGAATTAAAATTAATAAAGATTATATAATATTAAATATATTAAATTATTTTATTTAACTTTATAATAATTTATATATTTATCAAAATTATAAAATAATAATTAAAAATTAAATTATATATATATATATATATATTAATCATTCTATTTATATTTCATTGTTTATATTTAATACAGAAATATTAAATATAAATTGTTTCCGAGAAGAATTTATAATATATGATGATATATAAATTAAAAAAAATCGTGAAATAATTATTTTCATTTTTAATTTATCAAATTTTATAAAATAATAATAGAAAAGTAATTTAACTTTTTATTAATATTTAAATATTAAAATTTAAAAAACAAATATTTAAAAAATTATTCATACAAACTTATAAATATTTTTTTATTAAATAAAATAATTTCTTAAAATAATTATTTTAATTATATGTTTTCATTTCTTTTTCTCTCATATATTATTAGAAAATAAGCAATAAAAAGTAACATATTTTTTCTAATATCTTGATTTGTTTGTAGTTATCAACTTAGTTTTCATCTTAGATTAAGTGTTAAATTAAATAATTTAAATTTATTATTATGATTTTGTTTATAATATTCTAATTTTCTCTATAATAATTTTAATTATAATGTATAAAATAAAAAATATATTATATTAATAAAGATAAATTTTTAATAAATAAAAAATATTATTGACTGAAAATTAAATAATTTATATAAAAATAACAACTTCAATAAATAACATAAAAAAATCTAAATATATTCATAATTATTCTTCTTATTTTTTTAATCACAAATATTGCATAATCAAACGAAATTATTAATAAAAGAATTGTAACTTTTTGAAAGTATAATTATTATGTATATAAATTATTTTTATATATATTTTAAGAGAAAGAAATATTTATTCGGAACTGAAATATATAAATTTTTCATATAATTTTAGTTTCAATAAATATAATTTGGTTTAAAAGTTTTAATTTATTCAATTTTAATATATATATATATATTTATATATATATTATATTTTAAATAACTATAATTTACTCTAATATGCATATAATTTACTATTATTATATATTATATAATAATCATAATATAATTTATTTTTAATATATCATAAAGAGTAAATTTATTTTTAATATATAATAAACTTATAGTGTAATATTATAAAAATTTCGTACTTTTTTTAAGTTTATTTAAAGACTTTTATGTTATATTTTTAACTCATTAGCATTTTTGTTGATCGTAGAAAACACATAAATCTCAACTCCATAAACAAATAAAACCCTAATCTCCAAACCTTTCCACCGCTACCACCTTGCATGATTAGGTCCATCATTTTCCTGCCAAGCTGAGGAAGCATGTGCATTACAATAAAACTAATCACTAAACCAAAATATAATAGATTTTCTAAAATATATATAACTGACAATAAAAAATAAAATAAATTACAGTGAAAATGATAATTTGTCCTATTTTCTCACAACCATAACAAAATATATTATAATAAAATTGATAATTAATATTATGTTATTTTAGTTATATATATATATATATATATAGATATATATATAGATAGATAGATATATATATACACACACAACCACTTATTTATATTTTTAATTAGTTTTATATAATATTTATGATTTTTATTTTTGATACTATCGTATTTGATTAATAAATAAATATTTAATTATATTAATTATTTTTTACTTTTGTAAAATGTAGATGATTTACTCTTAATATTTAATAATTGCCTAAAAAATACATTTTTAGTTATATTAACTAATTTATAGTACTGTAAAATATATAAACATTTATATATATATATATATATATATATATATATATATATATATATATACGTGTTTACATTGATAATGTATAAATATGAAAATTAAAGATTTTGAGGGTCCGTTCAGTAAAAAATAAAATTAAAATATAAGTAAAAAGTAAAATAAATAAAAATATACATATTAAAAAATCATTTAAAAAGAAATAACTAGAAAATTTAATATTTATATAATTATAATTTATTCTTATAATTATTAATTATCTTTTTATAAATAAAATAATTTGTAAAATTAACACATTCGAATTAAGTTTTTTTAATATAGTTTATATTTTGAATATTATTGTAGAATATACTTTATTATAACATATATAATTTTAAAATTTGAATTAAAATTAATAAAGATTATATAACATTAAATATATTAAATTAATTTTATTTAACTTTATAATAGTTTATATATTTATCAAAATTATAAAATAATAATTAAAAATTAAATTATATATATTAATCTTTCTATTTATATTTCATTGTTTATAGTTAATACAGGAATATTAAATATAAATGGTTCTCGAGAAGAATTTATAATATATGACGATATATAAACTAAAAAAATCGTGAAATAATTATTTTCATTTATTTATCAAACTTTATAAAATAATAATAGAAAAGTAATTAAACTTTTTATTAATTTTTAAATATTAAAATTTAATAAAAAAATATTTAAAAAATTATTCACACAAAATTATAACATAAGAATAAATATTTTTTATATAAAATAATCAAAATAATTATTTTAATTATATGTTTTCGTTTCTTTTTCTCTCATATATTATTAGAAAATAAACAATAAAAAGTAACATATTTTTTCTAATATCTTTGTTTGTTTTTAGTTATCAACTTAGTTTTCATGTTAGATTAAGTGTTAAATTAAATAATTTAAATTTATTATTATGATTTTGTTTGTAACATTCTAATTTTCTCTATAATAATTTTAATTATAATGTATAAAATAAAAATATATTATATTAATAAAGATAATATATATAATAAAGATAATTTTTTAATAAAAAAATATTATTGACTAAAAATTAAATAATTTATATAAAAATAACAACTTCAATAAATAACATAAAAAAATATAAATATATTCATAATTATTCTTCTTATTTTTTTAATCACAAATATTGCATAATTATACAAAATGAAGAAATCATACTTAAAGTGTATCATTGGTAGAAATATTAACAATTCCAGAAGGACACTCAAAAGTGTGAAAATAATATCTGTGGGACTTAAATAACAATCTATTGTTATAATAATAGACGTCTACCTAAAGCATATATGTTATCCCTTTTTCTTTGATATTTCAAATTTCAAAACTTATCCAATTCAAACTATTTTTCATAAATTCTGTAGAATCTTACAATCTCTACCGATTTCTAATCTATACTTTCTTCTCCGATCTTGAATAATGTCTAGATTTTGACTACTTGCTGATACGGCCAGGAGATAAAGAAAGTTTAATAAAAATTCAGAAAATAGTTATTAATTCATATTTCAATGCCAAAAGCCTTTGGATGATGTTACCGTTTGTTTTGTCTAAAGAAAGGAGGTTGGTATATGGCAGCTCAAACGGTTTATCTATCATCATCCTCATTCAAAATTTACAACATCGATGGGTGGAAAAGAACTTTGGCACCGGAGTATACAGATTTTGCATCATCTGCACAACACAGGGCACAAAAACACACGGTCATCATTGAAAAGATTGTGCAGAAAAACACACCGTCATCACTGAAAAGAAGATGGCATAATAATGGTTGAAAGTAACAAAAATTTATTTGCTATCAGGATGCTAATCGGTTCACTACGTAACTTTCAAACATGCAACAAAAATAACAACTAGATATGCATATGACCATGGCTATACCTAAAACACAAAGCTAAAACTTTACCTGCGATAACTGATAAATTGAAAGAATTAGGGACATTAGCCTCAGCCTCAATTGCAGCTTTAGCCATTGCAATGCCAACTGACACACTTAGCATAATATCTAATCCTGCACAAATTGATGTGAGTGTTCCACCGACTAAGCAATCACCAGCACCAGTAAGCCTCACAACTGAAGCAGGAAGAGATGGAAAATGCACAGCACAAAGAGGAGAGCTTTTATCAAGTTTTGAAAAGCCAGAATAAGGACTAGGTGGGCAATTTTGCATGAAACTCTTGTATAATTGTCCACCAAAACCACTCCGATTTATCTTCTCTGTAGGCTTTTTTAAGTAGCTAGGCCCTTCTTTATTGCATAAAAACTAGTAGAGGGAAGATACCTTTCAAGCATATGATATAATATTGTTAGCAAAATAAGTAGTAAAAGTGACATGAATGTTATTAATGTATTTCTACCTTAATTTTCTAGACAACTTTTTCATCATATCGTGATCAAATTAGATAAGCGATGAAGAATTCGTTCTATAATCAATATATAGTGAGCTTTTGGACAAAAATTTACATATCGACTACTACTTGGTTTGTGTTATACGAATTACCAGAGCAAGATGGTGTATGAGGCAAATGCAAGATTGAGGGACCTTGTGTATGACTGTGTATGGGTTATTTAATCTCTTCACCAACACATTGATGTGTTGCAGACCCAATCACCTGTGGCGTAACCTGAAGTTGTGCACCTTAGACTCCGCCACAGTGCATCCCTCTACAGCCCCACTAGGCCTACCAACAATGCCTCTCCATCATCCAAGATCATTCACTCACAATCCAAGCCCATTCCTGATATGGACATGGACATGGTGGTGGATGAGACCACCTATGGTCATTCAATGTGGTGATACATGCAACCATTTCTTTTTAATTATATTCATATTATATTACACTAGTTTACCTAGTTACATCATGCAAAGATACAAAACCAAAGACAAGTTTAGGAGGCATTATGAACCCACTTTCAACAGCACTTTCATAACAAACAATTTACAAATTAAACAGATAACGAACCAAGTATTCAGCAAAAAATGAATAAAAAGTGTGGACTAACATGAACTCAACAATTTTGCATAAACAGTTCACTACAGGAACAAAATGAGAAGAATGCACTTACTTGAACCGTCAAAATGCAGGTCAGGAAAAGGATTTCCGATAGATAATGATAATGGAGGAGATTGATGGTCAAAAGAAGGTCACAAATCAACAAATTTCTTCAACATTGGTGCTACTATCCCGCACAAGTGATATTCAATTACTGTCGGCCTAACTGATTGAATTTCCATTTTATTTACAGGTAGGGTTCGCTCGAGCGACTTGATTGTCGATTATTTTTAATTATGACATATTAATTAAAATTATAATCGATTAGAAAAAATTATGATCGATTATTTCCCAATTATAATCGATCATCTGAACTTATAATCGATTATAATATAAAATAATCGATTATTTTATCTGCGTTGGGTATTCTAGGGTTGTATTTTGCTCAAGTGAATCAAATCTCGCTCGAGCAACAAGTGATTGAAATATGTGGTGACCCAAGTTATATTATGTGGCTAACTATGTTTGACCTTTAGTTTATGGTCAACACCCGCTCAAACGAAAAATACATCGCTTGAACGAGGACACCTGTAAATAATAGGGATTGTCGTGTTGTGTTTCGGTCAAGCGAAGCAAATCTCACTTGAGAAACAAGTGATTGAAATATGTGGTGACCCAAGTTATATTATGTGGTTAACGGTGTTCGACCTTTAGTTTGTGGTCAATAGTCACTCAAGCGAAAAATACATCGCTTGAGCGAGGAAACATACAAATAATGGGGATTCTCGGGTTGTGTTTTGCTCAAGCGCCGTAATTTTCGCTCGAGCGATAAGTGATTCAAATATGTGGTGAAACAAGTTATATTATGTGGCTAACTGTGTTAGACCTTTAGTCTATGGTCAACACTCGCTCAAGCGCGAAATCCATGGCTTGAATGAGGTGACCTGCAAATAATGGGGATTCTCGGGTTGTGTCTCACTCAAGTAAGGTAAATCTCGATCGAGCGACAAGTGATTCAAATATGTGGTGACCCATGTTACATTATGTGGCTAACTGTGTTGGACCTTTCGTCCGACGATGGTCAATTCTCGTTGTTGCGAGTAGTACAACACTTGAGCGATGAAACCTACAACTAATGAGTATTCTTGGGTTCTATATCGCTGATGAAGCGATGAAGTTGAGACACGAGCGAGAAGTACTTGAAATATGTGTTGACCCGAGTTATGTTACATGGCTACGCGCTTTTTGTGTTGGACCAATAGGCCGATTCATGAGGCCGATGAAGTATATGAAATAATGGAGGTCTGAAGTTCCATGAGAACTGGGATGTACACCTGCTGCAATAGATAGCTACTTCACTATTGCTTAACAATATGATATACAACCACAACTTAATTTGTTACAATTTTATATTTGTTTTGTAATTTTAATAAATTTCTACTGCTAATTTTTCTGGTAACAGATTAACATACGTACTAACACCTTAAATGAAGCTGACTTTGTCGAACATAGTATTGCCGAATGTAAAGTAAGAACTATTCATACTTATCATAGGTATAAGCTAACTTCAAAATTGTTTCCTTTATATAAGCCTCAGACGTGACATGCGAATTTCAATTTGTTTTTTGTTAAGCGCATTCTTTACAACTTATATTAAACATGATGTTATCTGTTGTGTATAAAGATAATACGTAAACCTATACATCTCTCCTACAATGAATATTATCACTTGTACAATTTCCATATGCTAGTTTATATTGTTCTCTTCCCTTGTTCTTTTGATCTTAATTTCTTTTATATTACAAATTAATATCTTGCCATCACAAATTCAAATGGAAATTAGTGAGCATTTTGTTTTATGAAACTAAGTTGTACTTGGCCGATTCTTGATATTACTATGATGTTTACTTCAGAAGTGAAGGAGCGGGTGGTGACCACGCTCCAAATATCATCAAAGTATGTGTATGAAGAATGTTCTACCCTCATCAACCAATCCAACACGCCCTTTAACAATTAATACGATAGAGGAGCATCTTCATATGTTGGTAACATATAAATCTGGTAGTAATTACGTGTATTTTGTAGACATGTGGTTCTCAATATAGACTCTCTGTTACATGCAGATGGTCTGCCATTATCTGAATAGGGATATTTTGGAACTAGAAGGGTAAAACCCAATGAATAATGTAATTGTCAACATAAACAAAAATGATACAAAAAATAGTACGCATGGTCCAAAATCAGTAAATTGTACAAAGTGTCCACTTGTTAATGTCATAATATTTAGCATTTAAATAATCCATAACCAACTTAACGGTTATATTACATATGAATAAACTATACAATATTGATCATTGAAGATGAACAAATAAGCAAATACAATATCCACATTTCTATTCCTAAATGGGGATGTTAACTCCTGATTCAATAACCATGACTTGTCGATGAAGATTTTGAGGATGAAGTATCCATCTGCATACATATTCTTCTCGAAATTTCTGAAGTTGCTCCTGTACAATATGAAGAATGTCATAATAAATTATACTCATAGTAATAAAAAACAAAACATTAATAAAATGACTTTAATGTTTACCGATGTGTAATGAGGCATGCTTTTCTCATTCACTTTCCTCACACCATCCCACAACTCCATATATTTTAAAACAAACAATCCACAATCATAACTGCACATATACTTTCTCTCTAGCGGTAAAGTCTATTATTATTAACCTCATTCTAACCTTACCTCTTACAAATAAATGATATATTCAACATGTTTATTGTAACATTCAGTATTTCCCAAAAATATTTCATTAATATAATAAAATATTTTGTCATTAACTTTAATAAAATTGTATTATGAGTTATTTTAAGACTTGATAATTTTTAAAGATATTAATAAATAATATATATTATGAAATTTTTAATAGAGTGAAATAGATAAATTTAGAATTGAGTTTAAAATGAAGTAATAATAATAATAATAAGAGTAATATCATTAAGTAAAATTAGTAATATAATTTCTCATTGATGAAAGAATTTAATTGGAAAGTGCAAAAGTAAGTGAGGGTAATTTTGGAAAGGTGGTCAAATTTAAAGAAGAGAAAGACCAATTTTCTTTCTCACTTACGGAAGCCATTTTGGGAGCATGGGAGGAAGAAGAGAAACTTGATTTTGCTTGCCCACACCATCTTGGTTCATCCTTTTTGCAATTAAGAGTAAGATCCATGAAATTAAGGCATTGGATTTCAATATTATCTCCTAAAATCTTCTTAATCTCAAATATATGGTCATTTTGATGCTTATAGGAGACAAACTTTTCTTGAACTAAGGATCTCCATTTTCTTGTTTGAAAGCTTCATTTGAGGTAAGGAGAGTCTACGATAGGCTAAACCATCATTTATCTCACTTCTACATTAATTGGAACCAAATTAAAATGTTTTATAAAAAAATTTCGTATGGCTATTTTAGTATATTTAGATACTCTACAATGCTCCTTTTATATTTTAGAGTTTAGAAATGGATTCCTTGAATGTTAAAACCTAGAGTTAGCCATAAAAATCACTTAAATTGGATTTTTCTAGAGGAAGATGATGAAATATATGTTGAGAGATGTTGTTGGACAAAAATCTGCATGTGAATTGAATCTTTGGGAAATTAAGTAAAAATATTTACTTGGTATTTAAATTCTGAAATTTTGATTACATGTTCCTTTATATGTCTATTTCGTCTGTGATTTATTTCAAAATTTTCTAACAAGTGAATTTACGATGAAAAATCTTGGAAGTAAATAGGTTTTGAGTTGGGTGAAACAGAATTATGTCCGCTCAGCAACTTTGAAAAATCATATAAAATTGAAATTAAAGTTTTTTTTAGATGAAATTTTTATCATAGTTATGATTGTAGATATATGTTAAGCATATTTATTTTCATAATTTTATGAGCATTAATTTATTTTATAAAAATATATCTTTGAGTAATGCCCATGATAGTGGAATATATGTATTTTGGACTTGAAAATTTTCATAAAATTTGGAGTTAGTTTAGATGGCAAAGAATTTTTCCAAAGTTACACTTTTCTAATGCTTATGATAAACTTTTCTTCCTAGAGAAGTATAAACAAAACTTTAGTTACTGTACCTATTATTTATTTTATGAGTATGTATGATGTGAGAATGATAGTGTAATAAGATATTTTGAGACACAAGATTAGAATAACAAGAGTTTAGAAAATTTGATGGATCGCAATGTGTGCTGAGTCCGAGAGTGTCCGACTCTCGGCAAATTTTTATTGTTCTTGTTTGATGCGAGAAAAATGTGTTTATAAATTTGATTTGAATGTATTTGTATATTGGGAAATGTCCAAATTACAAAGGAGACTCTGTCAAATTTTTGAAATTGATGAAAAATAAATAAAGCTTAATAAGAATGGTATAAAGAAACGTTATGAATAGTTAATGCATTCATAATAATGGTAGTTAGTGGAAATCATATCTATAAGATGTTTGTGCTATGTACTAGTCATTATTTTCCAGTATTTTCTTATCTTTATATACTTATCTTAATTGGTGCATTGTGTTTAATTGTCTATTATTAGTGCATTTTCATTGATTGGCTTA